>SJYW01015434.1:550714-576414 GCA_006410735.1 Raphicerus campestris | reverse complement strand
AAGAGCCATGCTTAACTAATGTTTTAAGTTTTTGAGGAAAATCAGCTAAGAAGTCATTTTTCAGTTTTTAAATAGAGGGGAAAAACTCTTAGACCCATTCTATACCACATGTTGTACCTTGTTAGAAGACAATTGTAAAATTACTTTGAACCCTACACAGATAAAGTTTAAAAAGAAATTCAAGCAGAAAATTTAACAAAAGAAACACTCAATTTCTTCCAGCTATACCAGATATAAGCAAACTTCCTATAAAAAGATCAATAGTATATAAGGCGTCATAAGAAACACTCTAATTTCCTCCAAGTATACCAGATTATCAGCAAACTTCTTATAAAAAGATCAAATAGTATTTAAGGTCTTTTCTCACAATTACTCAACTCTGCCACTGTACTACAAAAGAAACATTTATTTACTTGATTTCAGTAAATAAATGGATGTAAATGTGTTCTAGTAGCATTTATTTATAAAATCAGGAGACAGGCAGGTGGCAGGCCATAGTTTGCAGATTCCTGACGGACACTACTGATTTGCCTTAGTACAGATTTTCTTTGGGAGCAGGAGAAATTTCACAAAAATAATAAGTTAAAAATTCACAGCCAGACACAAAAAGCTGCTGAAACTTAAAACTAAAACTAACAAAGAAAAATCTTGAAAGTAACCAGAGGATATGTTACATACAGGTAAGTAATAGCTACAATAAAAGCACTTTTATCATTTAAAAATCATGGACTTCACTTGGAATTGAACAATTTTTAAAGTACTGCAAAAAAGAAATTCTATTCAACAACAACAACAACAAAATCCATCAAGAATGAAGGTAAAATAAATTCACATTCTCAGATGAGGGAACACTAACTAGAAATTTTGCCAGCAAACCTGCTCAGAAAGAATCACAAAAAGAAGTTCATCAAAGAGAAGGGAAATTATTTCAGAAACAGAGTATCAAGAACGAGGGAAGAGCTACAGAAATGGTAAATATCTGGGTAAATATAGGTGATGATTCTCCAACTCAGTCTTTTAAATGTATTTGATAACTGAAAGCAAAAATTCCTACAATGTCTGATACTCTTCAATGTCACATATATATAATAAATAAGTCGATTATAACTTAAAAGAAGAGGATACAATAGGGTGGTATTGTTTCTACATTCCACTTAAAGTGGTAAAATACTGATTCTAAATAGACTGAGGAAAACATATATTGCAATCCTTCAAGTAACTATGAAAACACACAAAAGCAACAGATAAGGGTAAAAAAAAAATCAAGCCGAAAAAGCAGAAAGAGAAAAAATAGAGGAAAAAAGAGGCAACAAATAATAAAATGGAGCATCTAAACCAAAATTCAACTATTCATTAATCAAAAACGGCCTAAGTACGCCAATGAAAAGACAAACTGGAATTTAAAACACACATGCAAAGAAACTTTTATCATTCTAAAAGGGTAAAAAGATGGAAAAGAGATGTATCACGTAAATATTAATCAAAGAAACACAGAATCATCATATTTAGATGAGACAAAGATCAGAACAAAGAAAATCACCAGGGATAAATGAGAACATTACATGATAAAAGAGGTAATTCATGAAGCAATCCTAAATATATACATACACCTAACAGAACTTAAAAATACATTCAGCAAAAATTAACAAGAACTGAAAGGAGAAACAGATGTCCATAATTACAGCTGGAGACTTCAACTTTCAGTAACTGATAGAACTAGTAGACAGAAAATGAACATAGATATAGAGAAACTGAACACCATCAACCATGACATTTTTAAAATATGCCACCTATCAACAGTAGAATGCACATTCAAGAGCACATTGAAAATTAATCAAGATATATTGTATCCTGGATCATAAAACAGACCTTAATATAAAAGAAATAAAAGTATGTTCTCTGAGAGCCCAGAAATAAACCTACATATCTCTGGTCAATTAATCTTCAACAATGGAGATAAGAATATACAATAGGAAAAAGACGGTCTCTTTAGCAAGTGGTATTGGGAAAACAATGAAGTTAGAACACAGCCTCACACTATACACAAAAACAAACTTAAAATGGCTTAAATACTTAAATATAAGACACAACACCATAAAACTTTTAGAAGAGATCATAGGCAAAACATTTTCTGACATAAATAAATCATGCCAATGTTCTTTTCAGTCAGTCTACCAAAGCAACAGAAATAAAAGCAAAAATAAAAAGTGGGACATAATCAGACTTACAAGCTTTTCCACAGCAAAGGAAACCATAAACAAAACGACAGCCTATGGACTAGGAGAAAATATTTTCAAATGATGCAATCAACAAGGCCTTAATCTCCAAAACATACAAACAGCTCATATACAAGGCAACAACAAAAAAAACAACCCAATCCAAAAATGGGCAAAAGACCTTAACAGACATTTCAAAAAGAAATACAGATGGCCAATAAGCACATAAAAAAGATGTTCAACATCATTAATTATTGAAAAAAATGCAAATCAAAACAACAATAAGATACCAACTCACACGGATCAGAATGGCCATCATTAAAAAGTCTACAGGAATTCCCTGGTGGTCCAGTGGTTAATAAGACTCCACACTTCCAATGCAGGGGGCATGGGTTCGATCCCTGATCAGGGAACTAAGACCCCATGCAGCCAAATATATAAAATCTTTAAAAAAAAAAAAAAGGAAGTTTAAAAAGTAAATAAATAAAAAGTCAACAAATAACAGATGCTGGAGAGGGCATGGAGAAAAGGGAACCCACCTCACTGCTGGTGGGAATTTAAGTTGGTACAGCCACTACGGAAAACAGTATGAAGGTTCCTTAGAAAACTAAAAGGAGAATTACTGTATGATCAAGCAACCCCAGTCCTGGGCAATATCCAGACAAAATTCTTACTCAAAAAGATACATGCATCCCAATGTTCAAAGCAGCGCTACTCATAGTAGCCAAAACATGGAAACAACCTAAATGTCTATCAACAGATGAATGGATAAAGAGCATGTGATACATATATATATAATGGACTATTACTTAACAATTAAAAAGAACAAAACAACATCATTTGCAGCAACCAAGGGTGCAACTAGAGATTATCATACTAAGTGAAGTCAGAAAGAGAAAGATAAGATGCTATGTGATATCACTTACAAGTGTCATCTAAAATGTGATAGAAATGAACCCAAATGCAAAAGAGACAGACTTAAGGACAGAGAACAGACTCGTGGTTGCCAAGGGGGACGGGGTTGGGACAGGGACAGAGCAAGAGGTTGATGACAGAGCAAGGTAGCAGATGTTAGGCTATTATATACAGAATGGATAGACAACAAGGTCCTAATGGGAAAGAATATAAAAGAAAAGAATGCATACATATGTATAACTGAATCACTTACCAGACCACCTTACCTGTCTCCCAAGAAGCCTGTACGCAGGACAAGAAGTGACAGTTAGAACCGGATGTGAAACAATGGACTAGTTCAAAATTGGGAAAGGAGTACGTCAAGGTGTATACTGTCACCCTGTTTATTTCACTTACATGCAGAGTACATTATGCAAAATGCTGGGCTGGATGAATCACAAGCTGGAATCAAGATTCAGGGGAGAAATATCAACAACCTCAGATATGCATGCAAAAAGCAAAGAGAAACCTTGCTTTTAGGAACTCTAATGGCAAAAAAGGTGCCATTTTTTGGCATTTTAATGGCAAAAAGCAAGAGAAACTAAAGAGTCTCTTGATGAAAGTGAAAAAGAGTGAAAAAGCTAGCTTAAAATTCAACATTCAAAAAACTAAGATCATGGCATCCAGTCCCATTATTTCATGGCAAATAGATGGGGTAAAAGTAGAAATAGTGAAAGATTTTATTTTCTTGGGCTCCAAAATTATTGCAGACAATGACTGAAGCCATGAAATCAAAAGACACCTGCTCCTTGGAAGACAAATCTAGACAGTGTATTAAAAAGCAGAAAACAACACCTTGCCAACAAGGATCCATACAGTTAAAGCTATGGTTTTTCCAGTTGTCATGTACATATGTGAGAGTTAGACCATAAAGAAGGCTGAGCACCAAAGAATCAATGCTTTTGAACTGTGGTGTTGGAGAAGACTCTTGAGAGTCCCTTGGATTGCAAGGAAACCAAACAAGACAATTCTAAAGGAAATCAACCCTGAATATTCACTGGAAGGACTGATGCTGAAACTGAAGCTCCAATACTTTGGCTACCTGATGTGAAGAGTCAACTCGCTGGAAAAGACGGATGCTGGGAAAGACTGTGGGCAAGAGAAACAGGGGACAACAGAGGATGAGATGGTTGGAAGGCATCACTGACTCAATGGACATGAGTTTGAGTAAACTCCAGGAGACAGTGATAGACAGGGAAGCCTGGCATGTTGCAGTGCATGGGGTCACGAAGAGTCAGACACAAATTAGAGACGGAACAACAACAGAAGCAGAAATGTACACAACACTGTAAAACAACTATACTTCAATGAAACAAACAAGAACTATGTTTTTGTCTGACCACAAACAAAATGACCCCAATGGATTTAAGTAGAAATCAGTAACAGAAACATAATGAGAAACCTCTAAATACTTGTAAATTAAACAACATAGTCCTAAGCAATTCTTAGGTCAATGAAGTCTAAAGTAACTCAGAAAACATTTTTAAAAGGATGAAAATGAGGGAGTTCCCTGATGGTCTAGTGTTTGGGATATAGCACTTTCACTGCTGTTCCCCTGGCTGGGGAACACTGAGATCCCTCAAGCTGTAGCACAGCTATCCACACCCCAAAAAGAATGAAAACATAGTATCAAAATAAGTCATCTGAAGCTAAACAGTGATTAGAGTAAAACTTATAGGACTTGAATGTTTATATTGGGGTGGGGGAAAAGGCCTTAAATCAATAACCTAAGCTTCTACTTAAAAAATCCAGAAGAACAAATTCAAAACAAAGAAAAGGTAAGAAATAATAAAGGTTAATAGTGGAAGTCAATGCAAAAGTAAAACTAGAAAAACAGTAAGGAAAAATCGATATAAGCAAAAATGAGTTCTTTGAAAAGACTGATGAGATTGATAAAGCTCTAGCAAGAGTGGCGAAGAATAAAGGAAGATATAAATTACCAACACCACCAAATGAAAGAGGAGCTAGCCTACAGATCCTGCAGACATCAAATGATAAATAAAAGAATACTATCAACAACTCTATGCACATAAATATGACAACTTGTGTTGTCAAAATATTTAAATCTGACACTACAAATGTTAAAAAGATAACTGAGGATATAAACAGATCAATTTGCATAAATTAGAAAATAAAGGTGAAATTCCATAAAAACCACAAGCTACCAAATTATTCAAAATGAAACAGATAATCTGAATTAAGGAAAGTGAATTCCTAGTTTAAAACTTTTCAAAGAAATCTCCAGGCTTACCTGATTTCACTGGGGAATTTAAGAAATAACGCTAATTCTACACAATCTTTTTTAGGAAACAGAAAAAGAGGAACACTTCCAAACTCCTTTCAAGAAGCCTAAATTAACCTGATATCAAAAACTAGAAAAAGGACAAAGGAAGAAACTACATACCATTATCCCTCATGGAAACTGTGCAAAAATCCTCAACAAAATAAAAGCAAATGGCGTTTAGCAATACACCAGGACTGGTTCAGTATTCAAAAATCAATCAATGTAAGCTACCATGATAATTTATTCAAGAAGAAAAAACCACAGTCAAATCAGTAGATGCATCTCGCAAAATACAACATACTTCCATGATTTAAAAAAAAAAAAAAAAAGCCCTCACTCAGCAAGTTAAAAGGCAATTTCCTCAATCTGATAAAGGACAGCTACAGAGTCTACCACTATCAAACACTTAATGCTAAGACTGAAGGCTTTCCCCTAAGATCAGGAATAGGACAAGGATATTACGCTCTCAACAGTTCTATCTAATATCTTAATGGAAGATCTAGCCACTGCAGTAAGATATGAGGAGCCAGACACATCAGGAAGAAATCAAACAGCCCCTATTCATTGGTAACATGATTATGTATGCAGAAAACTCCAAAGAATCTAAAACAAACAAACAAACAAACAAGGACTTCCCTGGTGGTACAGTGGACAGGAAGTTGCCTGCCAATGCAGGGGATCCTGCTCTGTGAAGATTTCACATGCCACAGAGCAACTAAAGGCCGTAAGCCTAGGGCCTGTGCTCCGCGACAAGAGGAATCATCACAATGAGATGCCTGTGCACCGCAATGAACAGCCCTGCTCACTGCAACTAGAGAAAGCTGGCGTGCAGCAATGAAGACCCAGCACAGTCATAAATAAATAAATTTAAAAAAATAGATAAAAATCCAAACAAAAACTGCAAGAACTAGAAAGTTTAGCAAGGCTACACTGAACAGATACGTGAAAATCAATCAGTTTTACATCTACTAGCAATGATCAATCTGAAAACAAAGTTTACCCAAAAAATTAACAGTTTACAACAGCTCTAAACATATAAAATACTTAAAATACATAACAAACAAAAGGTATAGAGAATATGCATGCTAACAAGTACAACTGATCAGTGAAAGAAATCAAAAAAGATCTAAATAAAACCATGGCCATAGACTCAACATAGCAAAGACATGAACAGTTTCCAAACTGCTCTATAGATTTAATGCAAATGGCACCCCAGTCCACTATCCTTGCCTGGAAAATCTCATGGACAGAGGAGCCTGGCGGGCTGCAGTCCATGGGGTCGCAAAGAGTCGGGCGTGACTGAGCGGCTAACACTTACTTCAATCAAAATCCCAACAGGAATGTTTAAAACGGATAACCGTCAAGGACCTACTATATAGCACATGGAACTCTGCGCCATGTTGCGTGGCAGCCTGGATTGGAAGGGAGTTTGGGGGAGAATGGATCTATGTGTCTGCATGGCTGGATCCTTTGCTATTCACCTGAGTCCAACTGTTAAACAGTCACAACACTGTTAAACAGCTATACTCCAATACAAAATAAAGAGTTTTTAAAAAAAACCAACAGCATTTTTGAGATATAGATAAACTGAATCCCAAATAACCTGAAAAGGCAAAGGAACTTGAGAAACCAGAACAATTTCGATAAAGAATAAAGTCGGACAAATCACATTATATGACTTTTTTAAGACCTGCTATAAAATTTACAGTACCACAAGAATGTGTGCTACAGGCAAAGAGATAACAACATATTAGATCTATGGAACAGGACAGAATCCAGAGACAGACCTGTATAAACAGGACCATTTGATTTTTTTTAATGTTTAAGTTGTAAATTTATACATTACATGAAACGTGCCATTTAACCATCAAGTGTACAGTTCAGTGGCATTAAGTGCATTCATAATGTCTTGCAACTATTACCACAATCCATCCACAGACCTCTTTTCATCTTGCAAAACTGAAACTTTATCATCACTGACACTAAATCTTCACCTCTGTCCACACAGAACCTGAGTCACTACTCTTTCTTCACTGACCATGACATTTTCCAGGTTCATCCATGTTGCACTATGTGTCAGAATTCCCTCCCTTCTCAAGGCTAATACTTCATTATATACACACACCATGTTTTGCCTATACATTCATCCACTGATGGTCACTTGGGTGGCTTCTACTTTCTGTCCAGCTGGGAATAATGTCACTGTGAACATAGCACACAAATATTTCTTCAAGATTCTGCTTTTAACTCTTTATACCCAATATTCAAATCTGGAATTGTGAGTTCATACAGTAATTTTTAATTACTTGAAGAACTGTATTACTCAAATGTGGAAATGCACGTTCATAAGGTAATTTTAAATTATATGTAGGACTGAATACTGTTTTCTTCAGTGGCTGCACCATTTTATATTCCCACCAACACAGCAAAAACGTTCCAATCTCTCTACAACCTTGCCAACACTTACTCTGCTTTTTCGAAAATAACCATCCTAATGGGTGTGAAGTGATACATCATTATGGTTTTGATCTGCATTTCCCTAATGATTAATTATGCTGAGCATCTTTTCATGTGTTTGTTGGTCATCTGTTTATCTTCTCTGGAGAAATGTCTATTTAAATCCTTTGCTCCTTCTCTAACCAGGCTATTTGTTTTTTGCTGTTTGCTGAGTTGTAGTTTTCTATAATTGTCTAAATATTTCTGGCTATATCGCTGGATATGTGACTTGCAAATATTTTCTCCCTTTCCGGGTTCTGACTTTTTACTCTGTTGATAGTGTCCTTCAATGTACAAAAGTTTTTCATTTTGATGAAATCCAATTTGTCTGTTCATTCANAAAAAAAAAAAAAAAAGCCCTCACTCAGCAAGTTAAAAGGCAATTTCCTCAATCTGATAAAGGACAGCTACAGAGTCTACCACTATCAAACACTTAATGCTAAGACTGAAGGCTTTCCCCTAAGATCAGGAATAGGACAAGGATATTACGCTCTCAACAGTTCTATCTAATATCTTAATGGAAGATCTAGCCACTGCAGTAAGATATGAGGAGCCAGACACATCAGGAAGAAATCAAACAGCCCCTATTCATTGGTAACATGATTATGTATGCAGAAAACTCCAAAGAATCTAAAACAAACAAACAAACAAACAAGGACTTCCCTGGTGGTACAGTGGACAGGAAGTTGCCTGCCAATGCAGGGGATCCTGCTCTGTGAAGATTTCACATGCCACAGAGCAACTAAAGGCCGTAAGCCTAGGGCCTGTGCTCCGCGACAAGAGGAATCATCACAATGAGATGCCTGTGCACCGCAACGAACAGCCCTGCTCACTGCAACTAGAGAAAGCTGGCGTGCAGCAATGAAGACCCAGCACAGTCATAAATAAATAAATTTTAAAAAATAAATAAAAATCCAAACAAAAACTGCAAGAACTAGAAAGTTTAGCAAGGCTACACTGAACAGATACATGAAAATCAATCAGTTTTACATCTACTAGCAATGATCAATCTGAAAACAAAGTTTACCCAAAAAATTAACAGTTTACAACAGCTCTAAAAATATAAAATACTTAAAATACATAACAAACAAAAGGTATAGAGAATATGCATGCTAACAAGTACAACTGATCAGTGAAAGAAATCAAAAAAGATCTAAATAAAACCATGGCCATAGACTCAACATAGCAAAGACATGAACAGTTTCCAAACTGCTCTATAGATTTAATGCAAATGGCACCCCAGTCCACTATCCTTGCCTGGAAAATCTCATGGACAGAGGAGCCTGGCGGGCTGCAGTCCATGGGGTCGCAAAGAGTCGGGCGTGACTGAGCGGCTAACACTTACTTCAATCAAAATCCCAACAGGAATGTTTAAAACGGATAACCGTCAAGGACCTACTATATAGCACATGGAACTCTGCGCCATGTTGCGTGGCAGCCTGGATTGGAAGGGAGTTTGGGGGAGAATTGATCTATGTGTCTGCATGGCTGGATCCTTTGCTATTCACCTGAGTCCAACTGTTAAACAGTCACAACACTGTTAAACAGCTATACTCCAATACAAAATAAAGAGTTTTTAAAAAAAACCAACAGCATTTTTGAGATATAGATAAACTGAATCCCAAATAACCTGAAAAGGCAAAGGAACTTGAGAAACCAGAACAATTTCGATAAAGAATAAAGTCGGACAAATCACATTATATGACTTTTTTAAGACCTGCTATAAAATTTACAGTACCACAAGAATGTGTGCTACAGGCAAAGAGATAACAACATATTAGATCTATGGAACAGGACAGAATCCAGAGACAGACCTGTATAAACAGGACCATTTGATTTTTTTTAATGTTTAAGTTGTAAATTTATACATTACATGAAACGTGCCATTTAACCATCAAGTGTACAGTTCAGTGGCATTAAGTGCATTCATAATGTCTTGCAACTATTACCACAATCCATCCACAGACCTCTTTTCATCTTGCAAAACTGAAACTTTATCATCACTGACACTAAATCTTCACCTCTGTCCACACAGAACCTGAGTCACTACTCTTTCTTCACTGACCATGACATTTTCCAGGTTCATCCATGTTGCACTATGTGTCAGAATTCCCTCCCTTCTCAAGGCTAATACTTCATTATATACACACACCATGTTTTGCCTATACATTCATCCACTGATGGTCACTTGGGTGGCTTCTACTTTCTGTCCAGCTGGGAATAATGTCACTGTGAACATAGCACACAAATATTTCTTCAAGATTCTGCTTTTAACTCTTTATACCCAATATTCAAATCTGGAATTGTGAGTTCATACAGTAATTTTTAATTACTTGAAGAACTGTATTACTCAAATGTGGAAATGCACGTTCATAAGGTAATTTTAAATTATATGTAGGACTGAATACTGTTTTCTTCAGTGGCTGCACCATTTTATATTCCCACCAACACAGCAAAAACGTTCCAATCTCTCTACAACCTTGCCAACACTTACTCTGCTTTTTCGAAAATAACCATCCTAATGGGTGTGAAGTGATACATCATTATGGTTTTGATCTGCATTTCCCTAATGATTAATTATGCTGAGCATCTTTTCATGTGTTTGTTGGTCATCTGTTTATCTTCTCTGGAGAAATTGTCTATTTAAATCCTTTGCTCCTTCTCTAACCAGGCTATTTGTTTTTTGCTGTTTGCTGAGTTGTAGTTTTCTATAATTGTCTAAATATTTCTGGCTATATCGCTGGATATGTGACTTGCAAATATTTTCTCCCTTTCCGGGTTCTGACTTTTTACTCTGTTGATAGTGTCCTTCAATGTACAAAAGTTTTTCATTTTGATGAAATCCAATTTGTCTGTTCATTCACCAGATGCCTGTGCCTTTGGTGTCATATCCAACAACACTTTGTTTTCTTCTAAGACCTTACGTTTAAATCTTTGATTCATTTTGAGTTAATTTTTGTATATGGTGTTTTGAAAATGTTTGTCTATGGTGTAATATGGTTGTATAGGGGTAGAACTTCATTCTTTTGCATATGGATATCCGGTTTTCTCAGCACTATTTTTTGAAGAGAATGGTCTTGACCTCCATTCCAAGAATTATTTGACCATTTATACAACGGGTACTTCTGTACTCATTATTCCAAACCAGAACCACAAAATTTTGAAATCAGGAAGTGTGTCCTCCAGCATTTATTTTTCAATAACACTAGCTATCTTGGGCCCCTCGAGATTCCATACAAATTTTAGAATGGATTTTCCTATTTCTGCAAAAGTAGTGACTGGGATTCTGATAAGGATTGCAATCAATCTGCAGAGAAGGCAATGGCACCCCACTCCAATACTCTTGCCTGGAAAATCCCATGGGAGGAACCTAGTAGGCTGCCCATGGGGTTGCAAAGAGTCAGACACAAGTGAGTAACTTCACTTCCACTTTTCACTTTCATGCATTGGAGAAGAAAATGGCAACCCACTCGTGTTCTTGCCTGGAGAATCCCAGGGATGGGGGAGCCTGGTGGGCTGCCGTCTATGGGGTCGCACAGAGTCGGACACGACTGAAGCGACTTAGCAGCAGCAGCAGCAGTGTTGACTCTGTAACAACACCAAGTGCTAGCAAGGATGCAGAGCAAGCATAATTCATAAATGTCTAATGGCGATGCATAATGGTACAGCCATACTAGTTTGACAGTTTCTTATGAAGTTAAACATACACTCACCAAATGGCCATGCAATCCCACTTCTACATATCTGCCCTGGAGACATAAAACCTTCATTCACACGAAAATCTGTACTTAGATGTTTATAATAGTTCTATTCATAATTACCAAAAGCATGTCCTCCCAAGAGTAACTGAATAAATATGGCGATACATTCATATGATGGAATACTTAGTGATGAAAAGGAATGACCTACAGAAGATACACTCAACATCTTGACTTTCAAAGACATTATGCTATGCACAAGTCAGTATCAAAAAGTTACATACTAAAGGTTTCCATTTCCATGACATTCTAGAAAAGATAGAACAGTAGAGAGAACAGATCAGTGACTGCCAAAGGTTCAGGGGTGGGGAGGAGGCTGACTACAAAGGGATACCAAAGGAGACACCACAGAGAACTCTTTCAGGTGTTGGAACTGCTCTGCACCCTGACTGTGGTGATGGTTACATGAATCCATGCATGTATTACTAGTACACACACACAAAAGTCCATTTACTATAATCATTAGTCAAAATTTATTTTTAAATTATACAATAAAAACACAGGAATATACAATTTTAACAAAGTAAAGGGGGGAAACAGTTCATAACATATCTTACAATAAAAATACATCAAATAATAGAAAAAGGCAAAAAGAACCTGCTGCACACCAAAATGCTAAGACTAGCCATCTCTAGGTAATGAAATCATAGAGGGGCTTCTCTTTCCCCAGGTAGCTTAGTGGTAAAGAATCCACCTGCCAATGCAGGAGACATGGGTTTGATTCCTGAGTTGGGAAGATGCCCTGGAGAAGGGAATGGCAACCCACTCCAGTATTCTTGCCTCAGAAATCCCATGAAGAGAGAAGCCTGGCAGACTACAGTCCATGGGTTCGCAAAAGAATCAGACACAACTAGTGACTAAACAACATCTGATGGCCTATAAGGTAAGTCATTTTTAAAATGGAAATTTTTAAAGGAAGGAAATTGTGGGGTTTTTTAGTTATCTTCACACCCACATTAAGAAACAGTCAACTCTTTATCAATGCACTAATCATGTATATCTCTTCAAAACCTGGAAAAGTATTATTAGAAATATATTATCTTTGCCAACTGAAACTATACATTGTAGAAGTCCATGTCCACTGAGATATCATCAGAGTTCAATGCTTAAAATAGTTTATACCATAACACACAAACATAATTCAAAGTCAATAAAAAAGGGTAAATTAATGTTTTGTTGTTGTTTAGTCACTAAGTCGTGTCTGACTTTTTTGCAAGCCCATGGACTGTAGCTCACCAGATGTCTCATCCATGGAATTCTCCAGGCAAGAATACTGGAGTGGGTGCCATTCCTTCTCCAGGGGACCTTCCCAACCCAGAGATCAAACCCACGTCTCCTGCACTGGCAGGCGGATTCTTTACACGGAGCCACCAAGGAACCCCAAAATTAAAGTTCAGCTCTTATAAAGCTTTTAAAATATTATTAAAGTTACTGAAAATAAAATCATTTAACAGAAGTTGCTAATACACTGTATTATTCAAAGTCAAAATGAGTATTCCTATAAAACAGAACCTGGTGCAAAGAAAATCTGGGAAAGTTCGGTTACTAGGCCATAAGGAAAAGTAGCAAATGGATAAAATACAAAGCAGGGATAGTATTTTTCCAGGCAGGAAAATCAACATCTACCTAAACATAGAAGAGGTTCTCTGAAAGATACAGAATTTAAAGTTCCAACTCTCTCCATTCACTTTATCCAAAACAGTCACCAGACCACTTATTTTAAATAATCTTAAGTTACCTGACATCAACTGAGAAAGTTTTGAGAACATAATCACCACTGAAAACTTTCCATGGATGGGACTCAATCATTAAGGACTTACTACTACTCCCTGCAAGAAACTGTGCGGCCTTTTCATATGTTTCATTCAATTAACTGTGACAAATTGAACAATATATATGAAAATTTGTCACAGTTAAATCTCTCAACCAGTCTGCAATTTATAGGTTACATTATTCCTTCAGGATTTGACCTGGCTATAATTAAGTAAAGTTTGGGGACTAATTTCCTTATCTGATATTGAATAAAAACCCTGTATCATCTGTATATAAATTCCAGTTGCTACACAAAGTTGCCCATGTGAGAAGCAACTCAGCTACAAATCAATACAATTCTACAATTGGAACAGGTACTCTTGTGAATTTCTATTTGGAGCTCATATTTGAAATCATTTTGTTTAACAGAGATGGCACCTTTCTCTGAGACTAGTAATTACACCAGTCTCATCACTCCTCATTGAATCTACATTTTAAATCAGTGCAAGTCAAATTCCATCCAAATATGATGAAAATCCATACAGCTGTTTCCCCATACTACAGTAACAAAACAACAGAAACTTCCCCTGGATACCTGCCTTGCTGCTCTCTCACATCACTAGGATCTGCTCAAGGGTCGTCTCAGAGAGACTCCCCCCGAGACCATACAGTACAAATTTACCCACCACCATCTCATATCAGTTTTGACTTCTTATAGTGTCTACCATCACCTGCATGTATGTGTAATATACCTCTTTTCACTAAACCAGAGCTACAGGAAAGGACTCTGTTGACAAACAATAAATTTTTGACACACAGTAAATGTTTTTGAATAAATGAATCATTTTTCATAATTTTGAAGAACTTTGTAACATATTAAAACTAAGCTCTAGGGCTTCCCTGGTGGCTCAGTGGTAAGGAATCCACCTGCCAATGCCAGAGACACAAAGCTCAAACCCTGGTCCCACAAGATCCCACGTGCCAGAGCGACTAAGCCTGTGCACCACAGCTGCTGAGGCCAAGTGTCACAGTTACTGAAGCGTGCATTCCCGAGAGCCCACGCTCTACAACAAGAGACGCCACCGCAATGGGACGAGCACACGCGGCACCTGGAGAAGCTGCTGCTCACCACAGCCAGAGAAAAGCCTGCTCAGCAAGGAAGACCCAGCAAAGCCATATAATTTAAAAACTATATACTTTTAAAAACCCACTAAGCTCTAATATGATAAAATGAACATTATAGAAGTTAGCTTTTTTCTTAATACAACATAAAACAAAGACATTTTAGGCATGAAACAGCTGATCTGGTAGATAATCCCAGCCATTTCTGCCCTCTACAGTTGCTTTTCACCCCCTCCTCTCATATTCTCAGTAGGAGGTAACTGTCCCTGCTGCAGTAGCATTTTGGTGAAAAGTATCACAGCACTTAACTGATTAAAAAAAAATCAAACAAAAATGCATTACATCAGAAAAGGACAAAAGAGAGCAACAGGAATTTGGCTCTTGGTACAGTCCTGCTTACAAGCATATTTCATTTATAATTTAATTTACTGTGGGGTAGGTTTTATTAGCAAAGAAACTAACTTGGGAGGTGTTTCTTACAAAAAAAAAATTAAGGCGAAACAGAATAAATACTATTCAGGCTTCCCTCGTGGCTCAATGGTAAAGAATTCACCTGCCAGTGCAGGAGATACAGGTTTGATTCCTGGGTCGGGAAGATCCCCTAGAAAAGGAAATGGTAACCCACTCCAGTGTTCTTTCCTAGGAAATCCCATGGACAGAGGATCCTAGCAGGCTACAGTCATGGGGTCACAAAAGAGTCAGACACAGTGACTAAACAATAGAAGACTATTCAATTCAAATAAAATCTCTCATTTATTCCAGACATATGAAATACATTTGCTCATTTAGGGTTCTGCTGCTGTTGCTGCTGCTGCTAAGTCGCTTCAGTCGTGTCCGACACTGTGCGACCCCATAGACGGCAGCCCACCAGGTGCCCCCACCCCTGGGATTCTCCAGGCAAGAACACCGGAGTGGGTTGCCATTTCCTTCTCCAATGCATGAAAGTGAAAAGTGAAAGTGAAGTCACTCAGTCGTGTCCAACCCTCAGCTACTCCATGGACCGCAGCCTACCAGGCTCCTCCATCCATGGGATTTTCCAGGCAAGAGTACTGGAGTGGGGTGCCACTGCCTTCTCCAATTTAGGGTTCCAGGTGAAGTTAAAACCTCTAAACCTGGCCTGCACATAGGAATCACTGAGAAAGCTTTAAAAATTAAAATAATAAAAACTTAAATGACCTTGGGCTCCACTCCAGTCACTTAAGTTAGAAAACTAGAACCCTAGCAGAGTATGTCTTTAAAAACTCTCCTGATGACTCTAAGGAGCAACCAAGGCTGAGAACCACTGCCCTGTACTATCTTCCCAGCCTTCCTCGTCTCTCTTCAATTTCATAAATCAAAGTAAAAGCACAGAAACAAATCATAAAGACTTAAATTTCTGGTGCCCACAATAAATCTCAAAGACACTTCTGTTTGCCCCAATATTTCTATTAATTCCTATAAAAAGTAAACATAATATTTATCTCCTCTAAAAATACACCCCTGATTTAACATACTCAAACTAGACCACAATTATTTCTTTTAGGAGCACTGCCCTTATCACAAACAATTAACTTTATGTAGCAATTAATTTATCCTTTTTGTCATTTGTACCTCCATTTTCTCCTCTTTATCCCGGAAGAGTTTGGCTAACACTGTTGTATCCCTCACATATGAAGTTCAATTTACAAAGAATGCCTACATTTATTATCATATCACACAATAATGTAGCCTGGGCAAGAATTACTAGCCCATTTTAGAGATGGTAACCCCGGGAAGTGTCTTGCCAAATGCACCTTTTGCTTGAAACTCTGAGCAGTACAGTACACCTATCAGAGAGGTACTTCCCACCCACCTTCCCACTATTTTTATATACTCCTTTACAGTGTGGGCTTCCCTGGTGGCTCAGACAGTAAAGCATCTGCCTACAATGTGGGAGACCTGGTTTCAAACCCTGGGTTGGGAGGATCCCCTGGAGAAGGCAGTGGCAACCCACTCCAGGACTCTTGCCTGGAAAATTCCATGGACACAAGATCCTGTTAGGCTACAGTCCATGGGGTCACAAAGAGTCAGACACGAAACTAAGCGATTTCACTTTCACTTTCTTTCCCCCCACTTTACAGAAACCTATTATTGTTAACATTCCATCTATGGTTATAAAGAACATTCCNGCTTCAGTCGTGTCCGACACTGTGCGACCCCATAGACGGCAGCCCACCAGGTGCCCCCACCCCTGGGATTCTCCAGGCAAGAACACCGGAGTGGGTTGCCATTTCCTTCTCCAATGCATGAAAGTGAAAAGTGAAAGTGAAGTCACTCAGTCGTGTCCAACCCTCAGCTACTCCATGGACCGCAGCCTACCAGGCTCCTCCATCCATGGGATTTTCCAGGCAAGAGTACTGGAGTGGGGTGCCACTGCCTTCTCCAATTTAGGGTTCCAGGTGAAGTTAAAACCTCTAAACCTGGCCTGCACATAGGAATCACTGAGAAAGCTTTAAAAATTAAAATAATAAAAACTTAAGTGACCTTGGGCTCCACTCCAGTCACTTAAGTTAGAAAACTAGAACCCTAGCAGAGTATGTCTTTAAAAACTCTCCTGATGACTCTAAGGAGCAACCAAGGCTGAGAACCACTGCCCTGTACTATCTTCCCAGCCTTCCTCGTCTCTCTTCAATTTCATAAATCAAAGTAAAAGCACAGAAACAAATCATAAAGACTTAAATTTCTGGTGCCCACAATAAATCTCAAAGACACTTCTGTTTGCCCCAATATTTCTATTAATTCCTATAAAAAGTAAACATAATATTTATCTCCTCTAAAAATACACCCCTGATTTAACATACTCAAACTAGACCACAATTATTTCTTTTAGGAGCACTGCCCTTATCACAAACAATTAACTTTATGTAGCAATTAATTTATCCTTTTTGTCATTTGTACCTCCATTTTCTCCTCTTTATCCCGGAAGAGTTTGGCTAACACTGTTGTATCCCTCACATATGAAGTTCAATTTACAAAGAATGCCTACATTTATTATCATATCACACAATAATGTAGCCTGGGCAAGAATTACTAGCCCATTTTAGAGATGGTAACCCCGGGAAGTGTCTTGCCAAATGCACCTTTTGCTTGAAACTCTGAGCAGTACAGTACACCTATCAGAGAGGTACTTCCCACCCACCTTCCCACTATTTTTATATACTCCTTTACAGTGTGGGCTTCCCTGGTGGCTCAGACAGTAAAGCATCTGCCTACAATGTGGGAGACCTGGTTTCAAACCCTGGGTTGGGAGGATCCCCTGGAGAAGGCAGTGGCAACCCACTCCAGGACTCTTGCCTGGAAAATTCCATGGACACAAGATCCTGTTAGGCTACAGTCCATGGGGTCACAAAGAGTCAGACACGAAACTAAGCGATTTCACTTTCACTTTCTTTCCCCCCACTTTACAGAAACCTATTATTGTTAACATTCCATCTATGGTTATAAAGAACATTCCTAAGGATAGATTTCCAAATATTCAACAACTTACTTATGGTTTTAACTACAGATTTCCAGTTAAACAAGGACATAATACATACAATTTACTTCTGCTTCCTCCCACAATCCCACTGGAAAGACAGGAAATAATTAAAGAGGGCATTAAACAAGCCCACAAAGACAGAAAGACCAAGGAGATAATAACAACAAAATTTCTTTCTTTTTTTTTTTTTTTTAACAACAAAATTTCTGATGCTGGAGTACAGGCAGAAGACTGTTAATTGATTTGTTTCCCTATAAAAACACTTCAAGGCTAAGCCAGCAATGAGGAAAGTTCAAAGTATGTGTGCTGTAGTATTTTTCGAATTACACAGATAAGACACCTACAATAAAAACTACTTAAAAGTAGCATTTTTTCTACTGTATTTTCTGTAATCTACTGTAATTGAGAAAAGCTGTATTTTCTCAATTAACGCTAAAAACATACCTATCATAATAGGGCCCTACGTTTTTTACCATAAACTGGGAGTTCTTGTACTTAAGAATATGGAAGCCATAGCTTCCATAGGACGAAGGAGGACCAAATCCAAGATCCTCAGTCTATCCCATCACTCCCTTCCTCATGCTTTCACTGTAACACTAAACTGCTTATAACAAATACTACCTGCTTCATGCACCTGCTTCTGCTCATGCTACCTCCTCTACCTAGCCAACTTCATCTCTTTCAAGTCTCAGCTGAGCTGTCACCTCTTCTAGACAGCCTTCCAAAATTGGGGAAAGAGTGGATTTAAAATTCATCGTATTATCCCCATATGGCAAACACCTGTTGAAATGAATGATGCCATTAAAAACACCAATACAAAAAGTAGCATTTATTGAGTGCTTATGGTGGGTCAAATAATATCTACATGTATCAATTTACTTAACATCTTTCCAATAACCAAATGAGTTGGGTACTAATTATTAAGTGCAGAGGGAGGTTAAGCATTTTGCTTTAGGGCACATCTAATAAGTGATGAATCACAGACTGAAACTCAATCTGGCTCTGGAGCCAATATACTTAACCATAGACTAGGCTTCCTCTATAATTGTCAATGTCTTCCAAACCTGTACTCCCAAATCTTCACACTTCATTTATTTCCAAATCTTCAAGGTGAATTTCCAAATGGCTCCTGGCCATCTCTTCCGGGATGTCCTCCAAGAACCTCAAAATTAACACAACTGACATCACTATGCCCCCTTGCTCCTCAGCATATGCCAACAAAAGCTGCTCACCACCACACCTTCTTGTACTGCTATTCAGGTTAATTCATTCACCCAGTCATCCAAAGTAGAAACCTAAGTCTGAGTAACTGCCACCTTGTCAATTCCCCTCATCCTTACATTCGCCAAATTGTATTGTTTTTACCTCTCAAACTAACTTACAGGCAGCTCTCACCACTTTTCAGACCTGAGCATTAGCTTGGAATCTTTCTTCAACACAAATCTGATTGTGTCTTAACGTATAAAGGCTGCCTACCATTGACATCAAGTCCAAACTTCTTAGCAAAACATATTATGATCTTGTCTTTGCCAATCTCTCAGCTTCAACTCTAACCATCTAACCCCAACTCCTCTTCCCCTCAAAACTTCCCTGAATTAAATATGCTTTTAAAGACCTAATTGTCTCTGTGTAAGCAAGTACCTAGCCTAGGATATCCCTCCCACTATCTCATCTTCCCAAACCGACCATAAAGGCAACATCCTTTGAGAAGCCTTCTCTATTTCCTCAGATTGAAGAAACTCCCTTCTCTATACTCACATAATCTGCGCATCTATATTTTATTAAGAGTACTTACGCTAAAATGGCTTACCTGAAAATATCACCAAGCATGTATTCAAAAGTAAAAAGGCTGCCTTATTTTGTGGCCCCATGCCTACCACATGTTCAACAATGTATGAAATCACCAGCCTCTTTTAACAATTTCAAGTCCAAAATCAATTAACTTACATAATTTATCTCTCTTGTAATACAAAATTATTACCCTTATATGAATATTTATATCTCTCAGATTTCACTGGTCCCATTAGAATCCCTGTAGTAAAAACATCTACTACATCAGCAAACTTTCAAATGGCCACTGCTACAAGAACATTTACAGAGCACATACTATATACTGGGAGGAGGAAATGGCAACCCACTCCAGTATTCTTGCCTAGAAAATCCCATGGACAAGACTGGCGGGCTACTAGACTTCACAGGGTCAAAGAGAATCAGAACCGACTTAATGAGTGAGCACTGCTATGTATCAGGCACTGTTCTACATGTTTAACATATATTAGCTCACTTCAATTCTCACAACCATCTTATGAGGTAGATAACATTTTAATGCTCATTTTATAGATGAACTTCAAGATCAAACATAACCAAGACTAAAGCTCAAACTATTTAGCTCCAGAAACTGATCTCTTGCACTGCCTCTGATTAATAAGTCTAAAACTACTCAAACAAAGACTACAATAAATTCTTTCTTAGAGCAAAACCATCTTTGCACGTTGAACAGTTAGGAAAATGTGGGAGACAAATGTAAAAATTTGGGTAAATATAGACGATATTGAAAACACAGAAAAATCTTTTTAAAGACTATTAACTCCTGGGACTTCCCTGGTGATCCAGTGGTTAAGACTCAGCACTTCCAATGCAGGGAGTGTGGGTTTGATCCCTAGGCAAGGAACTAAGATCCCACAAGCCGTGCACCGAGGCCAAAAAAAACAAACAAAGCAAACAAACATGAATATTAATTCACTCTAATTATAGAAAATGTTTTGCTAATAAAACACCAAATCTTTGACATGTCATCATGTAGTATCACTAAAGTCAGTCAACTGAAACAGAGACAAGTACAAAGTCATAGCCCACAAAGATATTTGTTGAATTAAATTTTTGTAAAGAACTCAGATGGGCTTCCAAGATGGCGCTAGTATAAAAAGCCTACCTACCAATGCAGGAGACTTAAGAGACCTGAGTTTGTTCCTGGGTCAGGAAGACCCCCTGGAGGAGGGCATGGCAACCCGCTCCAGTAGTCTTGCCTGGAGAGTCCTGTGGACAGAGGAGCTTGATGGGCTACAGTCCACGGGGTCACAAAGAGTCAGACATGACTGAGGCGACTTAACATGCAAGGAACTCAGATGCATCCAGAAGACAACTACCTTGTAGGGCTGTTGCAGGCCCAACTTTATAACATGTTTACAACTGACACTAGGAAAGCTTCATGTACCCAAATTAATCAGGAAATAGGAAATGATTTGTGTCATTTACAATTCCCAAAAACTGAGATCTACAGGAAGATGCTGCATTTCACCCAAATTAACATATACCAAATCCAGAAGTAGTAAAAAAAATATTTCTGCAAAACCTGCATGCAGGTCTAGAAGCAACAGTTAGAACCGGACATGGAACAACGATTCAAAATCGGGAAAGGCGTACATCAAGGCTGTATACTGTCACCCTGCTTATTTATCTTATATGCAGAGTATATCATGAGAAATGCCAGGCTGGATGAAGCACAAGCTGGAATCAAGATTGCCGGGTGAAATATCAATAACCTCAGATATGCAGATGACACCACCCTNTCAGATGCTTATATCTTTCCTTTTCTCCTTTGCTTTTTGCTTCTCTTCTTTTCACAGCTATTTGTAAGGCCTCCTCAGACAGCCATTTTGCTTTTCTGCATTTCTTTTTCTTGGGGATGGTCTTGGTCCCTGTCTCCTGTACAATGTCACGAACCTCTGTCCATAGTTCATCAGGCACTCTGTCTATTAGATCTAGTCCCTTAAATCTATTTCTCACTTCTACTGTATAATCATAAGGGATTTGATTTAGTAAAATCAAATAGTGAAACCACTGAATGGTCTAGTGGTTTTTCCCTATTTTCTTCAGTTTAAGTCTGAATTTGGCAATAAGGAGTTCATGATCTGAGCGACAGCTCCTGGTCTTGTGNAAATCAAATAGTGAAACCACTGAATGGTCTAGTGGTTTTTCCCTATTTTCTTCAGTTTAAGTCTGAATTTGGCAATAAGGAGTTCATGATCTGAGCGACAGCTCCTGGTCTTGTGTTTGCTGACTGTATAGAGCTTCTCCATCTTTGGCTGCAAAGAATATAATCAGTCTGATTTCGGTGTTGACCATCTAGTGATGTCCATGTGTAGAGTCTTCTCTTGTGTTGTTGAAGAGGGTGTTTGCTATGACCAGTGCGTAAATGCATGTGTCCAAGTAAAAGAAGCCAAACTGAAAAGGCCTTCTACTGTATAATTGCAACCATACAACATTATTGAAAAGGAAAAACTGCAGACACAGTAAAAAGATCAGTGGTTGCCACTGGTTAATAGGGAGACAGAAGCAATGAATACGTGGAGGGATGGATTTTTAGGCAGTGAAACTATCCTGTGTGATTCAGTAATGACAGATACATGACATTACCCATTTGTCAAAACTCACAGAGCTGTACAACACAAATAGGGAACTTGAATGTAAGCTATGGGCTACATGGGTTAATTATGGATCACTTGGGTTGATATAGGTTATTATGTATCAATTATTATGATACTTAATAATTATGTATCACTATTGATTCAATAACTAACATATGCCATGCGGATGCAGTCATAGGGGAACTTAGTGCAGGGGAACAGGTAATTTCTCTGTACATTCTGCTTATTTTTCTGTAAATTTGAGACTGTTCTAAAATCTAAAACCTATTAAGTTTTTAAAATGATCAAAATGGTAAATTTTTTAAATGTGTATTTTATCACAGTTTTTTAAATAAAAAAATTTTACTGTCAGGAGGAAAGAGAAACATAGTCCACACTTGTTTCTCATCACTGGGAAGGGATTTGTCTCCCTGCTTATTCCACATTCAGTTTCGTTTTATATTAGTGGTATCCTAGTGTCCTGGACAGACGCCAAAGCTAGGGCCGTTACAGGACATGTATATTCGACACGTGCATATTATAATTTCTAAGAGGGAAGTATTGTCACAGGGAACAATAGCATGGTAGCTCCTAATATTGAGTTAGTGCCAAAGATCAATCTTCATGAAGTTAATACATATCTAGGAGGTACTGTTTTTTAAATTACTCTCTGTAATAATTTGCATTAACTTACTAGATTTGTGAGGTTTTCTGTACTTCAGAAATTGGAGGTGATCATCTTTAATAATCACCAGTGTTTTCTGTTTTCTTTCTTTTACATGTTTTTATTGTTTTTCTCACTTCTGCTATCTTCATAATGTTCTTGCCCTTCCTATGAAAAACGTGTGACACAGTGAAAAGATGAGAAGTCAAACAATTATCTTATATACATGATGCAGTGTTTGGGAGATTATACTGATGTGTGCAGTTTACTTTGAAATGCATTAAAAAATTATCTTTTAATGGGTGGGGATGGATGAATAGAGGAATGAAATGAATATATATGTGATAAAGCAAGGATAGTAAAATGTTAATGGTGGAATATAAGCTGTCAGGGTACAGATGTTTACTGTGAAAATTCTATCAAATTTTCTTTATGTTTGGAACTTTTCATAATATTTTTAAAATACCAGAATGAAAAAAATAAAATTAAACACTTGTAATCTCCCTCCAAAAGAATTATTTTCCAGTGCAGCTTTATTACTATCTAGTGACTAAGAGCAAGCTGCTAAAGCTTCCTAACTCAGTCACCTCCTGTGTGAAATTATAGAGCTGGACAAAATCAACAGTTTCCAAATGTCATTTTATGTACTGGTGGTATCAGAGTCATTCTAGAGCCCCACCCTAAGCCTAAAAAATTAAACTCTCAATGAAATCCATATTTTTTAGGCAAGTGTCTCACAGGATTCTGGTACCAACCACGTTTAGAAACCTCTAGACTACAGCGTCTCTTCCCATTCTGAAGTGGGTACCTGTTTACACTATGTTCTTAAATTTTTCAAGTCCCAGGCAACTTATTAAAATATAGATTCTGGGGGTGGGGAACTTATATTCTGCATTTAACAAGTTCCTGCTCTTGGCCAATGCCAGTGATGCTAGACCATGTTTTGAGAATCAAAGAGCCAGAAGATCAGACAAGAGTCAGGGGAAACCCCTGTTTTTTCATAGGTTCAATTCTTCCTTTTATGGTCAAACCACACTCACAGGAAGTAAAGTATGTTGAACATCTTCCATTTTCTGAATTTGATATAGAATAATCATATGGAAAAACCTATGCCTTTTGGTGTGAGAAGTCATTATCTCTGGAGAAAAGCTCAGTAATGGCATTTATTTGAAAGGTTTGGATACTGATCATCCACCTACTTTTGACACTTTCAGGCAACAATAAAAAATAGTTCACGAGGCGGCCAGATTAAGAATAGACACCTTTAGGAGTCACAGATATGATAAGGGTAACCATAGGATTGCAGCTTGAGATTAAAGGAAAAATAATTAACAAAAAAACAGCAAGAACTCAATGGAAGTTGAATAAAAGTACCTGGAAAGTTCATTTGCTTTCTCCTTATTTCATACATGATCTGATGGTTCAGGCACTGTGTTAGGTATTTATTAAGCACTTGCTACATACTTGGCACTATAAAGATGAAAAGAAACAACAGAACAAAGAGACAGGTATCAGAATTTCCTGGAAGCCCAGTGTTTAGGACTCAAGAGCTTTCACTGCTGAAGCCTGGGTTCAGTCCCTGGCCAGGGAACTAAGATTCAGCAAGTTGTGCAGCAGGGCCAAAACAACACCAACCAGATACCATCCTTGTTCCTTGGGGATTACAATCAAGTAAGCTGACAGACATTAATCAACTCATCATTAAAACAGATATGATTCCAAATGTGATGTATATGAAGAAGAAACTTCTAGTGCTATAAGAAAGTGACTAGAGTGTGAAATCAGGCTTTCGACATACATGGAAGTGGAAAAAAACAAAAGTGTTAGTCTCAGTCATGTCTGACTCTTTGTGACCCCTGTCAGCAGGCTGCCAAGCTCCTTTGTCCATGGAATTCTCCAGGCAAGAACACTGGAGTGGGTAGCCATTCCCTTCTAAGTGGAAGTCAGTTCAGTTCCGTTCAGTCGCTCAGTCGTGTCCAACTCTTTGCGAACCCATGAATAGCAGTGTGCCAGGCCTCCCTGTCCATCACCAGCTCCCGGAGTTCACCGAAACTCATGTCCCTCGAGTCGGTGATGCCATCCAGCCATCTCATCCTCTGTCGTCCCCTTCTGCCTCCAATCCCTCCCAGCATAAGGGTCTTTTCAAATGAGTCAACTCTTCACACGAGGTGGCCAAAGACTGGAGTTTCAGCCTCAACATCAGTCCTTCCAATGAACATCCAGGACTGATCTCCTTTAGGATGGACTGGTTGGATCTCCTTGCAGTCCAAGGGACTCTCAAGTCTTCTCCAACACCACAGTTCAAAACCATCGATTCTTCAGCATTCAGCTTTCTTCACAGTCCAACTCTCACATCCATGCATGACCACTGGAAAAACCATAGCCTTGACTAGATGGGTTGGCAAAGTAATGTCTCTGCTTTTTAATATGCTTCTAGGTTGGTCATAACTTTCCTTCCAAGGAGTAAGCATCTTTTAATTTCACGGCTGCAATCACCATCTGCACTGATTTTGGCTCCCAAAAAAATAAAGTCAGCCACTGTTTCCACTGTT
>SJYW01015434.1:526415-549377 GCA_006410735.1 Raphicerus campestris | reverse complement strand
ATTCAACAATGCCAGATACTGGTCTTCACTGTGGGGATTCAAAGTGAAAAAACAATGACAGTCTCTACTCTCATGGAATACATATTCTAATTTCATACTAAGAACCAAAATAAACAAGATGACTATAGATTTATGTGGAATTAAGGAAATGAAAGAGAGAGAATATGATCTGATGACCAGGAGTGGGCTACTTAAGAGAGCATGGCCCGGGAAGGCCACTAGAACTAAAACCTGAGTGGTGAAAACCAAAGGAAGAGGGTCCTAGGTACAGGAAATGTCAAAGTAGGCTACAGCAGAGTTCAGGAGATAAAAGAGAGTGGCTTGAACTAACATAGTGGCAAAGAAATATGGGGTACTTTAAAAAGAGAATCAATAATACTTGATTTAACGATACGAGAGTGACGGAAAGAGAGATAGCCAGGAAGACTTCCCAGAATGCTTTGATCATCATGGTGTTTTAGTCCAACAAAACTTATGCTTCAGAGGAATGAGTACATCAATGTAGCCACTTACTGCTGGCCCCAGAATCAACATTTTGACCCTGCACAAGGCCCAGCTCAATAGCCAACAGCCCCGTTAAAGGATCCACGTCTTTAAGAGATCTCTTCCGGGCTTCCTGAATATAAAATAAGATGGGAAGAGTCTAGCCATCTGGCATGTAAGGAAGATAGGTGCTGTTCCCTCAAGATTTCCCTCTAGGTTAGCATGATCTGCCCCAGATGGCTGACACTTTTTCTGTGGCTGTGAGTTCTCCTGTCTAATTGGGAGGTACCTCTTACATCGTGCCATCTCTTATCCCTTTGGATATGTCTACCCCTTTTCTGACCTGCTTCATAGTGTCTGAATACTTACTATTCTGATTATTCCCTGATCAGGATGCTGAACAAGCCTCTGATGAGCAGTTTCTCACATCAGCTAGCAGCTACAGTGGACTTTTCAATACCTAGATCGCCACTGGGCAGTACACAGCTTGAGCAGACTAAAGGAAGAACATTATCTTAGACATACACACCTTACCATGATCCTATGGGGCAAAATGTTGTTATTCCTGTTTTATGGATGAGGCCACTGAAGTTCCAAGAAGTTAATGAAGTCAGGAAGGGTTTAAAAGGATAAAGATTATATATTAGTAAATGGAGGAGCCAGGGTTTGAACTTTGAACTCCCATTTGACTTCATAGCCTGAATTTTTAGCCACTATACTAAACTTCCTGCTGAAATGTATAACTTTTATTTATTTATTTTATTCAACTAGAGTTGATTTACAACACTGTATTAGTTTCAGGTGCACAGCCAAGTGATTCAGATATAGATAGATTGATTCTTTTTCTGGTTCTTTTCCATTGTAGATTATTACAAGATATTGAATATATAGTGCTCTGTGCTATAAAAAAGTAAATCCTTGTTTATGGGAAAGGTGTAACCTTATTAATTTGATATGAATGCTCAAAGGGAACATGGTGTAATGCAAGGANGAGTTCATTTACAACACTGTATTAGTTTCAGGTGCACAGCCAAGTGATTCAGATATAGATAGATTGAATCTTTTTCTAGTTCTTTTCCATTGTAGATTATTACAAGATATTGAATATATAGTGCCCTGTGCTATAAAAAAGTAAATCCTTGTTTATGGGAAAGGTGTAATCTTATTAATTTGATATGAATGGTCAAAGGGAACATGGTGTAATGCAAGGTCGGGCTGTGTCAGAGGATCTTGTGTTAGTCTTAGTTTTCCCAGCTGTCCCTCACTCTGTTCCTCTGAGTAGTAATTCTCAAACACAGGAGCCCCTTGGACCTCTAGAGGAACTTCCTTGTCCCACAACAGACCTACTGAGTTGGAATTGTTGCCATATGGGAAAGCAGGCTCAGGGTAGATAGATTTAATTATTTTAAGCAAAACCATCAATTTGCACTTTTTTATGTGAAATCTCTTAATTTCTTAACATTAGCAATGTATTCATAGTTTTTTTGTCTGTTTGTTTTTTGTTTTTAATCTCCATGTAGACAAACACATCACATCCTTGGGCCTAATCTAGCTGGGCTTCTGCTTTAAGAAAGCTGCCAACAGAACCTTTCTCCTGAAAGGAATATACTTTATTTAAAAACATGTCTTAATGTAAATTTTTAAAAAATCAACCAGACTGAAGGAAACCCAGAATAGACTATAAATAACAACAAATGAACTTNCATCCTTGGGCCTAATCTAGCTGGGCTTCTGCTTTAAGAAAGCTGCCAACAGAACCTTTCTCCTGAAAGGAATATACTTTATTTAAAAACATGTCTTAATGTAAATTCATAAAAAATCAACCAGACTGAAGGAAACCCAGAATAGACTATAAATAACAACAAATGAACTTAACTGTAGTAGAAATGAAGCACATCAAAGGGAATGGAGAAGTTAAGAACTAATCTAAGTAGTTTGGGAAACTGTATGTTGACTGTACATTTTAAGTTTGAGAAGAAAAGAACTGCACCAAGTATTGTGCCTTAGTCAGTAACGTGTTTTTCACAGGCACATAGGTTAGCAATTCTGAAACTACTTTACATATTGACATCGCATACCCCATGATGTGACAGACTACTGGGAAGGACATCACTTTGAAGTTCTTGCTAAAAATGTATACCCTAAATCTAACCAGGAGGCGCTTCCCTGCTGGCTCAATGGTAAAGAATCTGCCTGCCAATGCAGGCGATACAGGTTCCATCCCAAGTCGGGAAGATCCCCTTGAGAAGGAAATGGCAACCTACTCCAGTATTCTTGCCTTGAAAATCCCATGGACTGAGGAGGCTGGCGGGCTACAGTCCATTGGGTTGCAAAGACTCAACAACAACAATCAGAGAAAAACATCAGACAGATTCAAACTAAGGGATGTTCTACAAAAGAACTGTACTCTTCACAAGTTTTAGTACTATTTCCATTTCAGGGTCATGAGAACAAGGAAAGGCTGAGAAACTATCACAGACTGAAGGAGAATTAATGAGACACGATGACAAAATCCTGGGATCCAGGATGAGGTCCTGGAAGAAACAAAGGATACTAATGGAAAATCTGATGCAATCCAAAAAAAGTCTGTCATTTAGTTAATAATACTGTATTGATGTTGATTTCTTGGTTTAGGTCAATGTACTATGGTTATGCAAAATGTTAACATTAAGGAAAACCAGGCGATAGGGTCTCAGGAACTCTTTGCATTATTTTTGCAAGTTTAGTGGATAAAGTAAATTGGTTTACTCAACCTGCATTCTACCCTCCACAGGGTACCTCCTTGTCCTAGAGAGGCTAGAACACTGAACTCTACAGTTCTGACCCCTTAACACAACAACACATTCAAGTGAGAGTTGGAAGGCACAAATGAGGTAGACACTATTTTCCTTTTCCTTGTGCTTATTTTCCTGCTGCAGGTGAGGTCATATGGACATAGGGTTTTATTTTTTACAGGAGCACCTTCGGTGTTCCTTCTACAGCTTCCAGAGTACTAGAGTGGGTAGCCATTCCCTTCTCCAGGGGATCTTCCCAACCCAGGGACAGAACACACGTCTCTGTAAGGGACTAGCTGCCGATAGAGACCACCAGATGGAGTTCAGAAAGAAAAGGTTTATTGATAATTTCGGATCCGGGCCCCCACCAGGCCAATCGAAGATGGGGAGCCCGGAACGCCTGCTTCAGGAGTCTTTTATCCTATTGTGCTGGGGGTAGGGGGGTGAAGCTAGGCTACTCAGCAAAGCATGATTGGTTGGCAGGCAAGCAAGTTTATGTAACTATTGGTGATATTTGTGATTGGCATCAAGATCCTGTCTCCTAGAGCTAGATCCTCTTTCTTAGGTTGCTGATCAAACATTGCAGTGAGACACCTGGTTTTTATTGTTCCCTTTTTAAAATTTTGGGGCTTTCCGTCCCAGTAAAGCTGACCTAGTATTCATCTCCTTGGGAATGTTGACTTAGTATTCATACCTAATATTCATCTCCCTGGGAACGTTGGCCTAGTATTCATACCTAGTATTCATCTCCCTGGGAACGCTTTTACTGTCCAGTAAGCTGACTTAGCATTCAACTTTCTGGGAACATTTTACTTCCTTCTTCAGTCTCTCACATTGCAGGCAGACTCTTTACCACCTGAGCCACAAGGGAAGCCCAGAAAGTAAAGGTCGCTCAGTCACGTCCGACTCTTTGCGACCCCATGGACTATATATATAGTCCATGGAAGTCTCGAAATCAAAATACTGGAGTGGGTTTCGTTCTCCAGGGAATCTTCCCAACCCAGGGATCAAACTTAGGTCTCCCATATTGAAGGCAGATTCTTTAGCAGGTTAGCCACAAGGGAAGCCCGAGATTACTAGAGTGGGTAGCCTATCCCTTCTCCAGCAGATCTTCCTGAGCCGGGAATGGAACTGAAGTCTCCAGCATTGCAGCAGATTCTTTACCAAATGAGCTAGGAGGAAAGCCCAGTTGATCTGACCTTTATTCCAAGTTTCTTACCATCTGGCATAACCTTGCCCCCTGGAGCTGAGTTTCTACACTTGAAACTCATTTTCTGATTTTTGCCTAACACTTTAGAAGCTGAGTTCTTAAACAGAGTGTTAGAACACTGGATCCCTGGTCCCTGTAAGCACTTCAGGGTGAAGAGCTACTTAGACAGACAGGACTCACCAGCACGGCTGTACAGGTGGTTAAAATACTGAAACAGCCACTATCCTGAATACCACAGTGCTTCTTTACATTTCCTCTCTCACCTGGAGGCCACCTGGATGCTCCCTACAATGCATCCACTGAAGATTAATGCTTTATCCAGCATAGTCCTCAAGGCACGAGTTCCAGAGCCATGGTCAGGCTCAATTCTGATTAGTACTGATTATTCCCTGCTGCTAAGTCGCTTCAGTCGTGTCAGACTCTGTGCGACCCCGCAGATGGCAGCCCACCAGGCTACCCCGTCCCTGGGATTCTCCAGGCAAGAACACTGGAGTGGGTTGCCATTTCCTTCTCCAATGCATGAAAGTGAAAAGTAAAAGTGAAGTCGCCCAGTCGTGCCCAACTCTTAGCAACCCCATGAACTGCAGCCTACCAGGCTCCTCCGTCCATGGGATTTTCCAGGCAAGAGTACTGGAGTGGGTTGTCATTGCCTTCTCTGCTGATTGTTCCCTATTGGTGGTCAAACACTTTGAAGAGCATGTCTGTATGCAAGCCTGTAGTGTCTCCGTGGATTGCACGATCGCTTTACCTCTATTATTTATTTGCAACTGGGAAACTTGCCTTATATTTATTCCATAAATCTTCACTGTTCACCTCTAAAGACTGTTATTATCCATATCTTGGTTTTAGACTCTAGTTTCCATTGATATCCCAGATTTTTATATTACCCTTTACATCTTAATCTTGTTCAACCTCAACTAGCTCACCTCTTATTGCAGAAAACTCTTAGGATTAGAGATCACTTTGAAAAGCCTCAATCTTTACCTAGTCCCAGGCTCCGGATTCAATCCTATGTTAAACTGTATTTATAAGAAAAAATTAACATTCTAACAGTATTTTTAAAACATTAAAATATGCTCAAACTCTTAAAGCCAAACAAATGTTGACTCATGAACATTATTTAAAAAATAAAATCTTTGGTTACAACTTAGGTCCTCTGTTTAAATAGTGACAATGATTTTGTCTACACANAGTACTAGAGTGGGTAGCCATTCCCTTCTCCAGGGGATCTTCCCAACCCAGGGACAGAACACACGTCTCTGTAAGGGACTAGCTGCCGATAGAGACCACCAGACGGAGTTCAGAAAGAAAAGGTTTATTGATAATTTCGGATCCGGGCCCCCACCAGGCCAATCGAAGGTGGGGAGCCCCGAATGCCTGCTTCAGGAGTCTCTTATCCTATTGTGCAGGGGGGGTGGTGGTGAAGCTAGGCTACTCAGCAAAGCATGATTGGTTGGCAAGCAAGCAAGTTTATGTAACTATTGGTGATATTTGTGATTGGTGTCAAGATCCTGTCTCCTAGAGCTAGATTCTCTTTCTTAGGTTGCTGATCAAACATTGCAGTGAAACACCTGGTTTTTATTGTTCCCTTTTTAAAATTTTGGGGCTTTCCATCCCAGTAAAGCTGACCTAGTATTCATCTCCTTGGGAATGTTGACTTAGTATTCATACCTAATAGTCATCTCCCTGGGAACGTTGGCCTAGTATTCATACCTAGTATTCATCTCCCTGGGAATGTTTTTACTGTCCAGTAAGCTGACTTAGCATTCAACTTTCTGGGAACATTTTACTTCCTTCTTCATTCCCTACTAGTCTTAACGGGGAATCAAATCCTTGATTCATTCCCCGACTCCTCCTCACTTGGTACTTCTCTGGATAGTGAGATCCTAAGAGGAGGATTCGGTGGTCTTGGGTTCTTTGTATGATAAAATTTGACAGGCAGCTCAAGAGACATGGGCCAAAACAGAGAAGGAGCAAGATTGCAAGGACAACCATAATAGGCTTTCACCATCTAAATTTAAACCAAGAGGCAACCTCTTTCAAAAAGGAGGGAGAGACAAATCCCAATGTACATCTACCAACCCACCCGACAGGAAGCCAAGGCCAAACATTAGTTTTACATACCCATTTAGTACCATTTGGTGCCACCCATCGAATACCTGGGTTATACATCCAGTCAGATCCTGGCCATACAGTTGTCCTACTAGCAGTAAAGGTTATATCAAAGACAGTTTTACATAAAGTTTGAGACAATATTCCCATATGTTTCAAAAGATGGGTTCCCAAAAGTTTCTGTCTAAACTTGGGCTGATGTTCTTTTTGCTCCCAGCATAATTTTGCAGGTTTCACAAGTTGTCCTTTTTCCGGTGTCATCCAGAAATATTTGTCCCAAATTTGATAATAGTCTCCAAGGAGGCGGGACGACTCTTGATGTCGGTGCTTTTCCCTGGTGCTGTTGATGTATCCAGCAAACGTGGAAACTATAACCTCATAACAGTGATATTAAAGTTAACAGAACATAAGGAAACATTTGCATTTTTACACCAAGAAAAGCTTGAATAATTATAAGTGCTGTTTAGATAAAACTGCTTTTGTTGTTTTAAAAAATCACACAGAGAATTTGTAACATTATGATCAATCGGCATCACCCACCAGGGCAATCCGTTCTGTACCGATAAAGGCATGGCTGTATACACCCAACAAGCAGAAGTATTATAATATTCAGCGTAAGACTGAGCCCAAGAGATAAAAACATTAGCCTGAGCTTGTGGAAAAATCGGGCTAAACAAGGCACAGACCAGGCCAAAAACCAGCACAACTAAGGAGACGCCTCCAGGCCGAGTCAAAGTGGGTCGCCGGAGTGTTTTACTTTCCATTTTGACCCGAGCACCAGGATCACAGAGAGTCGGCCGGGCTGGAGTGCTGAAAGTTCCGGGTCTGCTCTCTCGGACCGCTGCTTGGGCTTGGGTCCGGGCTAACTGCAGGCCCTGTCCGCAAGGGTTTCCTCCCCCAGTTTGGGGATGAGTGGAGGGGGCCGCCCATAGACAATCTTGAAGGGCGTGAATCCGGTCACAGAGGGGGTGTACCTAGATCTGAGAAGCGCAAAGGGTAAGAGAGTAACCCAGTCTCTGCCAGTCTCTATTTTGTATTTTGTCAATATTTCCTTTAAGCTCCTATTCATCTTTTTTACTTGCCCTGAGCTCTGTGGCCTGTAAGCACAATGCAGTTTCCATTTGATTTCTAAAGCTTCAGCCAACTGACGAGATATCTGGGCGGTAAATGCCGGGCCATTGTCCGACCCCAGACTACTAGGTTATCCAAACCTGGGGACAATTTCTGAGATCAATTGTTTCACTACTATCAGGGAAGTCTCTTTCTTGGTAGGGAAGGCTTCTGCCCACCCGGAGAAGGTATCAACAAAAACGAGGAGGTAGCGGTAGCCTCCTCGTGCAGGAGGCATCTCGGCGGAGTCCACTTTCCAGGCCTCCCCTGGCTCAGTTCTTCTCTGACGTATGCCTTTTTTAGCGTTACTCGGGCGCAAGTCAGACATCGGGCGGCTATGTCTCGAGCAATCCTGTAGATCCCACAGATTAAGTATTTTTTTCCTCAGCCAATTCTGCCAGTTGTTTTCCACTCAGATGGGTTGCTTGGGTGTCTCAGAAAGGAGGACTCTACCAATAGCCTGTGGAACTAGCACCTGGTTATCTGGCAGGACTAGAGTAGGGGCTTCTCCCCCTACTAGTCTTAAGGCGGCTTCCCGGGCGGTTTTATCTGCGAACCGGTTTCCTGAACTTCAGGGGTGTCCCCGGTTTAGTGCCCTCGGCAGCAGAGTAGCAGGGTTTGGGGCTTGTGGAGATTAGACGGTCACTTTTCAGGCAGCGCTCAGAGTAGGCCTTGAGGTTATGAGAAGAGGCGACCTTGAGAGTCTGGCCAAAAGTCAACTTGGTCGCTTCCTTGACTAGCAGGGCTGCAGCCGCAATTGTTCTCAGATACCCTGGCCACCCCGCTGCCACAGGGTCCAACCATTTGGACAAATAGGCCACAGGTCTCTTCCAGGGACCCAAGTCTTGGGTCAATATTTCCTTTGCCACCCCATTAGCCTCAGCCACAAACAGTCGGAAGGGTTTTTCTAGGTCCGGCAGACTGAGAGCGGGGGCACTCACCAAGGAGGTCTTCAGGGCCTCGAAAGTCCTCTCAGCGGTTTTTGTCCACACAAGGGCAGGGTCTTTGCCGCTGGTAGCCGCGTATAGAGGCTTAGCTGTCTCTGCAAAGTTTGGGATCCAAAGCCTGCAATACCCTACGGGCCCCAGAATTTTTCATACTTGCCTCTTGGTCTCTGGTCGGGGAATCTGAAGGATGGCTTGGATGCGGCCACCAAGATCGGGGCGGGCTGTGAGGGCTGTTTTGGGCACTCTCAATTCCAATGCCCTTCCTCTTTGCAATATGCACACTGATTTCTTCTCAAAGCGTCTCGCTGACCCTTCTTCGGTGCCGGTGTGCCTTTCTCCTGGGAGCCTAAGGGCGCCTCTTGAGCCAGGAGGATCTTGGCCATTTTTTTAGTGAGTTCCTGGGTGGCTCGGGTGGGGTCCTCTCGATTTTCGAACACCTTCTGGGCCACTGCCAGGAGTTCGGACAGAGACTTCCCTTCAAACCCTTCTAGTTTCTGCAACTTCCTTCTAATGTCTGGGGCCGCCTGAGCTACGAAGGAGAGCACCACAACCGCCCGGTTCTCTGGAGCTTCTGGGTTAATTGGGCTCCAGGTCTTATAGGCTTGGTTGAGACTTTCTAGAAAGGCGGTGGGACTCTCCTCTGGTCCCTGCCTAGGCTCAGTAATCTTGGTCATATTAGTAGGCTTCCGGGCCGCAGCTCGTAAGCCAGCCAATAGAGTCTGGCGGTACTGGTTAAGGGCCCCAACCCCCTGCAGTGTTGTGGTCCCAAGTGGGGTGAGTGGAGGGGAAACCTTCTTCAATAAGGTTGGGGTCTGTTGTCAGTTCTCTTTTTTTAAGGGGTTTTTCCCAGCCTAGGGATTGAACCCTGGTCTCCCGCATTTTAGACAGATGCTTCACTGTCTGAGTCACCAGTCAATACTTTAAAGTTGGTAAACTTAGTCTTAACCATATACAAAACTCTTTCTTCATGGTTTACTTTTTACATACCTTACCCCTCTCTGTACCCATTATTGCATTTTTCATCTTAAAAAGCCACCTGTAAGGCGGGCTCACTTTATTTTCCCTTTACAAATGAAACTTCATCTTTTATACCTTTTTTTAACTGAAAACACATTTTTTCTTTAAGCAACCAAGAGCTGACTTTTATTTTGAAATGACTTTAGCTATTTAGTAGACCTCTAATATTTAGTTTATCACAACCCCTAGAAATTTAAGTTTTCCCAATCTGGATAGACTGTTTTAAACAGACATTTAAAAAGTATAATTATTTTTAACAGAGTTTATCTAATATCTCATTTACATTTAAAGGAATTTATTCATTCAGCAAAGTAACTTCTTTGCTGACATACCTGTAACAGGTATAGTAATAGTTAACTTATTAAACCTAGGTAGGGAAGGGGAGAGGGATCTCTTACCCCTTGCCGGTCGGGGCACTCTGGCCAGCTGCCTGCATCAGGAGGAGACTGGGACAAAGAGTCCCGGTTGCGACCGCCGGGTCTGGTCCATTTGCAGACAAGCCAGCCCCTGAGTACCCCAAGTGGTCAGGATGTCAGTCTTAAAATCAGTGAAATTTTTTTAATCAAGCACTCGAGTGGGCTCAGTGGGCCACTCGAACTGCCTTGTCCCATCCTCACCGGGAGGGAGAGGCAGATTTTGACAATTAGACAATCAGACAAAAGGAACAGACAGGAAAACAGACACCAAAACTGACAGGAAAACAAACGCCAGACAGCCAAACAGGCAGTCCTAAAACCAGAAACCCAGATCCAGGCCTCCCGGAGTCGTCACTCCATTTGGCAATTGCGTGGGACCACCGGCGGCGTCCCGCCGTCCACACGCAACTCAGAACAGAGTCTGCAGACTAATACCAGACCAGAAAATTAAACAGGCCTGACTTACTGGCACTGCGCAGGATTCCAGATGATTAGCGGCCCCCAGGTGGGACTCGAACCCACAATCTCTGGGGGCCAAATAGTCCGCCAGGGGTCTCCAGGCAGCAGATCCCGGACGAGCCCCCAAATGTAAGGGACTAGCTGCCGATAGAGACCACCAGACGGAGTTCAGAAAGAAAAGGTTTATTGATAATTTCGGATCCGGGCCCCCACCAGGCCAATCGAAGGTGGGGAGCCCCGAACGCCTGCTTCAGGAGTCTTTTATCCTATTGTGCGGGGGTGAAGCTAGGCTACTCAGCAAAGCATGATTGGTTGGCAAGCAAGCAAGTTTATGTAACTATTGGTGATATTTGTGATTGGCATCAAGATCCTGTCTCCTAGAGCTAGATCCTCTTTCTTAGGTTGCTGATCAAACATTGCAGTGAGACACCTGGTTTTTATTGTTCCCTTTTTAAAATTCTGGGGCTTTCCGTCCCAGTAAAGCTGACCTAGTATTCATCTCCTTGGGAATGTTGACTTAGTATTCATACCTAATATTCATCTCCCTGGGAACGTTGGCCTAGTATTCATCTTCCTGGGAACGCTTTTACTGTCCAGTAAGCTGACTTAGCATTCAACTTTCTGGGAACATTTTACTTCCTTCTTCAGTCTCTCACATTGCAGGCAGACTCTTTACCACCTGAGCCACAAGGGAAGCCCAGAAAGTAAAGGTCGCTCAGTCATGTCCGACTCTTTGCGACCCCATGGACTATATATATAGTCCATGGAATTCTCGAAATCAAAATACTGGAGTGGGTTTCGTTCTCCAGGGAATCTTCCCAACCCAGGGATCAAACTTAGGTCTCCCATATTGAAGGCAGATTCTTTAGCAGGTTAGCCACAAGGGAAGCCCGAGATTACTAGAGTGGGTAGCCTATCCCTTCTCCAGCAGATCTTCCTGAGCCGGGAATGGAACTGAAGTCTCCAGCATTGCAGCAGATTCTTTACCAAATGAGCTAGGAGGAAAGCCCAGTTGATCTGACCTTTATTCCAAGTTTCTTACCATCTGGCATAACCTTGCCCCCTGGAGCTGAGTTTCTACACTTGAAACTCATTTTCTGATTTTTGCCTAACACTTTAGAAGCTGAGTTCTTAAATAGAGGGTTAGAACACTGGATCCCTGGTCCCTGTAAGCACTTCAGGGTGAAGAGCTACTTAGACAGACAGGACTCACCAGCACGGCTGTACAGGTGGTTAAAATACTGAAACAGCCACTATCCTGAATACCACAGTGCTTCTTTACATTTCCTCTCTCACCTGGAGGCCACCTGGATGCTCCCTACAATGCATCCACTGAAGATTAATGCTTTATCCAGCACAGTCCTCAAGGCACGAGTTCCAGAGCCATGGTCAGGCTCAATTCTGATTAGTACTGATTGTTCCCTGCTGCTAAGTCGCTTCAGTCGTGTCAGACTCTGTGCGACCCCGTAGATGGCAGCCCACCAGGCTACCCCGTCCCTGGGATTCTCCAGGCAAGAACACTGGAGTGGGTTGCCATTTCCTTCTCCAATGCATGAAAGTGAAAAGTAAAAGTGAAGTCGCCCAGTCGTGCCCAACTCTTAGCAACCCCATGGACTGCAGCCTACCAGGCTCCTCCGTCCATGGGATTTTCCAGGCAAGAGTACTGGAGTGGGTTGTCATTGCCTTCTCTGCTGATTGTTCCCTATTGGTGGTCAAACACTTTGAAGAGCATGTCTGTATGCAAGCCTGTAGTGTCTCCGTGGATTGCACGATCGCTTTACCTCTATTATTTATTTGCAACTGGGAAACTTGCCTTATATTTATTCCATAAATCTTCACTGTTCACCTCTAAAGACTGTTATTATCCATATCTTGGTTTTAGACTCTAGTTTCCATTGATATCCCAGATTTTTATATTACCCTTTACATCTTAATCTTGTTCAACCTCAACTAGCTCACCTCTTATTGCAGAAAACTCTTAGGATTAGAGATCACTTTGAAAAGCCTCAATCTTTACCTAGTCCCAGGCTCCGGATTCAATCCTATGTTAAACTGTATTTATAAGAAAAAATTAACATTCTAACAGTATTTTTAAAACATTAAAATATGCTCAAACTCTTAAAGCCAAACAAATGTTGACTCATGAACATTATTTAAAAAATAAAATCTTTGGTTACAACTTAGGTCCTCTGTTTAAATAGTGACAATGATTTTGTCTACACATTTGAGTTAACCTATGTTGCTGGAAAATACTGTTAAAATCAAGACAATTTGACAAAATTAGACTCACACTTGATTTGGCAACTTTTATGCTGCAAAATACATATTAGGTTTTTCCATATTAATTATTTTATCAACAGAGAAACAACGATTGCTTCAAGTTACATAGTTCATAATACACCTACCTTTTAAAGAAGGATATTCATGCTTCTCTTGTAAGGAACCTATGAAAGAAGCTGGAAGGTAAGTTCACAAGAGATGTACAATTAAAGTAGAAGAAATTCAAATGGGTGCATATCACTTATATTTTTCAGAAAGGAAAACCAAGGAAATGTCCTAAATTAGAAAACAAGAAATCTTTGTTAAGATGTATCAAGGTATACAAGCAAAACAAAGGCAAAAATCAAGAATGATGAAGACATGGAATACAAGACAGCAGGCAGCTAAATGTCCAGTGAAGAACAAGGCCAAGATGCAGCAGAGCTGGAAATACGTGTCTCCGCAGGAGTTGAGTCTGTCACCGGGCCCAAGGAACATGTATTCAAGGCTGAGAACAGAATGCCTTTCAGGCTGTAGGTGGATAAACAAGGTACACAGTTCCTCTTTTCAGTAAGGAAAAATAAAGGCAATTTGAATTTGTAAGAAAGACCGGAAAACTTCACAAAAAGCCACAGATTAGATATGAAGCAAACTAAAATGTGGCTTGATCTTGAACAGCTGATGGGATTCAAGGAAAGGGACATTCTCTTAGGTTGCAGAGAGGTCAAAAAGTGGACTCAGGAAGGAGGCAATGTTCTAAAATAGCACCTGCTGCACTGAGTAATATTTACACAGTGATAACAAAGCAAATGTTGCTTACTGCCGTTCAAAGTTTAAAATCAGTTATAAACAAAACATTGCATATTTATTTATAGCTACAGAACAGAGTGTAGTCGTTGTTAACCTCTATGTCATAAAGCTAAAGAAAGCAAAAGTGAAGCTGACAGAGGCTGGGTGGAAGAAGAGAAAACAAAATGTGAGTGTGATAATGGTTTCATCTGACATACAGGGGAGACAAGAGCTATTTTTTCTTTTAAGCTGATGAAACAAGACATGGGAGTTTATCTCAAATTATCAAGACTTCCAGTAGAATAACTAAAGATAATATAACTACTAAAAAGGGAGAGAAGGAAGAGTAGCTTAAGTCCTTATCTTTCAAAGGGAGGAGTATATATGTCTACTGATACAGCGAGAAATAGTGACATAGGAATATTATTCAGAGTTATAAAGACGACTACCTGGAAAACAAAACAAAATCAATTGACCCAGAAAAGTAATACTGGCATGAGTGGTGAAGGAATGGCAGAGAGGGCTGTGATATTTCATTATAAGTCCTCTCAACTGGTTAATTTAACTAAAGAGCATAAGAGATTTGCACAGAACGTGAACCATTAAGCTGAATGCTTAACCATGTTTTTAATATTATTTGAATTTTTTGTTTTTGATGAGATTTCCTAAGAAATGTCTTTATTACACTTAAAATCCTTTCATAATTTGTGTAGAAGTTACACAAATTGGTTCTCTTTCACATTCAATCTCTACTGAATACTAACTTTTGTCCACTTTCCTATAATCTAGTGTTATCTATAATCTTGTATAAAAAAATCTCTCATTTGGTATATTATGAAACAAGGATGGGATGTTTATGAAGCAGATAGTAACAAAGTTCTGGTCCAGTTTTTGTGCCTACAAAATCGAAGGGAAAACCATAAAAAGACTCATAGAATAGACTGCATAAACAAATATATATTGAGTACATATTAACTCCCAGGCACAAGGCTAGCTGATAATATACTGTATCAAGACAAGATCAGAAGCATTATTCTTATTATCACTTTATCTGAAACTTTAGAAAATGCGTTCATTTAGTGCAAGATTTCTCACCTTTGGCACTACTGACATGTTGGACTACACAATTTGTTGTTGTCTGTCCTGTGCTTTGTAGATATTTAGCAGCATCCTTGGTTTCTACCATGAGAGGTCAATAATCTGTCCTCCCCTCTCCCCTTCTTCCAATAGTCACAACCAAAACTGTCTCCAGATTTTGTGCCTGGTTAAGAATCATTGGGTGTTTTCATATTTTTAAAGAACTAAAATTTAATTTTAGAGATACTACTACTGTGTCAACCTTATTTCTTTTGTGATGAATTTGTCTAACATATTGTTTCATTACATTTGACTTGAGAAATATAGCCACAATGGACTTTGATTCTTAGAGGAGATAAATGTATTCTTTAACACTGCAGTTGAGCGCCATTTTCAACTAACTTATGAACAGCAAAACAAATATGACTTGCTATTTTTAGCTTAGGGAGTCTATCTTAAACCATACATGCTGGTACAACTGTGAAATCTAAGCTTTTAGGATTTCTCCTGAGTTAACCAGATGGCAAGCTTATGGTCTGCCTACAAAATCTTTCCTTTCTTTTCAAATAAGCTATTTTTCACTTTCCACTTTAAGATCATATGCTTTTAGATTCTTTCCAAGTGAAAAAAAAATTCCAGGCTACATTAGACACTAAAGTAAATTATCACAAGTCCTGAGATTCCTGGGACTTATAAATCCAAGGAAAATGTCACTTATCTCCATGTTTTTTACCCTCACCTTGTTATATCTTCATGTAACCTTAGCTTCTAATCTATCCTTACAGTAACAGCAAATGCACATATACTCCTTATTTGCCAGGCATCATTCTAAGCTCCTTTACATTTATTTAAATTGCTTTTCACTTTATTGAGGCATTATTGATATACAAAACTGCACATATTTAAAGTATATGATTCGGTAAGTTTGCACATACATACAACCATGAAACCATCAACACAATCAAAGCAATAAACATATCTATCAAAGTAAAATATTTTATTTTGACTTAATTTCAGACAGAAAAATTACAAGAATAGTACAAAGAGCTACTGGATATCTTTCACCAAGATTCAGCAGTTGTTCCCACATTTGATTCTCTCTTCCCCCTTTCTATATGTATGTGTGTCTATAGTAATTTTTTCCTCAACCACTTCAGAATGTTACATTATGCCATTTTACCTCTAAATACCTCAGTGTAGTGTTTTTCCTAAAACCAAGGAAATTGACATTATTATGACATTATCTAATTTACATTCAGACCTCACCATTTGTCCTAAAAATGTCCTTTAAATCAGAAGAAAATCCAAGATGAATATGTGCACTCAATTGCTATGCCCCTTTGTCATCCTTTAGTCTGGCAGAGTCTCAGTCTTTCTCTGCAGAGAATGATATTGACATTTTGGACAACTAAAGGCCACTGGTGTTGTGGAGTGTTCCTGTTTGAATTTCTGTGATAATTCCTCATGAAAGAGATTCAGGCTATGCAATGAGGCAAGAACACCACAGAAATGATGGTGAGTTCTTGTCAGTGCTTCGAAAGACATCTGATACTGGTTTTTCCCAATATGAGTGATACTATCTTTGACATTGGTTAAGGCATGATCAGCCAGANAGAGTCTTAGTGCATGGGAAAAGGGCATGTGAAAAACATTCTGCAGATAATCAGTATTTGAACATGGTAACCTTTTAAATTTAATTTTAATATTTTTCTAAAGAGAAAGCTGCTTGCTCATACCTGTTAATTCCAATGACTAATGCAGCTTCTCAGGAACTTTATCTTTTCCTTCTTATAGGTCTCTACCTTCTCTAACTATATGCTCCATTATCCCCTTTTTGATTGACACTCAAATCTTCCTCTGTAAGAAGTAAGGGGCAAGCTTGGATTCAAGAGGCATAATAAACTAGTAGTTTATCCTGCTTTTCATACTTAGAAGTTGTATGTTCACTTTTTTGGAGCCTTGGTTACTTCTAGAAAATGGTGATAATACTAGCAACTTCAAAAAAAATGGTGTTGAGCATTAAGTATATATACAGTGCTCAGTATAAAGTTTGATACTTGTAAGTGCTCAATAAATATTAGTATGCTCTTCTAAGCTTATGTTGTACTGGAGTTCTACAGTGCATTTCCATAGTTCATTTATAGTTAATTGGAAATAGAGAGAGATAGCTGCTAAATCCCAGAGAAGGCAATGGCACCCCACTCCAGTACTCTTGCCTGGAAAATCCCATGGACAGAGGAGCCTGGTAGGCTGCAGTCCATGGGGTCGCTAAGAGTCGGACACGACTGAGCGACTTCCCTTTCACTTTTCACTTTCATGCATTGGAGAAGGAAATGGCAACCCACTCCAGTGTTCTTGCCTGGAGAACCCCAGGGATGGAGGAGCCTGGTGGGCTGCCATCTATGGGGTCGCACAGAGTCAAACACGACTAAAGCAGCTTAGCAGCAGCAGCAGCAACATAGACATTTATACATACATATCTGTGTGCATATACATACATGTATACATATATCTTATCTTAATGCACTTCATTGTGCTTCACAGATAATACATCAAACTGAAAACTGAATCAATGAATATATCAAATTGAAAGTTTGTGGAAACAAGGCAGCAAGCAAATCCATCACCACTTTTCCAAAACCATTTGTTTACTTCATGTCTCTGTGCCACATTTTGGTAATTCTCATAACATTCCAAATACTTCCATTATTATTATATTTGTTATGGTGATATTTTATCAGTGATCTTTGATGTTACTATTGTAAAATTATTACAACTTGCTGAAGACTTGAATGATGGTTAGCATTTCTTCCAAGAAAGTATTTTTAAATTAACATATGTATATTGTTTAGAGATATAATACTATTGCACACAACAGGCTGCATTATAGGGTAAACATAACTTTTAGATGCACTGGGACACACAAAAAAAATTGTGTGGATTGCTTTATTGCAGTATTCGCTTCATTGTGGTGGTCTGGAATCAAACTTGCAGTATTCCCAAGGTCTGTATTAATTCCCCATGTCTGTATTAATATTTATTCATTGTTAACAATACTATGAAGCATCTATAACTTTTATTATTTTCATTTTACAGCTAAAGAAACTAAGGCACAGAAAACATTAAATAACTTGCTAAGGGTCTTCCAGTCAAGTTATAAGGCTGAGATCGGAACTTAGGCAGTCTGCTTGCAGGCTTACCCTCTAAGCATAACTATTCAATGACAAAAGTTTTTTTCTCTTTTGAGGAAAACCCAATGCCAAGGAAATTGACATTATAACATTATCTAATTTACATTCAGACCTCACCATTTGTCCTAAGAATGTCCTTTAAATCAGAAGAAAATCCAAGATGAATATGTGCATTCAACTGCTATGTCTCTTTATCATCCTTTAGTGTGGCACAGTCTGTCTTTCTCAGGGTTGAGAAGAAAGTTTATCCAACATGGTCTAAAATTTTTACTGAGTTCTTTGACTTTAATGTCATATCCCATTTATTACTTGGAGAAAAGTAAAGGATGTCCTACTCATCTGGGAATCAAATCCGAGCAACAGACTTGACACAAAATTGCTTCTTCACTCAGAAAACTAGAGGTGTGCAACTGCAAACTTCCTGTGCTTGGTTCTCTTTCCTAAAGCTGAGTCTAGCCCTTCAGGAATTTTTAGACCTTCATGGAAATAGGCTTCTAGTGAGCCTACCCAGCTATCCAGTGGATGTGATCAGACTTCCTTTCAGGCTAAGCTGAGGTTCCACCTCCTGCTACTTATTCACATCTTAAAGTACTCATGCAAACCAAGGAAATTAGTGTGTTATATAAACAGAGGATGAAAATGACTGTGGGGGCTTTTCCTTTTATATGGTCAAAGGAAATGTATTAATTTAAAAGTAATCAAGAAATACCTCATGGTGGGATATTGGAACGTTTTAAAAACCTGTCCAAAGAATATCTGCTTTGCTCAAGATTATGTTGCTCTGAAGGAAGCAAAAATTCTAAGAATGACTTTAAAGAGCCAAATTTAAGACTGTGATGATACCAGTATGAATTTATCCTTGGAAGATTTTATAAAAGCAAAAAGAAGGTTGAATATAAATTTAACATATACATTACGTCTAATTTGGGGAGTGGTATCATGGCAATTTTAAAAATTCATGTGATACCAAGGCCAGTGACTCTTAAAGGAAATACAGGATAGGGAAGCTTTTATAAAGATATTCTAACAAAGCAAGTACCAGTGATTCCATAAAGCAACCAAAGTGCCATGAATGGAGCTCGCAGATGAACTCAGACAAACTCAAAACTCAAGGATGAATAAAAAATACAAGACAAACCCTCAGGATACTGTAGTAGGGCACACCACAAATGATCTCTGTATAGATGTATACATACCTTGAAACTGGACACATTGCAGGTGAGTGAGGATATGCTGAATTATCTACTAAATATTGCTTGGACAATTAGTTATCTATATAGAAAACAGTATTTGTTCCTACTTCACACCATAAGCAAAAATAATTACCAGGAGAATTAAAGTCTTCATATGAAAAGCAGAAATTTTACACATAGGTATGCTGAGGTTAGGGAGAATATCCTTCTGACTTTAGGACAGAAGAGCTGTTTGTAGTTGGTTTTTTTCTTTAAACAAAATTAAACCATACATGCAAGAAAAATGACATTTGATCATGTTAAACTTTAGAAACTGTACATCTTTAAAACATTCCTAAAGTAAAAAAAACAAGCTGAAGATTGGAAGACTATTTGCAAATGCAAATGAATGACGAGGAATTAAGTTTCTCGAATACATAAAGAACTTGTACAAATTAATACAAGACAGACAACCCAATACTGTAAAATAGTAATATCGAGAATAATGATGACATATGGTATTAACACATAAGAGTTTTACAGAAAGCTGAATAGTCAGCAAATATATGGAAAGATGCTCCAAAGAATTCTGAGAATGAAAAAACAAAAAATTCTGAGAATGTAGAACATTAATGAAGATGGGAAGCAAGAGAAAAATTCTGCTAAGAGATTATGGTACTGTATTCACTTTGGAGAGCAATTTGGCAGCTTATATTGAGCTAGAAGATGCATGGCCCTCAGTCAGTCAGTTCAGTTGTTCAGTCGTGTCCAATTCATTGCAACCCCATGGACTGCAGCATACCAGGCTTCCTTGTCCATCACCAACTCCTAGAGTCTACTCAACCTCATGTCCATTGCGTCCGTGATGCCATCTAACCATCTCATTCTTTGTCGTCCCCTTCTCCACCAGCCTTCAATCTTTCCCAGAATCAGGGTCTTTTCCAATGAGTTGGTCTTCACATCAGGTGGCCAAAGTATCGGAGTTTCAGCTTCAGCATCAGGACTGATTTCCTTTAGGATGGATGGGTTGGATCTTCTTGCAGTCCAAGGGACTCTCAAGAGTCTTCTCCAACAACACAGTTCAAAAGCATCAATTCTTCAGTGCTCAGCTTTCTTTATAGTCCAACTCTTACATCCATACATGACTACTGGAAAAACCACAGGTTTGACTAGATGGATCTTTGTTGACAAAGTAATGTCTCTGCTTTTCAATATGCTGTCTAAATTGGTCACAGTTTTTCTTCCAAGGAGCAAGCATCTTTTAATTTCATGGCTGCAGTCACCATCTGTAGTGATCTTGGACCCACCCCCCCAAAATAAAGTCTCTCACTGTTTCCATTCTTTCTCCATCTATCTGCCATGAAGTGATGGGACCAGATGCCATGATCTTAGTTTTCTGAATGTTGAGCTTTAAGCCAACTTTTTCACTCTCCTCTTTCACTTTCAAGAGGTTCTTTAGTTCTTCACTTTCTGCCATAATGGTGGTGTCATTTGCATATCTGAATTTATTGATATTTCTCCCGGCAATCTTGATTCCAGCTTGTGCTTCCTCCAGCCTGGCATTTCGCATGAAGTACCCTGCATATAAATGAAATAAGTAGGGTGACGATACACAGCCTTGACATACTCCTTTTCTGATTTGGATCCAGTCTCTGGGCTTCCCTGCTGTCTCAGAGGTTAAAGCGTCTGCCTGGAATGCAGGAGACCTGGGTTTGATCCCTGGGTCGGGAAGATCCCCTGGAGAAGGAAAGGCAACCCACTCCAGTACTCTTGCTTGGAGAATCCCACGGAGGGAGGAGCCTGGTAGGCTGCAGTCCATGGGGTTGCAAAGAGTCGGACACCACTGAGCAACTTCACTGTGTTGTTCCATGTCCAGTTCTGTCACTTCTTGACCTACATACAGATTTCTCAGGAACCAGGTCAGGTGGTCTGGTATTCCCATCTCTTTAAGAATTTTCCAAAGCTTGTTGTGATCCACACAGTCAAAAGCTTTGGTGTAGTCAATAGAGCAAAAGTAGATATTTTCCTGGAATTCTCTTGCTTTTCCAATGATTCAAGTGATGTTGGCAATTAGATCTCTGGTTCCTCTGCCTTTTCTAAAACCAGCTTGAACATCTGGAAGTTCACGGTTCACGTACTGTTTAAGCTTGGCTTGGAGAATTTTGAGCATTACTTTGCTAGCATGTGAGATGAGTGCAATTGTGTGGTAGTTTGAGCATTCTTTGGCATTGCCTTTCTTTGGGATTGGAATGAAAACTGACCTTTTCCAGTCCTGTGGCCACTGCTGAGTTTTCCAAATTTACTGGCAACTGAGTGCAGCACTTACACAGCATCCTCTTTTAGGATTTGAAATAGCTCAACTAGGATTCCATCACCTCCACTAGCTTTGTTCGTAGTGATGCTTTCTAAGGCCCGCTTGACTTCACATTCCAGGATGTCTGGCTCTAGGTGAGTGATCACACCATCGTGGTTATCTAGGTCATGAAGACCTTTTTTGTATAGTTCTCTTGTGTATTCTTGCCACTTCTTAGTATCTTCTGCTTCTGTTAGGTCCACATCATTTCTGTCCTTTATCGAACCCATCTTTGCATGAAGTGTTCCCTGGTACCTCTAATTTTCTTGAAGAGATCTTTAGTCTTTCCCACTGTCCCCTGCGACCTCCTAATTCTACTCCTAGCTAAAATTTCCTTTAGAAAAACGTTATATGCACAATGGACTGGGAGAAAGAATGTGCATAGCACATTGTATGTAACAGCAAATATTTGGCAACAACCTAAATGTCCCATCCACTGGAGAATGGAAAATTCTGTATGGTATATTCAGTTGAACAAATTCTCTAAGCTGTGGAAATAAGTAAAATTTACAGCTATCTGCTTCTCCACATATGGAGGATGCAAAAGAATAAATACTCCATTGACATAAAATTTTTAAGCATACAAAGAAATCCTACATATACTGCTTAAGAATACACACACATACACACAGTTAAAATTATAAGAAAAGACATGGAAATGATAAATCACCAAATTTAGGAGTTGGCATTTTGTTGGGGGAATGAAATAAATTATTTGTAAACTTTATTTAACACAGGTGCTGATTTTATTAATCTGCATTCTTTTTATTAGTTTGAAATGTTTTGTAGTATATTTAAAGATGAATCACCTTGATCTTATTTTCCTGACTGTAGGCACACCATGATACAAATGTAGTTCTTCATCATGATAAAAATGTATTACCCCTTTTCCAATCAAGCTTTTTTTAAAAAAAGAATTTTTTATTTGGAGGCTAATTACAATATTGTAGTGGTTTTTGCCATACATTGACATGAATCAGCCATAGGTGTACATGTGTTCCCCATCCTGAACCCCCCTCCCACGTCCTTCCCCATCCCATTCCCCAGGGTCATCCCAGGACACCAACCCTGAGCACCCTGTCTCTTGCATCGAACCTGGACTGGTGATCTATTTCATGTATGATAATATACATGTTCCAATGTTATTCTCTCAAGTATTCCCACCCTCGCCTTCTCCCACAAAGTCCAAAAGTCTGTTCTTTACATCTGTGTCTCTTTTGCTGTCTCACATATAGGGTCATCATTACCATCTTTTAAAATTCCATATATACGAGTTAATATACTGTATTGGTGTTTTTCTTACTTCACTCTGTATAACAGGCTCCAGTTTCATCTATCTTATTAGAATTGACTCAAATACATTCATTTTTATAGCTGAGTAATATCTATTGTGTATATGTACCACAGCTTTCTTATCCATTCATCTGCCGATGGACATCTAGGTTGCTTCTATGTCCTAGCTATTGTAATCAGTGCTGCAATGAACACTGGTGTACACGTCTCTATCAATTCTGGTTTCCTCGGTGTGTATGCCCAGCAGTGGGATTGCTGGGTCATAAGGCAGTTCTATTTGCAGTTTTTTAAGGAATCTCC
>SJYW01015434.1:496847-518599 GCA_006410735.1 Raphicerus campestris | reverse complement strand
CACCTCCTAGAGTAATGGAAATAAAAGCAAAAATAAGCAAATGGAACCTAATTAAACAAAAGGTTTTGCACAATGAAGGAAACTATAAGCAAGGTGAAAAGACAGCCTTCAGAATGGGAGGAAAAAATAGCAAATGAAGCAACTGATAATCTGAAAAATACACAAGTAGCTCATGCAACTCAATACCAGAAAAATAAATGACCCAATCAAAAAATGGGCCAAAGAACTAAATGGACATTTCTCCTAAGAAGACATACAGGTGGCAAAGAAACACATGAAAAGATGCTCAACATCACTGATCATCAGAGAAATGCAAATCAAAACCACAATGAGGTAACATCTCATGACGGTCAGAATGGCTACTATTGAAAAGTCTACAAACAAATGCTAGAGAGGAGGTGGAGAAAAAGGAACCCTCTTACACTGTTGTGGGAATGTAAACTAGTATAGCCACTGTGGAGAACAGTGTGGAGATTCCTTTAAAAACGAAATAGAACTGCCATATGACCCAGCAATCACTGCTGGGCATACACACCGAGGAAACCAGAATTGATAGAGACGTGTACACCAGTGTTCATTGCAGCACTGATTACAATAGCTAGGACATAGAAGCAACCTAGATGTCCATCGGCAGATGAATGGATAAGAAAGCTGTGGTACATATACACAATAGATATTACTCAGCTATAAAAATGAATGTATTTGAGTCAATTCTAATAAGATAGATGAAACTGGAGCCTGTTATACAGAGTGAAGTAAGAAAAACACCAATACAGTATATTAACTCGTATATATGGAATTTTAAAAGATGGTAATGATGACCCTATATGTGAGACAGCAAAAGAGACACAGATGTAAAGAACAGACTTTTGGACTTTGTGGGAGAAGGCGAGGGTGGGAATACTTGAGAGAATAACATTGGAACATGTATATTATCATACATGAAATAGATCACCAGTCCAGGTTCGATGCAAGAGACAGGGTGCTCAGGGTTGGTGTCCTGGGATGACCCTGGGGAATGGGATGGGGAAGGACGTGGGAGGGGGGTTCAGGATGGGGAACACATGTACACCTATGGCTGATTCATGTCAATGTATGGCAAAAACCACTACAATATTGTAATTAGCCTCCAAATAAAAAATTCTTTTTTTAAAAAAAGCTTGATTGGAAAAGGGGTAATACATTTTTATCATGATGAAGAACTACATTTGTATCATGGTGTGCCTACAGTCAGGAAAATAAGATCAAGGTGATTCATCTTTAAATATACTACAAAACATTTCAAACTAATAAAAAGAATGCAGATTAATAAAATCAGCACCTGTGTTAAATAAAGTTTACAAATAATTTATTTCATTCCCCCAACAAAATGCCAACTCCTAAATTTGGTGATTTATCATTTCCATGTCTTTTCTTATAATTTTAACTGTGTGTATGTGTGTGTATTCTTAAGCAGTATATGTAGGATTTCTTTGTATGCTTAAAAATTTTATGTCAATGGAGTATTTATTCTTTTGCATCCTCCATATGTGGAGAAGCAGATAGCTGTAAATTTTACTTATTTCCACAGCTTAGAGAATTTGTTCAACTGAATATACCATACAGAATTTTCCATTCTCCAGTGGATGGGACATTTAGGTTGTTGCCAAATATTTGCTGTTACATACAATGTGCTATGCACATTCTTTCTCCCAGTGCATTGTGCATATAACGTTTTTCTAAAGGAAATTTTAGCTAGGAGTAGAATTAGGAGGTCGCAGGGGACAGTGGGAAAGACTAAAGATCTCTTCAAGAAAATTAGAGGTACCAGGGAACACTTCATGCAAAGATGGGTTCGATAAAGGACAGAAATGATGTGGACCTAACAGAAGCAGAAGATACTAAGAAGTGGCAAGAATACACAAGAGAACTATACAAAAAAGGTCTTCATGACCTAGATAACCACGATGGTGTGATCACTCACCTAGAGCCAGACATCCTGGAATGTGAAGTCAAGCGGGCCTTAGAAAGCATCACTACGAACAAAGCTAGTGGAGGTGATGGAATCCTAGTTGAGCTATTTCAAATCCTAAAAGAGGATGCTGTGTAAGTGCTGCACTCAGTTGCCAGTAAATTTGGAAAACTCAGCAGTGGCCACAGGACTGGAAAAGGTCAGTTTTCATTCCAATCCCAAAGAAAGGCAATGCCAAAGAATGCTCAAACTACCACACAATTGCACTCATCTCACATGCTAGCAAAGTAATGCTCAAAATTCTCCAAGCCAAGCTTAAACAGTACGTGAACCGTGAACTTCCAGATGTTCAAGCTGGTTTTAGAAAAGGCAGAGGAACCAGAGATCTAATTGCCAACATCACTTGAATCATTGGAAAAGCAAGAGAATTCCAGGAAAATATCTACTTTTGCTCTATTGACTACACCAAAGCTTTTGACTGTGTGGATCACAACAAGCTTTGGAAAATTCTTAAAGAGATGGGAATACCAGACCACCTGACCTGGTTCCTGAGAAATCTGTATGTAGGTCAAGAAGTGACAGAACTGGACATGGAACAACACAGTGAAGTTGCTCAGTGGTGTCCGACTCTTTGCAACCCCATGGACTGCAGCCTACCAGGCTCCTCCCTCCGTGGGATTCTCCAAGCAAGAGTACTGGAGTGGGTTGCCTTTCCTTCTCCAGGGGATCTTCCCGACCCAGGGATCAAACCCAGGTCTCCTGCATTCCAGGCAGACGCTTTAACCTCTGAGACAGCAGGGAAGCCCAGAGACTGGATCCAAATCAGAAAAGGAGTATGTCAAGGCTGTGTATCGTCACCCTACTTATTTCATTTATATGCAGGGTACTTCATGCGAAATGCCAGGCTGGAGGAAGCACAAGCTGGAATCAAGATTGCCGGGAGAAATATCAATAAATTCAGATATGCAAATGACACCACCATTATGGCAGAAAGTGAAGAACTAAAGAACCTCTTGAAAGTGAAAGAGGAGAGTGAAAAAGTTGGCTTAAAGCTCANCCCTGTCTCTTGCATCGAACCTGGACTGGTGATCTATTTCATGTATGATAATATACATGTTCCAATGTTATTCTCTCAAGTATTCCCACCCTCGCCTTCTCCCACAAAGTCCAAAAGTCTGTTCTTTACATCTGTGTCTCTTTTGCTGTCTCACATATAGGGTCATCATTACCATCTTTTAAAATTCCATATATACGAGTTAATATACTGTATTGGTGTTTTTCTTACTTCACTCTGTATAACAGGCTCCAGTTTCATCTATCTTATTAGAATTGACTCAAATACATTCATTTTTATAGCTGAGTAATATCTATTGTGTATATGTACCACAGCTTTCTTATCCNCTGTACTGGTGTTTTTCTTACTTCACTCTGTATAACAGGCTCCAGTTTCATCTATCTTATTAGAATTGACTCAAATACATTCATTTTTATAGCTGAGTAATATCTATTGTGTATATGTACCACAGCTTTCTTATCCATTCATCTGCCGATGGACATCTAGGTTGCTTCTATGTCCTAGCTATTGTAATCAGTGCTGCAATGAACACTGGTGTACACGTCTCTATCAATTCTGGTTTCCTCGGTGTGTATGCCCAGCAGTGATTGCTGGGTCATATGGCAGTTCTATTTCGTTTTTAAAGGAATCTCCACACTGTTCTCCACAGTGGCTATACTAGTTTACATTCCCACAACAGTGTAAGAGGGTTCCTTTTTCTCCACCTCCTCTCTAGCATTTGTTTGTAGACTTTTCAATAGTAGCCATTCTGACCGTCATGAGATGTTACCTCATTGTGGTTTTGATTTGCATTTCTCTGATGATCAGTGATGTTGAGCATCTTTTCATGTGTTTCTTTGCCACCTGTATGTCTTCTTAGGAGAAATGTCCATTTAGTTCTTTGGCCCATTTTTTGATTGGGTCATTTATTTTTCTGGTATTGAGTTGCATGAGCTACTTGTGTATTTTTCAGATTATCAGTTGCTTCATTTGCTATTTTTTCCTCCCATTCTGAAGGCTGTCTTTTCACCTTGCTTATAGTTTCCTTCATTGTGCAAAACCTTTTGTTTAATTAGGTTCCATTTATTTTTGCTTTTATTTCCATTACTCTAGGAGGTGAGTCATAGACGATCCTGCTGTGATTTATGTCAGTGTTTTGCTTATGTTTCCCTATAGGAGTTTTCTAGTTTCTGGTCTTAACTTTAGATCTTTAATCCAGTTTACTTTTGTGTATGGTGTTAGAAAGGGTCCTAGTTTCATTCTTTTCCAGGTGGTTGACGTTTTCCCAGCACCACTTGTTAAAGAGATGGTCTTTTCTCTATTGTGTATTTTTGCCTCCTTTGTCAAAAATAAGGTGTCCATAGGTGCATGGATTTATCTCTGGGCTATTTTGTTACACTGATCTATATTTCTGTCTTTGTGCCAGTACTATACTGTCTTGATGACTGTAGCTTTGTAGCAGTCTGAAGTCAGGCAGGTTGATTTCTCCAGTTTGTCTTCTCAAGATTGCTTTGGCTATTCAAGGTTTTTTGTATTTCTATACACATTGTGAAATTATTTGTTCTAGGTCTGTGAAAAATACTGTTGGTAGCCTGATAGGGATTGCATTGAATCTAAAGATTGCTTGGGTAGTACTCATTTTCACAATATTGATTCTTCCAAGTCTTCCAAACCATGAACATGGTATATTTCTCCATCTATTTGTGTCCTCTTTCATCAGTGTTCTATAATTTTCTATATATAGTTTATATAATTTATTCCTGTTTTATTCATCACAATGATGAATGGGATTGTTTTCTTAATTTCTGTTTTCTCATTGTTAGTGTGTAGGAAAGGATTTCTGTGTATTAATTTTATATCCTGAAACTTTATTATATTCATTGGCTAGCTCTAGGAATTTTCTGGTAGTGTCTTTAGGGTCTTCTATGTATAAGACCATGTCATCTGCAAACAAATAATCATGTCATCTACCTCTTCTTTTCCAATGATTTCTTTTCTTTTTCTTCTCTGATAGCTATAGCTAAAACTTCCAAAACTATGTTGAATGGTAGTGGTGAGAGTTGGCACCCTTGTCTTGTTCCTGACTTTAGAGGAAATGCTTTCAATTTGTCACCATTAAGCATGTTTGTTTGCATTTATCATATATGGCTTTTATCATGTTGAGGTATTCCAATCAAGCCTTTATGTTCTAGAATGTGGATTCTTCTCCACTAGGGTGTGTGCAGGAAGCGGGGAGGGTCTGTTGTGGCTCCTTTGGTGGCTGTCACAGAAAAAAAAATTCTTCCAGGGTTTTGTTGCGAAGGAATTAATCTGGGTTGGGAAGATCTAGTGGAGAAGGAAATGAAAACCCACTCCAATATTCTTGCCTCGAAATTCCCATAGACGGAGGAGCCTGGTAGGCTACGGTCCATGGGCTCACAAAGAGTCAGACACAACTGAGCGACTTCACTTTCACTTTCAAGAATGGAAGAAGGATGTGGGAGATACGGGTACTGGGATGGAAAAACAGCAGTCTGATTAGAGAAAATGGAGGCATCCTGGGGACTAGGTTTGGGAGACTTCCTTAAGACATTTAGATGAATCTCTGTTAGGTGGTCATACCAGGATTGTCAAGGCTGGTGTAACTGCAGGGACCTTAAGAGCAAAGCATAAGTCTATGTTGTGTCAGCCTATGATTAGAGCGGAAATGGCAGTGAGGGCATCTCAGTGGCCCTCACAGAGCAACAGGCCTACTAAAGGTGTGCCATCCCCAGCCAGCAACAGCATCCTCTAGGTGTGGAAACAATGAGGCACACCCAACCTTGTTATGAGATAAAGCCAAGGGTTCTTTTAGGATTCAATGAAGGGGTTAGGGAACCCAGTTTCTGACCCACATTGGAAGTTCTTTGGCCTGCCCTGAGGAAGCTCAGGTTAGATTTAACTTACTTTAGAAAAACAAAAAAATGTGATGTTTCTTATAACTGAAAGATTACACATTAATGTCAGAAAGCTACCACACAGAATAAGCAAAGGCTAGAGACTATTAGGAACAGGTCCAAATCCAAAGAAGAGAGTTCATCAGTAGATAATTATAAGCAAACAGTTAGGAGTCTCTTTCCCTTCTTCTCAAGGGAAAAAAAAATAACCTTCAAACTAATGGGCCAGAACAATGGTAAAACAAGGAAATTCAGGTTCCCCAATAAGTGAGTAACAGAAGCATTAGACAGACCAAGTTGGGTCATCAGTGTGCTTCAGCTTCCAAGAAAGCAAACCCCACAGCAGACTGCACTGTCAGCTTGGAGGGTCAGATCATCAGAGGGAGAAAAATCCCACCAACTGCCAGTTAGACCACAGCCAGATCTGAGGAACAGCCTGAAACTACTCATGAGTAAGTGAAATTAGCTTTCAGGTAACTCCCCACCTCCCCCCCGCTGTGCATCACATGAGATCTCAGTTCCCCAACCAGCGATGGAAACTGCGCCCTCTATATTAGAAGTATGGAGTAGTAACCATTGGACTTCAAGGGAAGTCCTAGGTAACCATATTCTGTAATAAGTTGTTTATATATATGACAACTCATCTACAGAAAAACTTTCATTCCTTATGCTTTAAAAGGTAAGTATTATAAAACTATTTTCTCTTATATAGGTTTCTGAAGTTCAATGAGCACTAAAGTATACTTAGAATAAAATTACACAAAATTTACTTACATAAAATGTCCATGTTTTAAGACTATGTATTAGGAACAAAAAAATAAAGTGTATTAGGTTTCTCCAGAGAAACAGACCAATAGGAAGTGTGTGTTTGTATATATTTTGCTCTTAATAAAAAAAGATGCCAGAGTGTTCTCTAGTCCCTTTGGCCACGTGAAGGTACAATGTGAAGTCTGAACAACAAGAAACAATAGTTCTTAGAGACAAAAGACACTTTTAAAAGCATACCTATGGTCCGAAGAAACCCAGAAGTTTAGGAATACTTACTAACTGCAAAAAATTGAATACATCTTGATGACTTCTGAGAAAGGGCTAAGTTATATTGTAAATTCTACAATTCTAACGGCAGCAATAATAAAATTCCTCCACAAATATTTTTCTTTTAAAATGTGAGGCTCATTGACACATACGTGTGTGTATATATATATATATTCAAGTAGATTTATTAAAAGGAATTAGCTCACAAGCTTATAAAGGCTGACAAGTCCCAAGATATGGAGGCTAAGCAGGCGAGTTGGAGACCCAGGGGAGGCAAAGGTGCACCTCCAGTCCAAAGGCTAGCAGGCTCAATCGAGAAGTTCTGAATCGAAGATCAGGGAAAAAACATGTCCTAACTAGAGGTGGTTGGGCAGGAGGAATTCTTACTGTGGCCAGGGTGAAGAGGGGCAGCCCTTTTGTCCTCCTCAGGCCTTCAAGTCCACCCACCTTGCTGTGTGAAGTCACTTCAGTTGTGTCCATCTCNCGCCCTCTATATTAGAAGTATGGAGTAGTAACCATTGGACTTCAAGGGAAGTCCTAGGTAACCATATTCTGTAATAAGTTGTTTATATATATGACAACTCATCTACAGAAAAACTTTCATTCCTTATGCTTTAAAAGGTAAGTATTATAAAACTATTTTCTCTTATATAGGTTTCTGAAGTTCAATGAGCACTAAAGTATACTTAGAATAAAATTACACAAAATTTACTTACATAAAATGTCCATGTTTTAAGACTATGTATTAGGAACAAAAAAATAAAGTGTATTAGGTTTCTCCAGAGAAACAGACCAATAGGAAGTGTGTGTTTGTATATATTTTGCTCTTAATAAAAAAAGATGCCAGAGTGTTCTCTAGTCCCTTTGGCCACGTGAAGGTACAATGTGAAGTCTGAACAACAAGAAACAATAGTTCTTAGAGACAAAAGACACTTTTAAAAGCATACCTATGGTCCGAAGAAACCCAGAAGTTTAGGAATACTTACTAACTGCAAAAAATTGAATACATCTTGATGACTTCTGAGAAAGGGCTAAGTTATATTGTAAATTCTACAATTCTAACGGCAGCAATAATAAAATTCCTCCACAAATATTTTTCTTTTAAAATGTGAGGCTCATTGACACATACGTGTGTGTATATATATATATATTCAAGTAGATTTATTAAAAGGAATTAGCTCACAAGCTTATAAAGGCTGACAAGTCCCAAGATATGGAGGCTAAGCAGGCGAGTTGGAGACCCAGGGGAGACAAAGGTGCACCTCCAGTCCAAAGGCTAGCAGGCTCAATCGAGAAGTTCTGAATCGAAGATCAGGGAAAAAACATGTCCTAACTAGAGGTGGTTGGGCAGGAGGAATTCTTACTGTGGCCAGGGTGAAGAGGGGCAGCCCTTTTGTCCTCCTCAGGCCTTCAAGTCCACCCACCTTGCTGTGTGAAGTCACTTCAGTCGTGTCCATCTCTGTGACACTATGGACTGTGGACTGCCAGGCTCCTCCGTCCATGAGATTCTCCAGGCAACAATACTGAGTGGGTTGCCATGCCCTCCTCCAGGGGATCTTCCCAACCCAGGGGTTGACCCTGAGTCTCTTGCATTGCAGGAGGATTGTTTACCACTGGGCCATCAGGGAAGCACCCCACCCACCTTAGGGAAGGCAATCTATTTTACTCAGTCGGTATTTAAATGTTAATCTCATCCAAAAGACATTCTCACAGAAACACCCTAATATCTGGGCTCCACATGGCCCAGGCAAGTTTATATATATATATATATATAAAGTTAACCATCACAGAAGGGAATACATCAATATGTTATCAATTAATTGGGTAGTAACACTTTCACTTGCACTGGCCTTCTGTTATTTCACATGGCATATTTCTGTATTTTAATTATTTTTAAAAATTTTACTGAGTTATAATTAACAATCAAGAGACTTCTCTGGTGGTCCAGGGTTAAGAATCTGCCTTCTAATGCTGGAGATCTGGGTTCAATCCCTGGTCAGGGAACTAAGATGGCAACTAAGTCCACACACACTACTACTGAGCCAAGTGCCACACTGGAGAGAAGCCCACATGCCACAAAAATGATTCTGCCTGCCACAAGACTCGATGCAGCCAAAAATGAATAAATATTAAAAAACAATTAACAATCAGTATCATATATATTTCTATATTTCAAATAATTTCTGCTTCTTTTTCACGTTTTTAGTTTCAATCACGTTTAGTTCCTGTCAAATTAATTTATAAACCTTAATTAATAAAACACTGCTCTCTGGAGAACCTAAATAAAGAACTGATATCTTCACTAAATTCTAGTAAGGACAACTTTCTAAAAATATTTTCATATTCTAAATGTTTTTCTGGTATCAAAATCTCTTAACGAAGAAAATATACAAGGCTTGATAAAATTTCCAAATTACTTTTGTAGTTCTAGCACTACAGGTTGCTACTGAAACCAGAATATAATTCCAATTCTCATTATCACAATTTATCACAAATTCTAAGCTCCTCGGGTATTAACTTTCTCAGAAAAATTTTATATTTGCTATCACAAATTTATCACAAAATTACACTTCACAGGGGAAATTCTTAAAAGTGATTCATTTATTTACATATTTATAATATCATTTGGAGATATTTTAGTGTCTTTGGGCCAAATTAAAACATGTGGAAATCTAAAACTTTGGCTAAATTTCCAGATTTTTTCCCCCAAGCTTTCTACAGTACTGGCTGTTTAAAACCCAGTGAAGTTTCTATGTAATTCTTATTGGAATTATTTTCCTTGAACATCTGTAATAAATTTTGATATCTTCCCCCAGATAATACCTTTAGGTCCACAGCATCTTAAGTTATGATATTTTGCCTCTTAAGTAAATTATAAAGACACTTTCATGTGTAACAATTGAAGCTGTGCAGTAATGACTGAATTTTTTCTCTTCTGTTTTTGTCAGATATGTTTTACAAGTGAGACCATAAATCTAAATTGCAATGTCTGCATTAATTATGTTTTATTAATAATGCTTTATGGAGAAGGAAATGGCAACCTACTCCAGTGTTCTTGCCTGGAGAATCCCAGGGACAGGGTAGCCTGGTGGGCTGCTGTCTATGGGGTCACACATAGTTGGACCCAACTGAAGCGACTTAGCAGCGGCGGCAGTACTTAACGACATAGCAGATGATGTTAACAATTTGAAGGATATTTTAAAATATTTTTTATTTGAGCAATTGAAAATCTTAGATAAAATTTTTAGAACATCACTTGCAATATATATCATATTAAAATCATTTATTTTATATTAATTCTTAGGCAATATCAAAAGATGTTTCAGGACGTTTTTAAGAAACATTTCACGCTATAGATCATTATCATGTTCTTCCACAGTTTTAGAATATGAACACTTACAGCATTTAAAAGGAATGTTAAGAAGCTTATCAACATTTTGCTAACACTCATTTTGTTTTTTTCTCCCTCCAATTCACAACCGTAAACTCAAACACAGTAACTTCACAGAAAGTTATAAATGTTACATATGTATAGTTTGATAAATTTTCATAAACTGAACATACACACATGATTAGCACCCAAATAAAAAAATAGATCATAGAACATATCAGCATCCCAAAAGTCTCAATTCCCACACCTTCTTTCAGTTATTTCCTTCCCACTTAAGAGTAACCAACATCCTGTTTTTGTACTTCATATAAACACAATCACAAAGTATGTATTCTTTTGTGTCTGGTTTCTTTTGTTAAACATTAGCTCTTTGAGATAATCCATAATCTTATACATGGTTATACATCTTTCAATATTATTGTATTCTATTGTGTGACAACACCATAATTTGTCAATCTGGGTTGGATATTAGTAATGTCACTGCTGTGGACCACTTATTGCTCAGACCAGCATGGTAGGTACTAGCCAAATGTAGCTCTCTAAGGCAGCTCCTCAGTTGCACTAAGCACGTTTCAAATGGTCAGTAGCTACATGGCTAGCAGCTACTGTATGGATAGCATGGAATAGAGCACTTTCATCACTGCAACAAGTTCCATTGCATAGTGCTGAATCCGCAAGTTGGTGAACCTATGAAATTGCTGGGTCAAAAGCTATGCATATGTTCCACATTAACAGAAGATAGCATCAAATAGTTTTAGAGTGTCCATTACTATTTTGTTATAAGTTCTTCTATTTTAAAATATTAAAACACTGTATTTACTTTTCACCTAATAATCATAATACACTAAACAGGAAAACCACAACAGCCACTGTTAGAACATGGAATGATTCACAAGTAATGAACAAGGTAGGAACATTATTTACCATAACTCAGTTCAAGTTAACAGATGTTCCAAATGTTTCTCAGATGTCATTACAACAAAAGGTCCATTATCAATGGCTGTCAAAAAAGAACTAATGGACTTNGAACAAGGTAGGAACATTATTTACCATAACTCAGTTCAAGTTAACAGATGTTCCAAATGTTTCTCAGATGTCATTACAACAAAAGGTCCATTATCAATGGCTGTCAAAAAAGAACGAATGGACTTATATCTATTAATTTTAGTGCTATTGCAGTTACAGTAGAATGATCTACCACTGGTACAAATTTCAGTATTTTAACTGAGACAGTCATGCTGGTGTTCATCAGCTAAACATCAGACCTCCTCATAATCCCAACCAATTAACACCAGATATTATCAATCATCTCAAGTTTTGGCAATGTTGTTTAAACTGTATTTAACCACAAATGAATTTGTGCACCTGTACATATATGCTGCTGCTGCTGCTAAGTCGCTTCAGTCGTGTCCGACTCTGTGCGACCCCACAGATGGCAGCCCGCCAGGCTCCCCCATCCCTGGGATTTTCCAGGCAAGAGTACTGGAGTGGGGTGCCATTGTCTTCTCCTATGTTGGTCTTTATCATTTTTCCCCTCTTGAGTTGCTCATTTACATTCCTTGTCCATTTTAAACTATCAATTTATAAATTCTTTTACTATTATACATTATATACTATGATTGCCCATGTATGTCCTCTGCCCACTGAAAGTTACTAATTTCCAAATGTTATTTTTATATTAAGGAAATTAGCCCTCTGTACACATAAGTCTTAAAAATATTTTCCTCCAAATAGTAGTTCACCTTTTTCCTATAAAATTGTTTTAAATGCTAAGTAGTCAAGTTTCTTAAATTTTGTTTTATGTCACGTTTGAAAGCTTTATCTTCTCAAATAGTGTATGAAAAGTCAATTTTTCTCCTGCCTATTTAAAAAAAATACTTGATGTATCTGTAACTTACATATTCAAGCCTAAGAAGTAGAACCATCCTTGCATTTTTTAAAGTGGCCTATAATGTTTTTGTTAGACACTGCTAGTTACCTACCTGGCACCCGTTCTTCCTTACTAACAGACATGACTTTGTTTAGGGCAGTAAACGTGCCCAGCTTAAAATACTTTCCCAGACTCTTACAGCAAGGGGTGGCCAAGTGTTTCTGTTCTCTACTGAGATATAAGAGGAAGTCACGGAATGTGGCTTCCGGAGAGATTTTTATTTTTTTTCAGAGAGATTTTTAAAGGCAACTTTGACTGACATGCTCCATTTTGCCTCTTAACCTTCCCTTTCTTCCTGATTCGAATCTAGATGTACTACCTAGAGGTGAAACAGCTATCTTGAGACAACATGGATGAAAGCCACTAACTAAAAAAATAGCATAGTACAAAGATAAAAGGAACCTGAGTCCCTGGCAGCATTAAGTTGCTGTTAGTCCTAGATTATACACCCTTGGATTGCTTATGTGAGAAACAGAAACTCTTTGTTTACTGAAGAATCATAGGGTACAATTATCTAGTATGACCGAACTGATCATAGGATTGTTTCTTGCAAACAAATACATTTCTATCTGATGCATTATCTCATGTATACCAATTTGGCATGTGACTTTTATCTCATACTTTCTATATAATTGAGTATATTTCTGGAAACCCTCATTTCATTGATCTAAATAGTTTAATAGCTTTTATTGAATATGGGACACTTTTATATATGCTTTATATTAACTAGCTCACTTAAGCCTCACAACAGCCCTTTGAACCTTCACTATTTAATATTTAGTATTTGTAAACCTAACGCTAATGGTAGATTTTTTTTAATGAAATGGAAAAAGATCAAAAAGGAAAGAGAAAGATGATGGACTGCAGCAGAAGGCAATCATCTATGTTGCCCTCTATCTGGCAACACTGGTGTTCCACACTGTAATGGAAAAAGCAGCAGATGGATGGTTTGAAGACATAAACTCTTATTCCAATTCTGTTGGTCAACAGTGTTTGACAACCCTTCCTTAGACTTTAGTTTCCTCATCTGTACAATGAGGTATGATTACACTCAGTAGATGATCTCTAAAGCTTTCCCTAACTTTAATAATCTATAGATGTGTATAAGAGACAGCCATTGCATAGTGCTGAATCCGCAAGTTGGTGAACCTATGAAATTGCTGGGTCAAAAGCTATGCATATGTTCCACATTAACAGAAGATAGCATCAAATAGTTTTAGAGTGTCCATTACTATTTTGTTATAAGTTCTTCTATTTTAAAATATTAAAACACTGTATTTACTTTTCCCTAATAATCATAATACACTAAACAGGAAAACCACAACAGCCACTGTTAGAACATGGAATGATTCACAAGTAATGAACAAGGTAGGAACATTATTTACCATAACTCAGTTCAAGTTAACAGATGTTCCAAATGTTTCTCAGATGTCATTACAACAAAAGGTCCATTATCAATGGCTGTCAAAAAAGAACTAATGGACTTATATCTATTAATTTTAGTGCTATTGCAGTTACAGTAGAATGATCTACCACTGGTACAAATTTCAGTATTTTAACTGAGATAGTCATGCTGGTGTCCATCAGCTAAACATCAGACCTCCTCGTAATCCCAACCAATTAACACCAGATATTATCAGTCATCTCAAGTTTTGGCAATGTTGTTTAAACTGTATTTAACCACAAATGAATTTGTGCACCTGTACATATATGCTGCTGCTGCTAAGTCGCTTCAGTCGTGTCCGACTCTGTGCGACCCCATAGATGGCAGCCCGCCAGGCTCCCCCATCCCTGGGATTTTCCAGGCAAGAGTACTGGAGTGGGGTGCCATTGTCTTCTCCTATGTTGGTCTTTATCATTTTTCCCCTCTTGAGTTGCTCATTTACATTCCTTGTCCATTTTAAACTATCAATTTATAAATTCTTTTACTATTATACATTATATACTATGATTGCCCATGTATGTCCTCTGCCCACTGAAAGTTACTAATTTCCAAATGTTATTTTTATATTAAGGAAATTAGCCCTCTGTACACATAAGTCTTAAAAATATTTTACTCCAAATAGTAGTTTACCTTTTTCCTATAAAATTGTTTTAAATGCTAAGTAGTCAAGTTTCTTATTTTAAATTTTGTTTTACGTCACGTTTGAAAGCTTTATCTTCTCAAATAGTGTATGAAAAGTCAATTTTTCTCCTGCCTATTTAAAAAAAATACTTGATGTATCTGTAACTTACATATTCAAGCCTAAGAAGTAGAACCATCCTTGCATTTTTTAAAGTGGCCTATAATGTTTTTGTTAGACACTGCTAGTTACCTACCTGGCACCCGTTCTTCCTTACTAACAGACATGACTTTGTTTAGGGCAGTAAACGTGCCCAGCTTAAAATACTTTCCCAGACTCTTACAGCAAGGGGTGGCCAAGTGTTTCTGTTCTCTACTGAGATATAAGAGGAAGTCACGGAATGTGGCTTCCGGAGAGATTTTTATTTTTTTTCAGAGAGATTTTTAAAGGCAACTTTGACTGACATGCTCCATTTTGCCTCTTAACCTTCCCTTTCTTCCTGATTCAAATCTAGATGTACTACCTAGAGGTGAAACAGCTATCTTGAGACAACATGGATGAAAGCCACTAACTAAAAAAATAGCATAGTACAAAGATAAAAGGAACCTGAGTCCCTGGCAGCATTAAGTTGCTGTTAGTCCTAGATTATACACCCTTGGATTGCTTATGTGAGAAACAGAAACTCTTTGTTTACTGAAGAATCATAGGGTACAATTATCTAGTATGACCGAACTGATCATAGGATTGTTTCTTGCAAACAAATACATTTCTATCTGATGCATTATCTCATGTATACCAATTTGGCATGTGACTTTTATCTCATACTTTCTATATAATTGAGTATATTTCTGGAAACCCTCATTTCATTGATCTAAATAAATTGTTTAATAGCTTTTATTGAATATGGGACACTTTTATATATGCTTTATATTAACTAGCTCACTTAAGCCTCACAACAGCCCTTTGAACCTTCACTATTTAATATTTAGTACTTGTAAACCTAACGCTAATGGTAGATTTTTTTTTAATGAAATGGAAAAAGATCAAAAAGGAAAGAGAAAGATGATGGACTGCAGCAGAAGGCAATCATCTATGTTGCCCTCTATCTGGCAACACTGGTGTTCCACACTGTAATGGAAAAAGCAGCAGATGGATGGTTTGAAGACATAAACTCTTATTCCAATTCTGTTGGTCAACAGTGTTTGACAACCCTTCCTTAGACTTTAGTTTCCTCATCTGTACAATGAGGTATGATTACACTCAGTAGATGATCTCTAAAGCTTTCCCTAACTTTAATAATCTATGAAAAACTAATATTAAGCTATTGGTTTTGAAATTCACTGGATCCAAATTTGAATTTGGGATTCAATGACCAGGCTCCTGTATTCATTCAACAAAGTACTGGGAATACATTAACAAACATGTCAGAAAATGTCCCTGCCCCAGTTGAGCTTACATTATAGTGGAAGAATTTTAAAAAAAGAAATCTAGACACTTACCAAGTAGTAGTACTACAAATGAAATAAGCAATGATGCAATAAAGATTTAACTGAGGCATACAACTGGAGAGTTACAAGATTCAGGGAAGATTCCTTTGAAGTATGGTTATGAAGTCTGTAGAACATGAAGATAGTTATGGCATAATACATGAAAAAGAGTAAAATGTGAAGTGGCAATTTATGTTAAAACAATTACAAAAATTAACGATGCCCTGTAACACATACAGAAAAGCACATAAACCATAGAGCTTAATTATTAAGTCCTCCTTAAGATTCTTTCCAAATACAACTCTTCTCCCTCCTCAATAAGGGTAAAGCATTAAAACATTTTGGTGGTCACTTTCTGGCACATGGCACTAATTATTTTCATTGCATAAAATCCCACTGTATACTTGTACCTATTTTACGTTGATGGACATGCTATGTCCGATTTTTTGCTATTATGAGTCATGTTACTATGTTCTTGTTTTTAATGGCATATGTACATGCATTTCTGTTGGGGATATATAAAGAGTAGGACTACAGACCTTGGGCTTGGTATTAAAAGCACCATTATATCTAATCAAAAGCTCTACAAGTACTAACTTCCGCCAAATGAATATTCATTTCCTTCTACNAATGGCATATGTACATGCCATTTCTGTTGGGGATATATAAAGAGTAGGACTACAGACCTTGGGCTTGGTATTAAAAGCACCATTATATCTAATCAAAAGCTCTACAAGTACTAACTTCCACCAAATGAATTTTCATTTCCTTCTACTCACCTGCTATTCCCTCTGTCTGTAACAGTCTTCCCTTCCTTCTTTGCTTAGTTAACTTTTACTTACCCAAGGATTTCAGCTTAAACATCATTGCCTCCAAGAGGCTTTTCTTGTCTAATTCCTCTGTCATATACTGTCTTGTTACCACAGGCCCCTCTTTCATTTGTAGCAACTGTTTTCACAATTTGTTAAACTAATCGTTTCATCTCTCAAAAATACTGGCTCATTAGGGTGCATGTGTGGTTTCTGTTGTGCATCATTTATTCCTAAACCTAGGGCAGAACTTGGCACATAGAAAGGAGTCAATAAACACCTGATGGATATCTGTTCTCTTCTCACATTCACAGTACCCAATTCAAATGCCATTTCTTCTGAATGTTTCATTCCTGAAGCTACAACCAGTATCATTCTTTGAAAATAAATCTATATTAGGCAAAAGTTTCCTAGGTCTCATTTAGTAAAAAAAATTGAGTATGAAGCACTTAGCGTGTAGGCCCATCATCAACAACAAAAATATTTTCACTGTTTTCTAGGGCGATGCTACAGTTATCAGAGTGTAATTTAGCATAAGGATTACAAAACATATGGGTTGTTTCATTATCAAACCCTGCACACAATTTAAGTGATAGTTACACAGCAACTGATTTTCACAAAAGTAGAATCACTATAAAAATCAAGAAAAAATGTACAATTTCAATCATTTATCACTGAGCATTTATGAATAGCAGTAATCTTTTATACCAGCTTTTCCTCTTTATTACCAGATGACAAATCTCTCCTATAATCAGTCATTCATTGTAATTTCATTTGATCCTGTCTAAATACTTTGGTAAGCTGTTTTTACTTATTTGGTTTTTAATAAAAATAGCTCAGTGGCAACTATTATAGAAAAACTAGTGCCTCCATTCTTGATAAATCAAATTTACTTATATTCCAAGTATTAATTTAACAAGCTTATTACAGGTAGGAGAGCGTACTTTCCCTGCCCCATAAGCATTAATAATCTTTATATACTCTAATTATAAGTTAAATTCAAAATATTTCATTAAAATGTTTTTCATATTAATATCTAACTTAAATCTCAGTGACAGTATTAGTATATTGCTGAACTGTTCAGAAAGGATGTTTAAAGAATTTTTTCCAAGCATTTGCAAGTTGTAAACTAAACAGTTTCAAAGTAAAAACTTACAGATACTTTGCTGAAAATCAGAAAAGTTGCAACCAGGGTAATCAACAATACAGAATGTACAATAGGGAGTTATTTTACTAATGTCATCTTAATCATTCCAACATTCTTTACCTAAATTAACCTCCAAAGTGTAACATCAGCATATTGAAAGAATTCAAGTGAGCAACCTAACCCTGTAAAGTGTCTGACTCTTTTCAAGTCCATGGACAGTAGCCTGCCAGGCTCCATGGTCCACAAATACTCCAGGCAAGAATACTGGATGGGTAGCCATTCCCTCCTCCAGGGGATCTTCCCAACCCAGGGATCGGACACGAATCTCTGGTATTACAGACAGATTCTTTACCAACAGGGAAGCTCTAACCTAACCCTAAGCTTTACGTTTAATAATATATACTTTGCACAGGGAATATTCTCTTAACCATTCCTCTTTAGACAACTAAACCCACTAAGACATAGTAGAACTTAGAACTGTCAAAAAGTATACTGAAAGTCTGTTATAAAGAAAATGTATTTCACAAACAGAACTTTCTTCAGAACTACAATCGTTTCTAGTGAAAAGATTTAAGAATGTCTAGTACTGAATAATGTCAAAAATCATATTTTGGAATTTATTTAAAAAGTGACAGCAGATTCTCAAACATGCAAACTACTGTCAGATTATACAAAACAGGAATAAAACACTTGTAATTCTGTTTCTTAAGGGAAATTACCATGTGGTACTAGGTAAAGCCCAAGATGTAACACAAGGGTTCAATTAAAGAAACTTTTTATGAAAGAGGATAATAACTTATGTGACTAAAATATCAGAGAAGAGAGAATCTGAGGATGATTTTTAGCTCTATTAAGACTTATTTCAGACTGCCATGAATTGTATTAACTCAAGTCTAAATTCTGTAATAGGGCCTTTTAAACACTCTGAGACACCCTACAGTTCGCCATGATGTGTGTTGTTCTCCTTTGCAGCAAAGAACAAAACAAGAAATCCAACTTGTATATTAAATATATAAAACAAAACTGTATGGAAGTTAAGACATTGTAACAAAAATTATCAAATGTGTCACAATTTCCTAAAACTTAACACTAGCTAAAATATGTACTACTGAAAAGGTAAAAGATAAGTAACAATCATCTTAAAATATTATTTGTTGAATATGAAAAATATTTTTATTAGTTTGTAGAAGGATTATTTTATTCAATGTTTTATTACATCAGAATTTTTTAAATGAACTAAATTTTAAACAATATATAAACAAAAATATCTACCTCACATTTTAAGTCAACGTAATTTTTCACTATTTAGAAATATATTAATATTTATGGAATTTTTGGAAATAGATATTATATATAAAATTGCCTTACAGACCTTAAAAATTAGCAAGTTTAGTATTGGTTAATAAAACTTTATAAATCTCCCTAGACTGTATTTTAATATAAACAAAATTATATATAGATTTTGATTTATAATCAAAATTTCAATTATTTTATAATCAATTAAAACAGAAATAAATGTCTCTTTTTTTTTTTTTGAGGATTAACATTCATCAGGATTACTACAACTGGAAACACTATACACACATACAACTAGGAGAGATTATCTGGGTAATTCTGTTTTTAAAATACTAATGAACTAATAATTCGGTTGGAAATCATTATTTTAAATCAATATGACATAAAATATTTTTATATATAAATTCAAGCAGAGGACATTTTGGTCAACTTACCATTATTAGCTGTAACAGTACTGTATCTTGTACACATTTACACATCATGTTTCAAACTAACAATCTGTTTTAAGTGCTTTGCTCACCAGCCCATGAAGACAGTGGCTGAGCTTGAAACATGAAATACTATAAATTGTTTTTATATATACCTTAAATTGGACTAGTCCCAAGATTAAATGCTATTATTTTCAAATACCTTTTTGGAACATAAGTACTTCATTTTATCTTACATCAATAATAAACAAGATTCATACAAGTGAACTTTTCATTCACATCTTAAAAAAACGACAGCTTAAAAAAAAATTTAAACCATCTTTGGATGGAGTTGGTCCTAAAATCACTTACTAGTAAAATTCTACTGCCTGGTATGGACCCCCAAGCTTTTGGGGGAAGATTCCAGGGTCAGCGCTATGAACATCAAATATAATAATCAACCAAAACAAAGTATTGTTCTCAGAAACCCCTACAGTATGATAAACATTTACTTTGTAGTTACTGCTTCTGTAGTTATAGATCCTTCCATACTATTTCAAATTATTTTAGGTTTTAGAAGTTTTATCCCTCTGTTGCTTCTAGTCTGTTTTCCTAAGGTTGTTTAAATTATCAGCATCATGTAATTTTCCCACATTATTCTGGCGCAAAGATAGCTCTATACTTCTCACTTCTGCAGCTTAAAGTTTTTGGTTTTTTCTTCTTTCTATTTTAGGGGGAGAGGAGAAAAGAATGAGAGATGGGTTTGATATCTTGTTAATTTGTAGGCTTCAGAGTTGCTGGATATTTCCTGACACATTTTAAAGGTGCTCAAGGAATATATCCCAAGAGGTGGCCACATTATCATATTGAAGACAGCAGTTAATTCTTCCAGCTGAGACCAGAAAGGACAATATAATAATTTGCTAGTAGTTCTTAGGCATTTGTTATTTTATGGATATCAAATATTTCACCTACTTTACAAACTAGCTGGAATTTCTTAGTATCTCTCTTAGCAAATATTGTATAAAGAGTACCTGATACTTGTTAAAATATCAGGTAATACAAGACAAGGTGTTATAAAACAAAACACACAGCCGGAAGCATTTTATTTTTTTTCTACTTCATATAACATTGCTCAGGACCACAAGACTGTAAAGGTCTCTTTTCAGCAAATTTTATGGCTTAGAAGTGTCACTTCAAAATATTTACTGTTGCTTAAATAATATTGTTTTTCTACATACTGACAGTTTTAATAAATGCCATATCCATCAAATGCCATAAGCAGAAACTTTAAATCAGATATTTAGACATTCAAAAGTGGTTTGTAAAAAATAGCACAACCAAACAAACCAAATCTACATCGGCCAACTGTTATAATTAGTTTTAGTTGTTACTATTAAGAATTCTGATGTATGGCAGAAACCAGCACAATATTGTAAAGCAAATATCTTGCAATAAAAAGGTAAAAAAAAAAAAGAATTCTTAACAAGGACATATTGCCAGAAGCATGTACGAGACCTTAAAAATTATACATAATTTAAGAGCAAATTTAATTTCACAAATAAAAAGATTAAAGGCCAAATTAAAGAAAGTGTAAGCATCGGATTTAAAATATCTTAATTTTTAGGCTATTCAGAAATATATTTTGTGAATAAGAATTACTTCATAAATATATATGTATAAATATAAATATATATCTACAGGATCTGCAATGCAGGAGAAAACTCTTTAAAGGAAAAAATTGCACTTTTAGATGATCAGAATGTTATTATATTTACCCTTCAAGTGAAATATAATTACCATTCCAGGTGCTTTTGGCACAGATTTTTAGGTGAATATTGACACAATCTTAAAAACACAATGCTTTTATATTTTATTCACTGGAATATGAAGAATCAGACAGAATTCAGAATTCTGACCAAAAATATTCAGATAACTGCAACTGCTTAATTAAATACAAAAAAAAATTGTTTTAAAAAGACCTGAAACTGCCTTTACATCTGAACATGTAAAATTTTACAGTCAACAGGGTTTAATATCCTCAAGCAAGAATTTCCAGCCTACACAGAAAATGTAACATTGTCTTTTTCTACTTACTTATGACTTAGATCACACCCCAGTATATAAGGACAAAAAATAAATGTATAATAAAAAGATTGGATAAATCAGGAGAGGCTTTTTGGTCTTGAATTCTTCACCCACTAACAATGAAGCAGCACTGTAGGCAGCCCAAAACACACCAAAGAGCTTAAAAAAAAAAAAAAAAA
>SJYW01015434.1:474830-489418 GCA_006410735.1 Raphicerus campestris | reverse complement strand
GTCACGTTTGAAAGCTTTATCTTCTCAAATAGTGTATGAAAAGTCAATTTTTCTCCTGCCTATTTAAAAAAAATACTTGATGTATCTGTAACTTACATATTCAAGCCTAAGAAGTAGAACCATCCTTGCATTTTTTAAAGTGGCCTATAATGTTTTTGTTAGACACTGCTAGTTACCTACCTGGCACCCGTTCTTCCTTACTAACAGACATGACTTTGTTTAGGGCAGTAAACGTGCCCAGCTTAAAATACTTTCCCAGACTCTTACAGCAAGGGGTGGCCAAGTGTTTCTGTTCTCTACTGAGATATAAGAGGAAGTCACGGAATGTGGCTTCCGGAGAGATTTTTATTTTTTTTCAGAGAGATTTTTAAAGGCAACTTTGACTGACATGCTCCATTTTGCCTCTTAACCTTCCCTTTCTTCCTGATTCGAATCTAGATGTACTACCTAGAGGTGAAACAGCTATCTTGAGACAACATGGATGAAAGCCACTAACTAAAAAAATAGCAAAGTACAAAGATAAAAGGAACCTGAGTCCCTGGCAGCATTAAGTTGCTGTTAGTCCTAGATTATACACCCTTGGATTGCTTATGTGAGAAACAGAAACTCTTTGTTTACTGAAGAATCATAGGGTACAATTATCTAGTATGACCGAACTGATCATAGGATTGTTTCTTGCAAACAAATACATTTCTATCTGATGCATTATCTCATGTATACCAATTTGGCATGTGACTTTTATCTCATACTTTCTATATAATTGAGTATATTTCTGGAAACCCTCATTTCATTGATCTAAATAAATTGTTTAATAGCTTTTATTGAATATGGGACACTTTTATATATGCTTTATATTAACTAGCTCACTTAAGCCTCACAACAGCCCTTTGAACCTTCACTATTTAATATTTAGTATTTGTAAACCTAACGCTAATGGTAGATTTTTTTTAATGAAATGGAAAAAGATCAAAAAGGAAAGAGAAAGATGATGGACTGCAGCAGAAGGCAATCATCTATGTTGCCCTCTATCTGGCAACACTGGTGTTCCACACTGTAATGGAAAAAGCAGCAGATGGATGGTTTGAAGACATAAACTCTTATTCCAATTCTGTTGGTCAACAGTGTTTGACAACCCTTCCTTAGACTTTAGTTTCCTCATCTGTACAATGAGGTATGATTACACTCAGTAGATGATCTCTAAAGCTTTCCCTAACTTTAATAATCTATGAAAAACTAATATTAAGCTATTGGTTTTGAAAGTCACTGGATCCAAATTTGAATTTGGGATTCAATGACCAGGCTCCTGTATTCATTCAACAAAGTACTGGGAATACATTAACAAACATGTCAGAAAATGTCCCTGCCCCAGTTGAGCTTACATTATAGTGGAAGAATTTTAAAAAAAGAAATCTAGACACTTACCAAGTAGTAGTACTACAAATGAAATAAGCAATGATGCAATAAAGATTTAACTGAGGCATACAACTGGAGAGTTACAAGATTCAGGGAAGATTCCTTTGAAGTATGGTTATGAAGTCTGTAGAACATGAAGATAGTTATGGCATAATACATGAAAAAGAGTAAAATGTGAAGTGGCAATTTATGTTAAAACAATTACAAAAATTAACGATGCCCTGTAACACATACAGAAAAGCACATAAACCATAGAGCTTAATTATTAAGTCCTCCTTAAGATTCTTTCCAAATACAACTCTTCTCCCTCCTCAATAAGGGTAAAGCATTAAAACATTTTGGTGGTCACTTTCTGGCACATGGCACTAATTATTTTCATTGCATAAAATCCCACTGTATACTTGTACCTATTTTATGTTGATGGACATGCTATGTCCGATTTTTTGCTATTACGAGTCATGTTACTATGTTCTTGTTTTTAATGGCATATGTACATGCCATTTCTGTTGGGGATATATAAAGAGTAGGACTACAGACCTTGGGCTTGGTATTAAAAGCACCATTATATCTAATCAAAAGCTCTACAAGTACTAACTTCCGCCAAATGAATATTCATTTCCTTCTACTCACCTGCTATTCCCTCTGTCTGTAACAGTCTTCCCTTCCTTCTTTGCTTAGTTAACTTTTACTTACCCAAGGATTTCAACTTAAACATCATTGCCTCCAGGAGGCTTTTCTTGTCTAATTCCTCTGTCATATACTGTCTTGTTACCACAGGCCCCTCTTTCATTTGTAGCAACTGTTTTCACAATTTGTTAAACTAATCGTTTCATCTCTCAAAAATACTGGCTCATTAGGGTGCATGTGTGGTTTCTGTTGTGCATCATTTATTCCTAAACCTAGGGCAGAACTTGGCACATAGAAAGGAGTCAATAAACACCTGATGGATATCTGTTCTCTTCTCACATTCACAGTACCCAATTCAAATGCCATTTCTTCTGAATGTTTCATTCCTGAAGCTACAACCAGTATCATTCTTTGAAAATAAATCTATATTAGGCAAAAGTTTCCTAGGTCTCATTTAGTAAAAAAAATTGAGTATGAAGCACTTAGCATGTAGGCCCATCATCAACAACAAAAATATTTTCACTGTTTTCTAGGGCGATGCTACAGTTATCAGAGTGTAATTTAGCATAAGGATTACAAAACATATGGGTTGTTTCATTATCAAACCCTGCACACAATTTAAGTGATAGTTACACAGCAACTGATTTTCACAAAAGTAGAATCACTATAAAAATCAAGAAAAAATGTACAATTTCAATCATTTATCACTGAGCATTTATGAATAGCAGTAATCTTTTATACCAGCTTTTCCTCTTTATTACCAGATGACAAATCTCTCCTATAATCAGTCATTCATTGTAATTTCATTTGATCCTGTCTAAATACTTTGGTAAGCTGTTTTTACTTATTTGGTTTTTAATAAAAATAGCTCAGTGGCAACTATTATAGAAAAACTAGTGCCTCCATTCTTGATAAATCAAATTTACTTATATTCCAAGTATTAATTTAACAAGCTTATTACAGGTAGGAGAGCATACTTTCCCTGCCCCATAAGCATTAATAATCTTTATATACTCTAATTATAAGTTAAATTCAAAATATTTCATTAAAATGTTTTTCATATTAATATCTAACTTAAATCTCAGTGACAGTATTAGTATATTGCTGAACTGTTCAGAAAGGATGTTTAAAGAATTTTTTCCAAGCATTTGCAAGTTGTAAACTAAACAGTTTCAAAGTAAAAACTTACAGATACTTTGCTGAAAATCAGAAAAGTTGCAACCAGGGTAATCACCAATGCAGAATGTACAATAGGGAGTTATTTTACTAATGTCATCTTAATCATTCCAACATTCTTTACCTAAATTAACCTCCAAAGTGTAACATCAGCATATTGAAAGAATTCAAGTGAGCAACCTAACCCTGTAAAGTGTCTGACTCTTTTCAAGTCCATGGACAGTAGCCTGCCAGGCTCCATGGTCCACAAATACTCCAGGCAAGAATACTGGATGGGTAGCCATTCCCTCCTCCAGGGGATCTTCCCAACCCAGGGATCGGACACGAATCTCTGGTATTACAGACAGATTCTTTACCAACAGGGAAGCTCTAACCTAACCCTAAGCTTTACGTTTAATAATATATACTTTGCACAGGGAATATTCTCTTAACCATTCCTCTTTAGACAACTAAACCCACTAAGACATAGTAGAACTTAGAACTGTCAAAAAGTATACTGAAAGTCTGTTATAAAGAAAATGTATTTCACAAACAGAACTTTCTTCAGAACTACAATCGTTTCTAGTGAAAAGATTTAAGAATGTCTAGTACTGAATAATGTCAAAAATCATATTTTGGAATTTATTTAAAAAGTGACAGCAGATTCTCAAACATGCAAACTACTGTCAGATTATACAAAACAGGAATAAAACACTTGTAATTCTGTTTCTTAAGGGAAATTACCATGTGGTACTAGGTAAAGCCCAAGATGTAACACAAGGGTTCAATTAAAGAAACTTTTTATGAAAGAGGATAATAACTTATGTGACTAAAATATCAGAGAAGAGAGAATCTGAGGATGATTTTTAGCTCTATTAAGACTTATTTCAGACTGCCATGAATTGTATTAACTCAAGTCTAAATCCTGTAATAGGGCCTTTTAAACACTCTGAGACACCCTACAGTTCGCCATGATGTGTGTTGTTCTCCTTTGCAGCAAAGAACAAAACAAGAAATCCAACTTGTATATTAAATATATAAAACAAAACTGTATGGAAGTTAAGACATTGTAACAAAAATTATCAAATGTGTCACAATTTCCTAAAACTTAACACTAGCTAAAATATGTACTACTGAAAAGGTAAAAGATAAGTAACAATCATCTTAAAATATTATTTGTTGAATATGAAAAATATTTTTATTAGTTTGTAGAAGGATTATTTTATTCAATGTTTTATTACATCAGAATTTTTTAAATGAACTAAATTTTAAACAATATATAAACAAAAATATCTACCTCACATTTTAAGTCAACGTAATTTTTCACTATTTAGAAATATATTAATATTTATGGAATTTTTGGAAATAGATATTATATATAAAATTGCCTTACAGACCTTAAAAATTAGCAAGTTTAGTATTGGTTAATAAAACTTTATAAATCTCCCTAGACTGTATTTTAATATAAACAAAATTATATATAGATTTTGATTTATAATCAAAATTTCAATTATTTTATAATCAATTAAAACAGAAATAAATGTCTCTTTTTTTTTTTTTTGAGGATTAACATTCATCAGGATTACTACAACTGGAAACACTATACACACATACAACTAGGAGAGATTATCTGGGTAATTCTGTTTTTAAAATACTAATGAACTAATAATTCGGTTGGAAATCATTATTTTAAATCAATATGACATAAAATATTTTTATATATAAATTCAAGCAGAGGACATTTTGGTCAACTTACCATTATTAGCTGTAACAGTACTGTATCTTGTACACATTTACACATCATGTTTCAAACTAACAATCTGTTTTAAGTGCTTTGCTCACCAGCCCATGAAGACAGTGGCTGAGCTTGAAACATGAAATACTATAAATTGTTTTTATATATACCTTAAACTGGACTAGTCCCAAGATTAAATGCTATTATTTTCAAATACCTTTTTGGAACATAAGTACTTCATTTTATCTTACATCAATAATAAACAAGATTCATACAAGTGAACTTTTCATTCACATCTTAAAAAAACGATAGCTTAAAAAAAAATTTAAACCACCTTTGGATGGAGTTGGTCCTAAAATCACTTACTAGTAAAATTCTACTGCCTGGTATGGACCCCCAAGCTTTTGGGGGAAGATTCCAGGGTCAGCGCTATGAACATCAAATATAATAATCAACCAAAACAAAGTATTGNAAAAATATCTACCTCACATTTTAAGTCAACGTAATTTTTCACTATTTAGAAATATATTAATATTTATGGAATTTTTGGAAATAGATATTATATATAAAATTGCCTTACAGACCTTAAAAATTAGCAAGTTTAGTATTGGTTAATAAAACTTTATAAATCTCCCTAGACTGTATTTTAATATAAACAAAATTATATATAGATTTTGATTTATAATCAAAATTTCAATTATTTTATAATCAATTAAAACAGAAATAAATGTCTCTTTTTTTTTTTTTTGAGGATTAACATTCATCAGGATTACTACAACTGGAAACACTATACACACATACAACTAGGAGAGATTATCTGGGTAATTCTGTTTTTAAAATACTAATGAACTAATAATTCGGTTGGAAATCATTATTTTAAATCAATATGACATAAAATATTTTTATATATAAATTCAAGCAGAGGACATTTTGGTCAACTTACCATTATTAGCTGTAACAGTACTGTATCTTGTACACATTTACACATCATGTTTCAAACTAACAATCTGTTTTAAGTGCTTTGCTCACCAGCCCATGAAGACAGTGGCTGAGCTTGAAACATGAAATACTATAAATTGTTTTTATATATACCTTAAATTGGACTAGTCCCAAGATTAAATGCTATTATTTTCAAATACCTTTTTGGAACATAAGTACTTCATTTTATCTTACATCAATAATAAACAAGATTCATACAAGTGAACTTTTCATTCACATCTTAAAAAAACGACAGCTTAAAAAAAAATTTAAACCATCTTTGGATGGAGTTGGTCCTAAAATCACTTACTAGTAAAATTCTACTGCCTGGTACGGACCCCCAAGCTTTTGGGGGAAGATTCCAGGGTCAGCGCTATGAACATCAAATATAATAATCAACCAAAACAAAGTATTGTTCTCAGAAACCCCTACAGTATGATAAACATTTACTTTGTAGTTACTGCTTCTGTAGTTATAGATCCTTCCATACTATTTCAAATTATTTTAGGTTTTAGAAGTTTTATCCCTCTGTTGCTTCTAGTCTGTTTTCCTAAGGTTGTTTAAATTATCAGCATCATGTAATTTTCCCACATTATTCTGGCGCAAAGATAGCTCTATACTTCTCACTTCTGCAGCTTAAAGTTTTTGGTTTTTTCTTCTTTCTATTTTAGGGGGAGAGGAGAAAAGAATGAGAGATGGGTTTGATATCTTGTTAATTTGTAGGCTTCAGAGTTGCTGGATATTTCCTGACACATTTTAAAGGTGCTCAAGGAATATATCCCAAGAGGTGGCCACATTATCATATTGAAGACAGCAGTTAATTCTTCCAGCTGAGACCAGAAAGGACAATATAATAATTTGCTAGTAGTTCTTAGGCATTTGTTATTTTATGGATATCAAATATTTCACCTACTTTACAAACTAGCTGGAATTTCTTAGTATCTCTCTTAGCAAATATTGTATAAAGAGTACCTGATACTTGTTAAAATATCAGGTAATACAAGACAAGGTGTTATAAAACAAAACACACAGCCGGAAGCATTTTATTTTTTTTCTACTTCATATAACATTGCTCGGGACCACAAGACTGTAAAGGTCTCTTTTCAGCAAATTTTACGGCTTAGAAGTGTCACTTCAAAATATTTATTGTTGCTTAAATAATATTGTTTTTCTACATACTGACAGTTTTAATAAATGCCATATCCATCAAATGCCATAAGCAGAAACTTTAAATCAGATATTTAGACATTCAAAAGTGGTTTGTAAAAAATAGCACAACCAAACAAACCAAATCTACATCGGCCAACTGTTATAATTAGTTTTAGTTGTTACTATTAAGAATTCTGATGTATGGCAGAAACCAGCACAATATTGTAAAGCAAATATCTTGCAATAAAAAGGTAAAAAAAAAAGAATTCTTAACAAGGACATATTGCCAGAAGCATGTACGAGACCTTAAAAATTATACATAATTTAAGAGCAAATTTAATTTCACAAATAAAAAGATTAAAGGCCAAATTAAAGAAAGTGTAAGCATCGGATTTAAAATATCTTAATTTTTAGGCTATTCAGAAATATATTTTGTGAATAAGAATTACTTCATAAATATATATGTATAAATATAAATATATATCTACAGGATCTGCAATGCAGGAGAAAACTCTTTAAAGGAAAAAATTGCACTTTTAGATGATCAGAATGTTATTATATTTACCCTTCAAGTGAAATATAATTACCATTCCAGGTGCTTTTGGCACAGATTTTTAGGTGAATATTGACACAATCTTAAAAACACAATGCTTTTATATTTTATTCACTGGAATATGAAGAATCAGACAGAATTCAGAATTCTGACCAAAAATATTCAGATAACTGCAACTGCTTAATTAAATACAAAAAAAAATTGTTTTAAAAAGACCTGAAACTGCCTTTACATCTGAACATGTAAAATTTTACAGTCAACAGGGTTTAACATCCTCAAGCAAGAATTTCCAGCCTACACAGAAAATGTAACATTGTCTTTTTCTACTTACTTATGACTTAGATCACACCCCAGTATATAAGGACAAAAAATAAATGTATAATAAAAAGATTGGATAAATCAGGAGAGGCTTTTTGGTCTTGAATTCTTCACCCACTAACAATGAAGCAGCACTGTAGGCAGCCCAAAACACACCAAAGAGCTTAAAAAAAAAAAAAAAAAGACAAAAGGCAGCATATTAGCAAGTCAATTAACATTTTGAGTATCATAGAGTAAAAATAACATTTGCAGTTTTTTTTTTTAAATAACCCTGGCTACCAATTAGAGAAACAGCAAAACTTATTGAGAATGTTGAAACCTTATAACATCTGGAAATGACTTAGGTTTTACATTATCAAACTTGTTTAACTGTAAGAATCACCTAGGGTGACTATTAGATTCCTGGGATTTATTCTAGTTCTACTGAATCAGAATCTCTAACGGAAGAAGGGTCTAATTATAACTCATTTTAACAACTGTCCTGGATGATTTAAGACAAGGCAACTTTTGGAAAAACTATGACTGGGATGAGATGCTGAAAGATAATAGTCTTTTCTTCCAAGAGGCAGAAAAACAGATTAAGTGAAAATTTCACACAATCTTATTAAGTATCAAGTCATTTTCCCAGGACTAGGTAGAAATATAGTGGTTAAAAGGGAAGGAGGAAAAAATGTAACATTTTGGTTTGGAGTATTCTGACTATGCACCTACTTAATTTTAAATTATATCCACTAGAAATTTATGTAATACTTCTTAATGTAGTCACTGAAGGCATTTTATAGAATAAAATGAGAGAATAACTTCAAGGATAGAAATCAGGGAAATTATGATAGAAACACTTGCCACAGAGCAGGGTCTCTCAGCCTTGCACTAATCAAATTTCTGGGCTGGATGACTGTTGTGGGAAGTTGTGCTGTGCATTGTAGGATGTTTGGCAGTACCCCTGGCTTCTAGCCACTCTATACTGGTGCCATCCCTCCCCAATCTGTGACACTCAAAAATGTCTCCAGACATTGCCAAATGTCCTTGGTGGGCAAAGCTGCCATCAGTTGAGAACCACCGGTACAGAGGTAAAAAATAAATACTGGAAGATTGACTGAAAATTATTTGAGATGATCCAATTTTCTACTGCACTTTTAAAACTAAATGCAAACAAAAAATACAAGATATTTTAATCATACAAAAAAGTATATAGAAATAAAATTATAATCAAATTCCATTTGTACATGATGATTAAACGTTTGTTGTGAATAAATGGTTAAAATTGGTAAGATTACAGAGATTTAATGTTAAAAAAAATTAGTGCTTGTAAACTGCATTCCAATGTTAGTTAAAGGATAAGAGTTCTCATTATTTATTTCATTCTTTCATTATTATTTCATTATTTCTCAATAGACTTTGGACTAAAACAAGAAACATGCAAAACAGATCGCTACACAAAGAAGATTTAAGTGATTAGGGAAAGAAATGTGGCAAAGAAATATCTAAAGTTCACAACATTTTTATCCTAAAATTTTACTGATTTTATAAAAAAAGACTCTTCTATTTTATATTAACACATTNTAGACTTTGGACTAAAACAAGAAACATGCAAAACAGATCGCTACACAAAGAAGATTTAAGTGATTAGGGAAAGAAATGTGGCAAAGAAATATCTAAAGTTCACAACATTTTTATCCTAAAATTTTACTGATTTTATAAAAAAAGACTCTTCTATTTTATATTAACACATTCACTTGTTGTATAAAGAATATTAAAGACCAATTTTCAGTTGAACTCAATGACTAAAAATAACCAGAGGACACAGTTTTAGCAGTTTTGGGAATAGTCTCATAAGCATTCAAACAATCTTTAACCCAAGTGAAACAACACACAGGCACTGATCCTGAATGACTCAGTAAAGTGCTATTTANTATTAAAGACAAATTTTCAGTTGAACTCAATGACTAAAAATAACCAGAGGACACAGTTTTAGCAGTTTTGGGAATAGTCTCATAAGCATTCAAACAATCTTTAACCCAAGTAAAACAACACACAGGCACTGATCTTGAATGACTCAGTAAAGTGGTATTTAAGACTCAATAATTAAATGCCAGCGTGGGTGGGGCTAGCTTCTGCACTGCAAGACTTTCAACCTAAGCACTAATAATGATATTTTTTTTAAAATTAGGGTTAGAGGAATGAAAGCGTTTCTTGGTTTCTAGAGTGTTTCAACAGTTGAAACATATGAAGATGTTCTCAAAATATTCGTTTAATATTTATAACAGCTACTGCTTGAGGGCCTACTGTGTCAAACACTATACTAGTCATTATTTATTCTTCAAAATCTTCATAACAAATCCAAAAAAGTAGTTGCTAAGTTTACTCTAAGAGGTCCCCAAGGTGGACAGCAAGAGGCAAAACCAGGATTTGAATTCAAGAATTCAGAATTCAGTTCTAAATCCAACTCTTCTCAATATCCAAGGCTTATATGTCAGTGTTGGCCCGGAGTTACTCAATTCTAAAAGGAATAATTTCTTTTACACCGGAATTAGTAATAAACTTTAAGTGAAACCTAAAGTCATGGAGTAACTTTACTTAAGTGAGTCTACTTAAATACNTAAATCCAACTCTTCTCAATATCCAAGGCTTATATGTCAGTGTTAGCCCGGAGTTACTCAATTCTAAAAGGAATAATTTCTTTTACACCGGAATTAGCAATAAACTTTAAGTGAAACCTAAAGTCATAGAGTAACTCTACTTAAGTGAGTCTACTTAAATACTCTTAGTATTTAAATATTCTAATATGGAGACTACATAATGGTAGTTCTAGTATTGAAAGTAGTGGTCTTAAGAAGTTCTATTTTCCATAAATAAAAAAATTATGTTCACTGTGTAGTATACATACATGTGTGAAAGTAGTCATTTATTTTTTCCAAAGTGGTTCAAAATTAATAAATGCCAACATTTGCTATATCACTATTCATTAATAGTGTTTTATATTATCAGTAAATGTTTAAAGTGGGTACACTGTTAATAAGTTTAACACAGCATAAAGAAGTCCTGACTTCTGCAACATAGAAAAATCAGTTTATTAGAACTACATGTATCTTACTTGACCAGCAATTTGCTATTCAAATAGGAGTAACAATTATTAAATAAACATCCAATGGAATTTCAAATAAATATAATAAATTCATCTTATAAGCAAAGAAAAGAAATTTTTAACATTGAATAAAAAATTCTGAGAGTAATATCCTGAGGCCAGATTTGCTCTTTGTTCTTTATTCCACCCTAGATATACATTATAATTTCTGGCAATTAAAAGGGGAAAATATTTGGTAAAATCAGGAGTAAGGTCATTGTTTCAAAATACTACTAACTGCTTGATATAAACAGTTATAGATTACAAGATTCTTTAGCCATAAAACTAGTACAGTCAGCTCTTATTACCTGTGGGTTCTGCATCTACGGATTCACCCAACTGTGGACTGAAAATATTTGGGGAAAAAAAAAATTCCAGAAAGTTTCAAAAAGCCAAACCTGAGTATACTGGACTACAGACAACAATTTTTATTGTATTAGGTATCATAAGTAATCTGGAGATGATTTAAAGTAGATGGAAGGATTTGCATATGTAATATGTAAATACTACATAATTTTATACTGAGGACTTGAACATCTGAAGATTTTTGTGTCTGTGGTGGTGGGAGGGGGCAACCCTGGAACCAATCTCCCATGAATATGCAGGTGCAATTGTAGACTATCCTGACTGGAAAACAGTAAACTACTTTTTACAACACACACTACTTACTTTTATAAATGTAGACACGACTTCAAATGATCCAACCACCAAAAGTATAGGGGCTATTACAATGAGAGGAAGTAATGAATATCCTATAACTCCAAGAACTTGGCCATACGCAACCTGTGAATTTTCAAAATTTTAAATAAATATCATAGAAATCAAGTTACTTATTTTAACCACTACTAAACATCATATATACTTTGTTGTATTTACATAAGCATGAAAATTAAGAAAATCATAAAAGTCTTATGTAGTAGTAGTAATACTATCCCCATTATAAAGAAATTGATTCTCAGAGAAACAAAGGTCTTTGTTCAGGAAAGATGCAGCTAGCTGGTTAGAGTTCAAATAAGATCTAAGATCTAGGTCTTTTAACTTCCTCAAACATTTTTTTTTTTTCAATTTATTTACTTTTTAGTTGAAGGATAATTGCTTTATAGAATTTTGTTGTGTTCTGTCAAACCTCAACATGAATCAGCCATAGGTATACATATGTCCCCTCCATCCTGAACTTCCCTCCCATCTCCCTCCCTATCCCANTTTTAACTTCCTCAAACATTTTTTTTTTTCAATTTATTTACTTTTTAGTTGAAGGATAATTGCTTTATAGAATTTTGTTGTGTTCTGTCAAACCTCAACATGAATCAGCCATAGGTATACATATGTCCCCTCCATCCTGAACTTCCCTCCCATCTCCCTCCCTATCCCACCCCTCTAGGTTAATACAGAGCCCGTGTTTGAGTCAACAACAATCTTAAATTACCAAAACAATTAGTGATACCTGTCTTAATATAAAAATTGTATGAGATTTTATCTAGAATATAAGAAATAATACACAAATGTCATTTTAAGTCCCTGTTAAAATTATTTTAAATTTCCATAAGCAGAGTAATAAAGTTACACAGATAAATGTTACTCTAAACTTATTCAAGAGTTGTAGATTAAGATGGTGAACTGAACACATATCTAATACCATTCCTTCTCGAAACTCCACTGAGAGGGAAGAAAAAAAAGAAACTCCTTTCTGTAAGAGAAATAAACAAAAGGTGAGAAGTTGCAACAACAGCAACTTAATTTTGGAAACTGGAAAGTACAAGAACAAGAGCTAAGAATCAGATTTGGAGACCTTTCTCCCCCAAGTGTGAGAAAAAGGCTCAAAAGTTGGACATTTAGCATTCAGTGTTCACGCTGCTGCTGCTGCTGCTGCTGCTAAGTCACTTCAGTCGTGTCCGACTCTGTGCGACCCCATCCATAGACGGCAGCCCACCAGGCTCCCCCATCCCTCAAATTCTCCAGGCAAAAACACTGGAATCGGTTGCCATTTCCTTCTCCAATGCATGAAAGTGAAAAGTGAAAGGGAAGTCGCTCAGTCATGTCTGACTCTTCGCAATTCCATGGACTGCAGCCCACCAGGCTCCTGCATCCATGGGATTTTCCAGGCAAGAGTACTGGAGTCAGTGTTCATAGAGTAAGCCTAATATAAGTCAGCACCTGTATGATAACTGTGCCTGGCATCCCTTCTGCTTTACTCTCTCCACAAGCAGCTGAATCCCAGAGTGCTACAATTCCTAGGTTTACAGTAATTCATAAACTCTAAGTTAATGGGGCGGTGATTCTCAAGGTGTGGCCCATGGTATTCTGGGGATCCAGGAGACTCTTCTAAAAGACTGGACATCAAAACTATTTTTTTATAATAGTGATAAAACATTATTTGCCGCATGGATACTAACAGAACAAAAGCAATGGGTAAAACATCAAGCTGCTTTATTATGCCAAGGTGGTATGAACTGCACTGAGTAACTATGTTCTTTACTACCATACACAAAAAAGAAAGAAAAAAAAAACCCCTCCTGTTTCACTTAAAAACGTCCTTAACAAAGCAGTTAAAATGACTAATTTTATTAAGCTTCAACCTTTGAATATGCCTTTTTAATATTCTGTGTAACAAAATGCAAAGTACACAGAAAGCATTTCTTCTACCTTGATTCAGTGGTTATCCCAAGGAAAGCACGTGTACAACTGCTTAAGTGAAGAGTTGAATTACACGCTTTATCCACGGAACACCAGTCTTACATGAAAGAACAAATGAAAAACTATAAATATTCAGAGTTAGGTACTGACAGGCAACATGACTGAAAATGAATGAAACGAGCTTGCTGCTTCAAGAAAAAAAAAACTCAGTATTTCTTTCAAATTACTAAATGCTATCGCTCAAGCAAAAAGTATAATTTTGGTAAACTTACATCCAACACTGTAATGTTGACATTTTCTGTTGAGATAGGTTATATTAGTTCAGTTCAGTTGCTCAGTCGTGTCTGACTCTTTGCAACCCCATGAATCGGAACACGCCAGGCCTCCCTGTTCATTACCATCTCCCAGAGTTGACTCAGACTGACGTCCATCGAGTCCATGATGCCATTCAGCCATCTCATCCTCTGTAGTCCCCTTCTCCTCCCGCCCCCAATCCCTCCCAGCATCAGAGTCGTTCCCAATGAGTCAACTCTTCTCATGAGGTGGCCAAAGTACTGGGGTTTCAGCTTTAGCATCATTCCTTCCAAAGAAATCACAGGGCTGATCTCCTTCAGAATGGACTGGTTGGATCTCCTTGCAGTCCAAGGGACTCTCAAGAGTCTTCTCCAACACCACAGTTCAAAAGCATCAATTCTTTGGTGTTCAGCCTTCTTCACAGTCCAACTCTCACATCAGTACATGATCACAGGAAAAACCATAGCCTTGACTAGATGGACCTTAGTCAGCAAAATAATGTCTCTGCTTTGAATATGCTATTTAGGTTGGTCATAACTTTTCTTCTGAGGTGTAAGTGTTTTTTAATTTCATGGCTGCAGTCACCATCTGCAGTGATTTTGGAGCCC
>SJYW01015434.1:455752-469316 GCA_006410735.1 Raphicerus campestris | reverse complement strand
TTGGCATTGCCTTTCTTTGGGATTGGAATGAAAACTGACCTTTTCCAGTCCTGTGGCCACTGCTGAGTTTTCCAAATTTGCTGGCATATTGAGTGCAGCACTTTCACAGCATCAGCTTTCAGGATTTGAAATAGCTCAACTGGAATGCCATCACCTCCACTAGCTTTGTTCGTAGTGATGCTTTCTAAGGCCCACTTGACTTCACATTCCAGGATGTCCGGCTCTAGATGAGTGATCACATCATCATGATTATCAGGTGATATTAATGAATGTGGTTTTCTGATACTGTAGAATAAAACGTGTCAACATTTGGAAGTTCTGCAAACCTCAGTGAACTAGTGTTTTCTAGATGACCATGCATGGGTAAAAAGATCCATTCAAAATGAATTTCAATGAAACAGAATATAAAAAGTTCACTAATATGGTTTGAGATTTCTCACAAAAAAGCTTTAAGAAACTATTTCCTGTTGAGGGCACCCAAAGCTGGTGCTCTAGGAATACCCAGAGGAACAGGGTTGGGAGGGAGGTGGGGGGGTGTGTTTAGGNGACACACGACTGAGTGACTGAATGGAACTGAATTGAACTGATAGTCCACAAAGTAAAATAAGTATCTGTCTATAGTAACAAAGATAAATAAATAAGTAATGACAAAGAAAGAATAGCTGTTCCATTGAGAATACTAATACATGTGGAAGAAAGGAGGAAAATCATATTCAGTAAACAATATAGTAATAATTATTGAAAGATCCATCAATAGATGCTAAAATTAGTGGTCTAAAATTTGATGAGAAACAGAGTGTTTGCATAGTCACAAAGTATCTCCCCAAGATATTTATTATTTTAAAAAGGGAAAAATAGGAACAATGGAGGAATTGGGCAAATACCACCCTCTTGCCTTACCACGTGATCAACAATAATAGCACTAGGAATAAGACCTATCAGCATCATGTAATGCCTAATAGTATGTAGAAAAGGGCACAATGTCACTTCTTTGATATTTCTGCCAGCATGAAATGCTGGATATCTCAATCCAGCATGAGAAAATATTAAACAAATTCAAATTAAGAAACATTCTATGGAAGTAAGAATTTTCTGTTTTTAGCCTTAGAACCTTGCATTCAAATGAAAGATTATATAGATAAAATTCACTTAGAGATGCTCTGCATGAAGGTGGTGGTAGGCAAGAGACCAGAACCCCCATTCAACTTCAGTGGTCCTTGTCTGCAACAGAATACTTGATATAAACTGTTCCAAGATAAATATTAATAGGACTAGTGTTACATAACATTAAGGATTTTGCTGTGGAGAGAATACTCTGAATTATCAAGTAAGCACAAATTTAATCACAAGTGTCCTTTAAGAAAGGAGGCAGAAGGATATCTGACTACAGTAGAGAAGAGAATGTGACAATGGAGATTACAGTGATGCAACCAGAAGTCAAGGAATGCTGCAGCCTCTGACTTGGAAAGAGGCAGGCAACAGACTGTCCTAGAGCCTCCAGAGGAACCAGCCCTGCTGACATTTTGATTCTAGCCCTTTAACATTCAACTTGGATTTCTGACTTCGAGAACTGTCTGCATTGTTTTAAGTCACTAAACTTACAGAAATGTATTATAGAACAAAAGGAAACTAATTTATTTCCAAATCACTCTGTGATAAAGAATTATTTAAGGCTCCCCTAAAGCCTTAAACTAAAGATGAGGGAGTGATGTGTATATGCTGTGTTTTGATGATACAGATAAGGCCTCTGAGAATGGGACATGGTATTATGTAAAAACAAATACTGATGGAATTCCTGTCATCATTTAAAAATTTTATTTTAAAAAACAGAACTAAAAATGAATAAAAGGTAAAAACATGAGTATTGTTGTTTCCAATTATTTATTCTTATGGAAAACCAGAAAGGGCATGGGCAGCTGGGAAAAGTCCCAACCACTTACCCATTTGCCATTTAAATACTAATACTTTTCATGTGAATGATGATGTAGAATAGTTTGGAAGCCATTAATCCAAGAAGCCTCCCACTTATTTAAGAACAGTTGTAGGGATGGAAAAGTGAGAAAGAATGGGTAAAGCTAAAGCATTTTTCAAACATAATGAAGTACTACAGTTAATATTTGTTATCTTAAATTTTAAAACTCTTAAACTATTTAGAATTTGTGTAAANCCCATTTGCCATATAAATACTAATACTTTTCATGTGAATGATGATGTAGAATAGTTTGGAAGCCATTAATCCAAGGAGCCTCCCACTTATTTAAGAACAGTTGTAGGGATGGAAAAGTGAGAAAGAATGGGTAAAGCTAAAGCATTCTTCAAACATAATGAAGTACTACAGTTAATATTTGTTATCTTAAATTTTAAAACTCTTAAACTATTTAGAATTTGTGTAAAGGAAGGTGTACTTACCCTAAACTGTCCATATAACGATATCATGGAAAAGAAAAGAACAACAGCCAGAGGACCCCAGAAGTCAGGATTGTCTCTCACCACTTGTCTATTAAAACCAAGTGATGGCATTGGCATCAAAACACATCGAATTTTGTAGTAAATATCCTTTAGATCAATATCCAATTCTTCCCTATAATTTTAAAATAAGAATTCTTAGAAGGACATACTTTTGAATATTGAGCCAGTTGTAGAAGAATTTAAGAAAAGTTTAAATATAACAGTAGTCTCCACAGGTCAACAAAACATTTGCATTTGAAGTACATTTCCAAGATGTACATTTTCAACATCTCTAAAGTTGGGACATATCTCACAATAGCTGGTGTCTTAACAACTGTTGTCACTCTAGCGTGAGGCCAAGTGCTTCCAAGATCTGCTTTTCCTTTTGCCAGTCTCATGGAGGCACTACCAATTTGAGACTTTAAATAAAATTCTTCTCTTGAGAATTTTTGGGACCATAGACTGCAAGTCTATATTCTCATAGGAATTTTTTCTTCCAACACTTCACACAGTGCCAAACAGAAAAGCAAACTTCCTTGGTTTCTCTTTTTGCATGGTTGATCATTTCTCATTTATCCTTACAATAAGGAGATAAGATAGCCCTTTCATGTTCTAGCTTTATACTGTCTTAGCCACTTTTTCTCTTTTATTAATAAATGTACAATAACTACATCTTATAATTTATAACACCTTAGATTTGATGAAATTCAGTATATTAACATTAAGAAACAGACTGTTTTTAGTACTTGATCTCCGTATAATTACTACAGAGAATAACCTGGTAATGCCTTGATTTTACAATGCTATACGTTGTTCTTAGGAGAGAAGGAAATGGCAACCTACTCCAGTACTCTTGTCAAGAGAATCCCGTGGGCAGAGGAGCCTGGTGGGCTGCTGTCCAATGGGTCGCACAGAGTCGGACACAACTGAAGCAACTTAGCATGCATGCCTGCACTGGAGAGGGAAATGGCAAACCACTCCAGTATTCTTGCCTGGAGAACCCTAGGGAGGAGCCTGGCAGGCTGCCGTCTGTGGGGGTCACACAGAGTTGAACACGACTGAAGCAACTTAGCAGCAGCAGCAGGTTCTTCTTTCCAAACTGTTAAATTCTTCACTTTTTCCCCCTAAGTGATACATATGCATGCTATTGATTTTTTACATGTGCTAAGTTGCTTCAGTCGTGTCTGACTCTGCGACCCTATGGACTATATAGCCCGCCAGGCTCCTCCGTCCATGGGGATTCTCCAGGCAAGAAAACTGGAGTAAGTTGCCATGCCCTCCTCCAGGGGATCTTCCCAACCTAGGGATCGAATGTCTCTTACTCTCCTTCAATTGGCAGGCGAGTTCTTTACTACTAGCGCCACCCGGGGAAGCTCAAGGGATACATAATCGCTTAAAAATCTTCAAGTACTATGAAGAAGGTGAAAGTATCGCTGTAGTCCGCCCGGGGGTGGCTTGAGAATTGCTATATGGGAGAAAAGTTTGGAGAGGTAATCTTTTGGGAATTCTTAATTTGTCTTAAACTTAACTTTCACTGAATTAAAAATATTATTTCATTATTCCAGTTTTACTAATTACAGGTGACCTTGAACAATGTTGGGATTATGGGTGCCATCCTCCACCAAAGATACATGTATAATTGTGACTCCCCCAAAACTTAACTGCTAATAGCCTACTGTTGACCAGAAGACTTAGCAATTACACAAAAAGTTTATTAACACATATCCTGCACATCTATATTTTATGCATTCATGATATTTCTAGGCTACACAGTTCACCTGCAAGTTTTTTTTGCACTATTGCAAATCTCAAAAAAATTTTCCAATACAAGTGCTGAAAATAATCCATGTATAAGTAAGTAGACCTACACAGTTCAAACCTCAGTAGTTCAAGGGTCAAATGTACTAGCAAAACTGAAAATAGCTAAAACTTTTGACCAAAACGGTTAAAGTTTTCCATACCTGTCTTAAATAATATGAAAGAATAAAATCATTTCATAGAGTAGCTCTAAAATCCAAAAAATATATATTATTTTTACATACAGGAGTGGCTTGTTATCTTCAGGGTCATCATCTTCAACTTCCAAAAGCCAGCCATATCCTCTTTGTCTCAGAAATGTTGTGGCTGTAGATTCCTTGATAAAATCTCCACCAAGGTTTAACTTGACATCTGGGGGTGCTATTGAACCACTGAGATCTTAGGAGAAAAGATGACAAAACTCTAAATCAAGGTAAAATGTGTGGATTCTAATCAACATAAGCAAATATTCAACCAAAAATTATCATCTGAAGATCTCTAAGTACGAACACCTCCTAGTGCATACAATTTTCATATTTTATAGTTGCTAGTATTAAAAACAAGACAACAAACACAAAATGGGAGTCACTTATGCTAAGTCCTGTGTCACCAAACCAAAAATTAATTACAGTTTTGGCTTCTCCCAGAAACAGACTCTTAAAACTAGGGAGTCAGAAATCACCTGGTCATCATGAGTGAGGTAATCTGCCTGAAAGACCCTGCAAGCTCCTAAAGGAAAGTGACTTGCCATAACTAACCCACTTCCAGCTAATACAACTTCCTTTGTCTGCTTCCTTCTGCTTAGTCTTTAATTTTTTACAACCCCTCAAAGCTCCTTTCTATCTGCTAAATGGGATGTTGCCCAATTCATGAATCACTGAATAAACCAATAAAATCTTTAAAAGTTACTCAGTTGAATTTATTTTTTCACCAATAGATACCTCACTTTTATTTCTGTCTCTTATACACATCTTGAGGGTCAAATGTACTAGCAAAACTGAAAATAGCTAAAACTTTTGACCAAAACGGTTAAAGTTTTCCATACCTGTCTTAAATAATATGAAAGAATAAAATCATTTCATAGAGTAGCTCTAAAATCCAAAAAATATATATTATTTTTACATACAGGAGTGGCTTGTTATCTTCAGGGTCATCATCTTCAACTTCCAAAAGCCAGCCATATCCTCTTTGTCTCAGAAATGTTGTGGCTGTAGATTCCTTGATAAAATCTCCACCAAGGTTTAACTTGACATCTGGGGGTGCTATTGAACCACTGAGATCTTAGGAGAAAAGATGACAAAACTCTAAATCAAGGTAAAATGTGTGGATTCTAATCAACATAAGCAAATATTCAACCAAAAATTATCATCTGAAGATCTCTAAGTACGAACACCTCCTAGTGCATACAATTTTCATATTTTATGGTTGCTAGTATTAAAAACAAGACAACAAACACAAAATGGGAGTCACTTATGCGAAGTCCTGTGTCACCAAACCAAAAATTAATTACAGTTTTGGCTTCTCCCAGAAACAGACTCTTAAAACTAGGGAGTCAGAAATCACCTGGTCATCATGAGTGAGGTAATCTGCCTGAAAGACCCTGCAAGCTCCTAAAGGAAAGTGACTTGCCATAACTAACCCACTTCCAGCTAATACAACTTCCTTTGTCTGCTTCCTTCTGCTTAGTCTTTAATTTTTTACAACCCCTCAAAGCTCCTTTCTATCTGCTAAATGGGATGTTGCCCAATTCATGAATCACTGAATAAACCAATAAAATCTTTAAAAGTTACTCAGTTGAATTTATTTTTTCACCAATAGATACCTCACTTTTATTTTTACAGAAAAATGAAAATCAGAGTAGTAAAGACATATGAAAGATTTCACATCTAATTAGCTAACTTTGTACCAGAATCTAGACTTGTTAACAGTAACTTTAAATTTTAAATGGAAGATATATAAAAATAAATATATTACAGGGTATCATTTTCTTTTGTTGTTGTTGTTTGGTACATTGGTTGGTTTGGTTTGGGCCACACCTCAAGGTTTGTAGGATCTTAGTTCCCCTACCAGAGACTGAACCCTGACTCTGAAAGCAAAAGCAAAAGCATCAAGTCCTAATCACTGGACTACAAGGGAATTCCCAACAGGCTATCACTTTGAATTTCCTTCATTATTATGTACATTATGTGCTTCAGAACAAAGTGACTGCATATATTCTTTTTAAAGGCACTGCATATTTATATATGTAAACCAACAGATATTATTATTTGCTAAAGGAAAACCACAGATAATTTCTCCTACTTTTTCATGTACTTATTAATATTCTTTTTTTTAAAATCATCAACTATCTATGCTAAATGCTTTATATATTAATGCTTATTCTGGATAAATCTAAGTAGTAACAGTTCCCTGGTATTTCAGCTAACTTTTTTTCTTTATATAATTACATCATTTATCTCTAGTTTCGGCAATTTGGGTAAATTCTAAGAAGCAGTCAAGAGATCCTGTTTATCCACATTACAAAATAAATCCATTCACAGTCTGTACCAGTGCCTCAGAGGTTACAGATAATCACAGCAGTACGTGTATCACATGTTCTGGTCCAAAAAAAAATGGGAATAGTGAAGGACTTGCCTGAGGTCATAAAGGAACTAAATGAAAAACACATTTCTAGGCCCAAACATCATGCACTAATAAACCATCATCAATGCTGCTACCCAGTCACAAGACTGGAGTGGTCCATCAAAAAACAATTTTGGCAACAGCAAGTCAGAACACTCAACACAGACTCTCCTTCCCTGGAGATCATATACAGTAAAAAGAAGAGCTTAATTTTGCACATAACCCTAAATTTTCTAAGTTAGCTTTTGAAAAACGCTATTTTAAAAATCTGACTTAAAACTTTAATCACTGAGGGGCTCAATTATGGGAACAGTGTGGGGATTATGGGTGCCACCTTCCATCAAAGATACATGTATAATTTTGACTCCCCTGAAACTTAACTACTAACAGCCTACTGTTGACCAAAAGACTTAACGATTACATAAAAAGGTGATTAACACATATTCTGTACATCTACATATATTTTATGCATTCATGATATTTCTGGTTCTGACAACTCCTGCAATTGTCTGGTTCTGACAACTCCTGCAATTAATCATAATGGTTTGTATTCTGAAGCTAAGTTCTAACTTAGCTACTAATTAATACAGCAAATCATTAATGCTTCTGGTCTCCAGTTTCCTATTCAAAGTTCTTTCCATGTTTAACATTATAGGACTCTAAGAAGCTTTTAAATGGGAGTTTATTTAGCTAGAGATAAAATCCAAGTACTTTTGAATGCACTGTCCTTCCCTGCTTAGGCTTAAAAAATAGTCTCTGTAGATGCTGCCATAGAATCTTTTGATTAAAATACTCTCTCAAAATTACTTTCTGCTTCGTCTTACTCTGAGTTGAAGATGAAAGAGTTGAAACTTAACTAAAATTCTACTTCCAACAGGTACAAGGAGTTTTTAGATGTGTATAAGAGACANGCTGCCATAGAATCTTTTGATTAAAATACTCTCTCAAAATTACTTTCTGCTTCGTCTTACTCTGAGTTGAAGGTGAAAGAGTTGAAACTTAACTAAAATTCTACTTCCAACAGGTACAAGGAGTTTTTTGGTTTTGTTTTTGCTTTAACAAGAGGAAGATTTAGATCAGGAAGTCATTAGCACAACAGTGACATGAAAGGTTTTGGAATTATGAGACAGGAAAGGACCTTAACAACTGTTCCCTGGTCTCTTGGAAAGACTGCACTTAAAGTCCTTTTCTAAACCAATAAAAAAAGCTATATAAATCCTAGAGCTAAGGAGTGCTGTGAGAAAGAATTGTATATGTTTAGTAGTTTTTCATAGCATGGATGCAGAGCCTCAAAAAGGCACCTTTAGCTTACAATTTGGTGGTGTTTTCCATTCTAGGCAATGTAGAAAAACATCATGGACACATACAGGACAATGCTAGAAACAGCAGTTTGACACATCACTCAGTTCTCCCAAGATACAAGTAGATGTGAGTACAAAAAAAGCAACAGAAAAGTTAAAAATAAAAAACTCAGTAGTTATACTAAAACATGAGCAAGCTAGCACATAAAAAACATCGGAAAACAATGAGAAATATTCCAAATCACTCCAGGAGCACAGCTGTCTTGCATTAAACCAGAAAAGAAACAAGCTAGCCTGATCAACTCCAGCATAGGTATCCAGAATTACAGGGCTTCCCAGGTGGTGCTAGTGGTAAAGAATCTGCCTGCCAATGCAAGATACACAAGGACATGGGTTCGGGAAGACCCCCTGAAGTAAGCAATGGCACCCCACTCCAGTATTCTTGTCTCGAAAATTCCATGGGCATAGGAGTCTGACGGACTACAGTCTATGGGGCTGCAAAGAGTTGGACTCAACTGAATGACTGAGCACATCTACCAGAATTATAATACACTCATTTTAAATTAATTCTTTCTTTGTTGTTGTTATTTAGTCCCTAAGTCATGCCTGACTCTTTGCAACCCCATGGACTGTAGTCCATCAGGCTCCTCTGTCCATGGGATTTCCCAGCCAAGAATACTGGAGTGGGTGCCATTTCCTTCTCCAGAGGATCTTCCCAGCCCAGGGATCGAACTTGCTTGGAAGGCAGATTCTTTACCACTGAGGCACCTGGGAAGCCCAAATTCTCTCTTACTACACTATAACATTCTTGTCATTTTCTAAGTAAAAAAACAACAAGGATAATAATAAATATAAGTGGATTTAAGAGGAAATAATCTTTAAAAGAAATCTCAAAAATGTTTCCTTTGCTTGTCTGGGCTCAGAGTGAAGAAGAATACCAATACGTTTCAAATTTTATTGAAAGCCACCTGGAAAAATGGCAGAACAAAACTTAATGGTAATTCTCCCTCCTTTTCAATTCAATTCAAGTTGGGTTGAGGAATCCTTTCTCTGAACCTTCTACTCAGCCTGAGAACTTTACTTTGAAGAATTTGGTCAGTGTAGTATGATGGTATATTCAGGATGAAATTTACTGCTGATCTGCCCCTACGAAAGTTCTAATTTTATGAAAGAAGAGTAAACTGCAATGAACATGAACATTTTGTTGGTACTTGCCAACTTCTTATATACATGAATAAGCGTTTTCTTACTTAACAAGCAACAAGAGCAAGGACAAAAAAATTACTCCATTTTATTTGAATGAAAATGAAATGAAATCCATGTGAGCTTAAATCTAAACCAGAATGGACTATCTGTGCAGCAAAATAAAACAAGCATATGTTTCACACTTAAGGGATAAATTCCACTATTCTATTTTAGTTATAAAAACATTTTAATGAACATATAGTCCAATGAAAGAGCTCAAGAAACCAAGCAAGTACACAGCGGTTTTATAATAGCAATGGCAACTCACTCCAGTATTTTTGCCTGGAGAATCCCAGGGATAGAGAAGCCTAGTGGGCTGCCATCTACGGGGTCGCACAAAGTCAGACACGACTGAAGCGACTTAGCAGCAGCAGCAGACTTCCCAAGTAGCTCAGTGCTAAAGAATCCGCCTGTAATGCAGGAGAAATGTTCAATCCTTGGTTAGGAAGATGCCCTGGAGAAGGAAATGGGAACCACTCCATTACTCTTGCCTTGAAAATCCCACAGACAGAAAGGCTGGCAGGCTATAGCCATGGGGTGACAAACAGTTGGGCACAACTTAGAAACAACAGCAACAACAGACCTATATTGGAGCTTGATTATATTACTCCAGAAGAAAAAAATTTAAAGCCTTGTATAAAATTATGTCCTAAGTAGTATTTTTATTCATATCATTTTGGTTTACAAGTTTAGTAGCTTTACTATTTGAGGCAAGAGTACTGGAGTGGGTTGCCATTTCCTTCTCCAGGGAATCTTCCCCACCCAGGGATTGAACCTGGGTCTCACACATTGCAGGCAGGTGCTTTACCATCTGAGCCACCAGGGAAGCTCTTACTATTTGATACTACTAGTTAATTTTCATATTGCACATAATATTAATTAAAAGAAATTAAATCTCCTGAACCTACCTTTAGAAAAATTAAATCTCATGTTGGCAAACCAGCTGTTGTTGTTCAGTCACTCAGTTGTATCCAACTCTTTGTGACCCCAGAAAAAGACTGTACCCAAGTACTGCATTTCAGACTCTTTTTGTTGACTATGAGGGCTACTCCATTTCTTCTAAGGAATTCTTGCCCATAGTAGTAGATATAACAGTCATCTGAATTAAACTCACCCATTCCAGTCCATCTGAGTTCACTGATTCCTAAAATGTCAATATTCATGCTTACCATCTCCTGTTTGACCGATTCATTCATGAACCTAACATTCCGGGTTCCTATGCAATACTGTTCTTTATAGCATCAGACTTTACTTTCACCACCAAACACATCCAAAACTGAGCGTTGCTTCTGCTTTGGCTCAGACTCTTTATTTCCTCTAGAGCCATTTCTCCACTCTTCTCCAGTAGCATACTGGGCACCTACCAACCTGGGGGGCTCATCTTTCAGTGTCATATCAGCCTTTTCATACTGCTCACTGGGTTCTCAAGGCAAAAATGCTGACGTGGTTTGCCATTCATTCCCTTCTCCACTGTACCACATTTCTGTTAGATAAATCAATTAGCTAACAGAAACGTATTTCATTTGCTTTATGCATCTTTTAACTCTTACTCTGGAATAATCATAGCTCCACAGGAAGTAAGGTCTGATGTGCCCATCACCCTGTTTTCCCCAAATGGCACCATTACATCACTATCAAAACCAGGACACTGACACTGATGCAGTCAATACAACTTATTCAGATTTTACCAGTTTAAAGCGCACTTATTTGTGTTTCTATATGTATTTGTTGTTGCTGTTTAGTTGATAAGTCATGTCCAACTTTTCTGCAAGTAAGACTTTCGCCACCAGGCTCCTTTGTCCATGGGATTTCCCAGGCAAGAATCTTTCCCAACCCAGGGATCAAACCCACATCACCAGCACTGGCAGGCAGATTCTTTACCACTGAGCCACCAGGGAAGCCCTGTATGTGTGTACGGTTCTATGCAATTTTACCACATTTTAGATTTGTCTGCTGCTGCTGCTAAGTCACTTCAGTCGTGTCCGACTCTGTGTGACCCCACAGACGGCAGCCCACCAGGCTCCTCCGTTCCTGGGATTCTCCAGGCAAGAACGCCAGAGTGGGTTGCCATTTCCTGCTCCAACGCATGAAAGTGAAAAGTGAAAGGGAAGTCACTCAGTCATGTCCAACTCTTTGCGATCCCACAGACTGCAGCCTAGCAGGCTCCTCCGTCCGCGGGAGTTTCCAGGCAAGAGTACTGGAGTGGGGTGCCATCGCCTTCTCCATAGATTTGTCTAATACCTTACAAATTTAAAATTTATGAAAATAAATGTGAATTTTTAAAAAAGGTAAATCTTGCATAACTACCTTTTTTCCCTCCCCAAGAAAGGTTGAGTCATTTTCAAACAGGAAAGAAAAGCTAATTCTTGCACCCATTATATATCATATACTGTGTTTCATGAGCATNAATTTATGAAAATAAATGTGAATTTTTAAAAAAGGTAAATCTTGCATAACTACCTTTTTTCCCTCCCCAAGAAAGGTTGAGTCATTTTCAAACAGGAAAGAAAAGCTAATTCTTGCACCCATAATATATCATATACTGTGTTTCATGAGCATACTGTATAAAGGATATTTGTGATAATACCTACATGGATATAATGTTTTTAAAAATAGGAAAGCAGGAAATTTTTTAAAAGGTAAAACTAAAGATTCCTCTATCAACACTACTAAATTGTATTAGAAATGATATTTTTCTGGAGAGGGGGAATATCATACAAAGTAGGCTAAATAGTTACCTTAATAGATTAACAGAAAATTGCTGTTTACTCAAAAAGAGCATATTAATACAAAAATTACTGCATCATATGTCTGCAAATTACTGATCACAATCATGTCCTAAGAATTGTGTTGTTTTTATACAGGAATGACTTAGTCTGTTTAGGCTGCTGTAACGAAATACCATAGACTATGGCTTGTAAACAACAGAAATTTGTTTCTCACAATTCTAGNGAGCATTCTTTGGCATTGCCTTTCTTTGGGATTGGAATGAAAACTGACCTTTTCCAGTCCTGTGGCCACTGCTGAGGTTTCCAAATTTGCTGGCATTTTGAGTGCAGCACTTTCACAGCATCATCTTTCAGGATTTGAAACAGCTCAACTGGAATTTCATGTCCTCCACTAGCTTTGTTCATAGCGATGCTTTCTAAGGCCCACTTCACTTCAGATTCCAAGATGTCTGGCTCTAGATTAGTGATCGCATCATCATGATAATCTGGGTTGTGAAGATCTTTTTTGTACAGTTCTTCAGTTTATTCTTGCCACCTCTTCTTACTATCTTCTGCTTCTGTTAGGTCCATACCATTTCTGTCCTTTATCGAGCCCATCTTTGCATGAAATGTTCTCTTGGTATCTCTAATTTTCTTGAAGAGATCTCTAATCTTTTCCATTCTGTTGTTTCCTCTATTTCTTTGCATTGATCGCTAAAGAAGGCTTTCTTATCTCTTCTTGCTATTCTTTGAAACTCTGCATTTAGATGCTTATATCTTTTCTTTTCTCCTTTGATTTTCACTTCTCTTCTTTTCACAGCTATTTGTAAGGCCTCTCCAGACAGCCATTTTGCTTTTTTGCATTTTTTTTCCATGGGGTCGTCTTGATCCCTGTCTCCTGTACAATGTCACGAACCTCATTCCATAGTTCATCAGGCACTCTATCAGATCTAGTCTCTTAAATCTATTTCTCACTTCCACTGTATAATCATAAGGGATTTGATTTAGGTCATACCAGAATGGTCTAGCGGTTTTCCCTTTCTTTAATTTAAGTCTGAATTTGGTAATAAGGGCTTCCCTGGTGGCTCAGAGGTTAAAGTGTCTGCCTGCAATGCAGGAGACCTGGGTTTGATCCCTGGATCAGGAAGATCCCCTGGAGAAGGAAATGGCAACCCACTCCAGTATTCTTGCCTGGAGAATCCCATGGACGGAGGAGCCTGGTGGGCTACAGTCCATGGGGTCGCAAAGAGTCGGACATGACTGAGCGACTTCACCTTCCTTCACCTTCCTTGTAATAAGGAGTTCATGATCTGAGCCACAGGCAGCTCCTGGTCTTGTTTTTGTTGACTGTATAGAGCTTCTCCATCTTTGGCTGCATAGAATATAATCAATCTGATTTAGGTGTTGACCATCTGGTGATGTCCATGTGTAGAGTCTTCTCTT
>SJYW01015434.1:395901-435758 GCA_006410735.1 Raphicerus campestris | reverse complement strand
CCCAGGGTTGATCTCCTTCAGAATGGACTGGTTGGATCTCCTTGCAGTCTAAGGGACTCTCAAGAGTCTTCTCCAACACCACAGTTCAAAAGCATCAATTCTTTGGCGCTCAGCCTTCTTTACAGTCCAACTCTCACATCCATACATGACCACAGGAAAAACCATAGCCTTGGCTAGACGAACCTTAGTTGGCAAAATAATGTCTCTGCTTTTGAATATACTATCTAGGTTGGTCATAACTTTTCTTCCAAGGAATAAACACTACTGACCTTCAAACTCTTACTGACTTCAATTCACGATAAGTAAGACATCACTACCCAGTGCCAGGATATATAAATAACTGAAACAAAACTTTGATGAAAAAATATAGAATAGTTACAGCATTCTGATAGTTTAAATTTTATTTCACTTTTTAAATTATATTAATCGTAATACACTTCAGTTGATATCAGTTCAGTACAATCACTTAGTAGTGTCCGACTCTTTGTGACCCCATGAANCCTTGATTCATGGACCTAACATTCCAGGTTCCTGTGCAATACTGCTTTATACAGTTCGGATGTTGCTTCCATCACCAGTCACATTGACAACTAGATGTTGTTTTTGCTTTGGCTCCATCTCTTCATTCTTTCTGGAGTTATTTCTCCAATAGCATATTGGGCACCTACCGACCTGCTGAATTCATCTTTCAGTGTCCTATCTTTTTGCCTTTTCATAGTGTTCATGGGGTTCTTAAGGCAGGAATACTGAAGTGGTTGCCATTCCCTTCTCCAGTGGACCACATTTTGTCAGAACTCTCCACCATGACCTATCCGTCTTGGGTGGTCCTACATGGCATGGCTCATAGTATTATTGAGTTAGACCAGGCTGTGGTCCATGTGATTAGATTGGTTAGTTTTCTGTGATTGTGGTTTTCAATCTGTCTGCCTGCCCTCAGTTGATATCATGACCTGCTAATGAGTTCAGCAGTTTGAAAAGTTGTCTTCAAGGAGACTCTTTCATCCTTTGACAGCTTTTCTTGCTTCTCTTGTCTCTGAAAGCCTCAGATGCTTGGCACCTCACACAGATGCACTGGGGTCCAGTTCTTTGGTGTCCCATACATTAGTCATCTAAGAAGTTCCATTTTAATCTCGTTTATTTGTCCAGTGATGAAAAGTTTGGCCCTAAAAGTATGACTATTTGTATCTTAGCTGGGTGTTCCTCACATATTTGACATTTAAGCAAATCATTTCAGACACCTCCCTCCTTTATATAATTTAATTTTTAATAATAGTCATATGACAGGATTAATGATAGTAATGGCAAAAAGGAAACTCAGTGACAATTTTTTTTAATTTAATGTGGCAAAATACATGTAACATGATATCTACCATCTTAACCATTTTTTAAAAATAAACATTGGGTTTTACTTATATTTTGGCCACGCCATATGGATTGTAGGGTCTTAGCTCCTGGAACCAATGCCTCTGCAGTGGAAGCAGAGTCTTGACCACTGAGTCACCAGGGAACTGCCCTATCTTAACCACTTTTAAGTGTACAGTTCAGTAGCAGTTATGTATATTCACACTGTGGTAGAATCTCCAGAACTTTTGCATGTTGCAAAATTGAAATTGTCTCCATTAAGCAAGAATGCCCCATTTCCACCCTCCCAACATCCCCTGGCAACCACCATTCTACTTCCTGTCTCTATGAATATTTTGGCTACTCTAGACATTTCATGTAAGTTAAAGCACACAGTTTTCATTTTTTATGACTAATTTATTTCAGTTAACATCATGTCCTCAAATTTCAGCAATACTGTAGCTTATGACAGTAGCTTCCTTCCTTTCCTTGGGACAAGATAATCTCTAAATCCGTCCATGTTGCTGCAAATAGCATAATTTCATTCTTTTTTATGTNATTTTAATCTCGTTTATTTGTCCAGTGATGAAAAGTTTGGCCCTAAAAGTATGACTATTTGTATCTTAGCTGGGTGTTCCTCACATATTTGACATTTAAGCAAATCATTTCAGACACCTCCCTCCTTTATATAATTTAATTTTTAATAATAGTCATATGACAGGATTAATGATAGTAATGGCAAAAAGGAAACTCAGTGACAATTTTTTTTAATTTAATGTGGCAAAATACATGTAACATGATATCTACCATCTTAACCATTTTAAAAAAATAAACATTGGGTTTTACTTATATTTTGGCCACGCCATATGGATTGTAGGGTCTTAGCTCCTGGAACCAATGCCTCTGCAGTGGAAGCAGAGTCTTGACCACTGAGTCACCAGGGAACTGCCCTATCTTAACCACTTTTAAGTGTACAGTTCAGTAGCAGTTATGTATATTCACACTGTGGTAGAATCTCCAGAACTTTTGCATGTTGCAAAATTGAAATTGTCTCCATTAAGCAAGAATGCCCCATTTCCACCCTCCCAACATCCCCTGGCAACCACCATTCTACTTCCTGTCTCTATGAATATTTTGGCTACTCTAGACATTTCATGTAAGTTAAAGCACACAGTTTTCATTTTTTATGACTAATTTATTTCAGTTAACATCATGTCCTCAAATTTCAGCAATACTGTAGCTTATGACAGTAGCTTCCTTCCATTCCTTGGGACAAGATAATCTCTAAATCCGTCCATGTTGCTGCAAATAGCATAATTTCATTCTTTTTTATGTCTGAGTAATATTCCATTGTATATATATACTACAACTTCTCCATCTATTCCTCTGTTGATGGACATTTAGTTTGCTTAAATCTAGGAATATTATTCTGCCATAAAGAAGAATGAAATGATGTCATTTGAAGCAATATGAATGGATCTAGAGATTATCAGAGTGAGATAAGTTAGACAGAGAAAGACAAATATCATAAGATACCACCCATATGTGGAGTCTAATTTTTTAAAAAGAGATACAAATGAACTTATTTACAAAACAGAAACAGACTTACAGATAATGACAACAAACTTATGGTTACCAAAAGGGAAATGTCGGGATAGCTGCTGCTACTGCTAAGTCGCTCCAGTCATGTCCGAATCTGTGCAGCCCCATAGACGGCAGCCCACCAGGCTCCCCCGTCCCTGGGGTTCTCCAGGCAAGAACACTGGAGTGGGTTGCCATTTCCTTCTCCAATGCATGAAAGTGAAAATGAAAGTGAATTTGCTCAGTCGTGTCCGACTCTTAGTGACCCCATGGACTGTAGCCTACCAGGCTCCTCCATCCATGGGATTTTCCAGGCAAAAGTATTGGAGTTGGGTGCCATTGCCTTAGCAGGGAGGTACAAATCAGGAGCTTGAGATGAACATACACACCAGTGATCTTCCAACCCAGGGATCAAACCCAGGTCTCCCACATTGCAGGCTGATTCTTTACAGTCTGAACCACCAGGAAAGTCCCAAACATTCACGCAGTACTATATGTAAAATAGATAACCAACAAGGACCTACCACAAAGCACAGGAGATTCTACTCAATAGTCTATGATAACCTGTATGAGAAAAGAATCTAAAAAAGAATGAATATGTGTATATGTATAACTGAATCACTTAGCTGTAGACCTGAAACTAACACAACATTGAAAATGAACTATACTCCAATAAAATTATAATATTTAAAAATAAATAAAATATGATTCCAAGGTTTCAGGCATCAGTCCCAGTGTTCTGTGTCTTGCATAGCCCATTATGCCCTGAGAAATAGAAATTATATAACTTGTTTTCTACTATGCAGACTAGGGAGGATTCACAAGTCTGGTCTGGTGAGCTTCCAGGAAATAAATTTTAAGTGTTTATATAAAGCTTATTCACACTTTCTTGATCTAGAAGTTATACAGGAAATGGCAGAGAACTGAAATAAACCAAGCTCTGAAGAGAGGGAACTCTAAGTGTAGGCAGAAGAGTTGAACTGTGACACCCCATAGCATCCACAACTTGGAAAACAGGAGGTTTGATTCTAGGACTTAGGTGATTTAAAAGGTGCATCACTATTAATGTTCGCCATCATTTCCTGTTTCTCTGTTCCGATTGCTTTTGCTATGTAATAAACTGCCCTAACTTGTCACGGTAAAAATAAAACAAAACAAAATAAAATAAATATGGGAATGCAAACAATTCCCAAAAAGAAAAAAATTGAAAAATTTACACTACCTGATTTCAAGACTTACTATAAGGAAACAGTAATCAAGAAAGTGTGATATTGGCATAAAGACAGACATAAATCAGTGGAACAGAATAGAGTCCAAAAATTGATTCACAAATTCAATGGGTAAAAGATATTTCTCTCAACCAATCATGATGGAAACATTGTATATCCCTGTGGAAAAAAACTGAAACTCAACTCCTTATCTCATTTCATAACCAAGAAAATTATCTCACAGTGGATCAGTGGAGATTTCCCTGGTGGTCTAGCAGTTAAGAGTCTGTCTGCCAGTGTAGGGGACACAGGTTCAATCCCTGGTCCAGGAAATAAAATCACACATGCTGCGGAGCAACGAAGCCCATGCACCACAGCCACTGAGCCCACAGGCTCTGGAGCCCATGTGCGGCAGTAAGAGAAGCCACTGCACCGAGAAGCCCATGGATCACAGCTAGCGAGCAGCCTCCACTTGTTAAAACGAGGCAAAGCCTAGGAGGAATCGTGAAGACCCAGTGCAGCCAAAAATAAGCAGACAAATAAATGAATGGGACCTAAAGAAAATCTAAACTTACAAAACCTCTAGAAGAAAATAGGTGAGAATCTTTGTAGCTCAGGATAAGAATGATTTTGTTGATAGGACACCAAAAGCATGAATCAAAAAAGAAAAAATTAGTAAGTTGGGCTTCATAAAAATGAAAACGTTTTGCTCTTCAAAAGATGCAGAAGAATAAAAGGCAAATCATTGTACTAATCATATTTTTTATTTTCCATATTTTATGGAAGTAGAAACATATGCTTATAAAGATACCTGTCCATGAATGTTCATAGAAGCTTCTTTGATGACAGCCAAAAACTGGAAACAAACCAAATGTCTATCAACAGAACTAATAGGTAAATGGATCTTTTCCAACAGTGAAATACAGCTCAGCAATTTAAAAAGGACAGAACTATCAACACCTGCAAACAATAAGGCAAAATTTAACAGCACAATAGTAAGTGAAAGGAACCAGACACAAGAGTAACACTACATCTGTCCATTTACATGAACTTCTGGAACAGGCAGGGGGTTCCCAGGTGGCTCAGTGGTAAAAGAATCTGACTGCCCATGCAGGAGACTCAGGAGACGTGGGTTCCAACCTTGGGTTGGGAAGATCCCCTGGAGGAGGAAATGACCACCCATTCTAGTATTCGTGCCTGGAAAATCCTACAGACAGAGGATTTCGGTGGGCTACAGTCCATAGGGTCCCAAAGAGTTGGACATAGCTGAGCACACATGTTGCCCTAATGGTCTGGTAGCAAGCGATGAGAATTAAGACAGACACGAAATCTGGTGCAATGGGTCACAGGACCTGCACCCTCTATTGGACTGAGGTGCAGAGTCCACTCTGAGTCCAGGTTTTATTCCTAATTGCAGACTACAAGACTTTCTTTGATCTTATCTTTCTCAAGACATTACACTGACATAGTCCAGATCTCCTTGTTTCACCCCCTTCTCAGCTTGTCTTGGAAACAGTTAGCAAGTGTGTAGGCGGCGTTCATGCCTGATGCTGACCCGGTGTTCCGAGGTCCATGCTTTCACGATCCCAGTCATACTCCCTTCTGGGTCTGGTTTTGGGGTTTGTAACAGGCGGTTATTCTAAGAAAAACATGGAAGATAATCATTAACGCAGTTTCTTAACATATGCTGTTTTTCCAGGTGCTATTTCCGTGAAATTTCTCAAGGCTATGAAAGTACATTATTAGGAATTCCCACTACACACACACACACATGCTAGAACAGGCAAAAGTAATTTATAGTTAAAGAAATCAGATCAGTGGTTGCTTTGATGGGGACTATAAAGAGGCACAAGGGAACTTTCTGCACTGATGGGAATTTTTAAATCTTGACTGGGGTAAAATTAACTTCAGTGTGTATATATGTGAAAGTTCCTTGTATTTTATTGCGTGTAAAGTATACGTCAATGAGATTGATTTTTAAAGCGAGGCAGTTTGGGGAGTCCCTTGGTGATCCAGGGGTTAAGATTTTGCCTTCCAGTGCAGGGAGTGTGGGTTCAATCCCTGGTTGGGGAGCTAAGACCCTATATGCCTCCTGGCCAAAGAACCGAGACAGAAAACAGAGACAATGTTGTAACAAATTCAGTAAAGACTATAAAAATGGTCCACATCAAAAAATCTTTTAAAAAATGAAGCAGTTTAATATTTAACTGGTACAGAAAGGTCTCAAAAACTTCAGTAAATGAAAAAAACAGATGTCAAACATTATGTAACCTGTGTTCTTGGTGTGGAAAAAAAGAAAAGGAAAGTGACAATGGTCGTTTCCTGATAGTTTCTGTCTTGTTAGTTTTACAGAATGAGGAGCCATTTTACAGAAAGAAGAGGATAATATTGGAGTCATATTTGATTTCTCCATTTGGAAATAATATTGTCTTTTAGATACAGAAAGCTGGGAAGTTTTTATTCAGAAAAAGTAAGTATACTAGAAATCAAATCTGCCTGATTACATAGTATGCTTTCAAATATGGGTGGTATTGAATAGAAAAATCAATTTATGCCTTCCTTTGATCAGTTATATATGGAATTCCCATCATATATTCTTCTGTGATTTGGAGAATTCACTTATAAATATGGTGGCCTATGATAAATGGCAGAACCACAGATAAGCCACAAAGAGTGATGGTTTAAAAATATTGGTCCCCTGCCATCACCTGCTCGAACATTGTGTAGATCTAAGTGGCAACCAAAATGTAACTGTTTCCACCTTGATGACCATGTCTAGCATATGCTGTCCAATGTAGTTAGTAGCAAGTAGCCATATGTGTCTATTTAAGATGTGAATTTAAATAAACAAAAATTAAATACAATGTAAAATTCAGTCACACAGTCACACAAGCCACACTTCAATTGCTCAATAGCCACATATGACTAATGGCTCCACTACTAGACAGTACAAATATAGAACATGTGTACCATCTCAGAAAACGTGGTGACATTCCAGCTGAGGTTAGCAGTAGGGATCAGCGACAGGGACAAGGGGGACCTTGGATGGGACTCTGGAGATCTGAGCACCTGATGATGCAGTTCAGATCAGAGAGGCCGTGGGGTCTTTGGGAGCAGATATCCACTTGGCTTTGTCAAGAAAGATTTGAAAAGCAGGAGCAGCCTAGCCCGGGAGAAAAGTAATGCAGACAATGTCTGAGAGTATGACACCAGAGAGACACTTCTCAGAGCTGGCAGAGACTGCCTGGGAGAGTTAGATCTTGGCAAGTCAGACATGAGACAGCTTTTCCAGGGAACCTCACCATGAGAGACGCAGTGATACTCTTCAGAAAACACCAAATTTCACCTCAGATAAAATGTGCTACTCCTTTGAGTGGTGGCAACATAATAATGGCTAACAGTAGTAGCTAACATTTATTGAGCTATTACTTTCTATGAAATACTACACACGAATTCTCACTACAACTTCATAAGTAACTTCTCAACTCCATTGTACAGATAAGGAACCAATGGTATACTGGAGCTGGTTCTTACTGTTTTATGAGTAAGAATGTTTGGTGAATTCACTGATTGGTGAATGTTTATGCTTTATGCTAGCCAGCTGACATACACTGTTAGCTTGAAATTGGCCACAGTGGAAATATTTATAATGTGCACATTGGCATGTGCTATGAATTTGGGCCTTTACCCTCAGAAAGGCAGTGTTTTCAATGGTCAGCAGCACAGCACTGAAACAGGCTGAGAGAGGCTTAGCAACTTGCCAAGGCTTCCCTGTTGGCTCAGGTGGTAAAGAATCTGTCTGCCAATGCAGAAAACCTGGGTTTGATCCCTGGGTTGGGAAGATTCCCTGGAAAAGGAAATGGCAACCCACTCCAGTATTCTTGCCTAGAGAATTCCATGGACAGAGGAGCCTGGAGGGCTACTTACTGTCCATGAGGTCACAAAGAGTCAGACTTGACTGAGCAACTAACACTTTCACTTTTTCAAGGTTACACAGATGGTAGCAACTGGAAAATTGTATGCCAGTCTCCTTGTTTGAAAGCCCAACATCTTGCCCCTCTGACCTTACTCTTGTACAGCGAGGACAAGATTACTCACTTTACTTTGTTATCAGAGAATAAAACATCTTGTTCACCAAGGACTCTGATGCTCTGCTTGAAGGCCTGGAATTCAAGCATTTGGTATTCCCATAATTCAAGATAGGTCCAAAAGAGGTGGTGGTAGGGGGATGAATGACCCTAATGCTCTAGCAACATGATGCTAGTATACATATTTTGTATAAATGAATAAATATGTATATTTCCTCTCACTCCCTCAGTGAATTTCATAAAGGAGAACAGTCAAGTTCTCATTCAAATGATGGGAATGACTGTGATAAAGCAAATTTTGGATGAGCTATTTGTATGGAATGTTATGAATTACGAAGAAGTAGATGGCATTTGCAGCGAGAAGTGTGAGCAGGATGCTGCGAGAGGGATCATTCACATGATTTTGAAGAAGGGTTCAGAAGCCTGTAACCTCTTTCTTAAATCCCTTGAAAAGTGGAACTATCCTCTGTTTCAGGAATTGCATGGACTAAGTAAGTATCAGTTTGCTTTTGTATGTTCTACAAATAGAATAAACCACAAAGAATATCCATAATCCCCATGACAGAGCCTCTGCTCTCCTCCCTTTTCATATTTCTAGGTTGTGAGCTTTGGTCACATTCAGGAAAAGCTCAGACACTCTCAGGAAAAAGAAAAACACTCCCACTAGCTTACTTGATGGTGAAGCCAAATAAGAAACTCCAAGGTCAGGGAATAAATGATTTATCGTAGTCTGACTTCAGAATCCAACTGGATAAAGAAGGTACTTAAGTATTCAAAGCAGGGACTCACCTGGCAGTTCCATGGTTAAGACTCCACACTCCACTGCAGGGGGCACAGGTTCAGTCCCTGGTCAGGGAACTAAGATCCATCACGCCAAGTGCCCAGAGCCCTAAAAAGGAGAAGTCAGCGCAGTAGTAGTTTTCAACATTCCTCAATCTGACGGGGACCGTCTTTGGACAAGTGACCCCATGACTACCTACTCTGATCCAAGCTCCATGCTAAAGAGAGCCTGACTGACTAAAGAACCATGATTTTGCTTTTCATGAAATATTAATCAAGGTTAACTCTTGATTTGCTGAGCGTCACCCCAGACCATCATTCTAAGCCATTTCCCCGCTAGTCTCATGCACTTTCCTTATCCCAAACACTGGCTCCTCTCCTTTCCAATCAGCTGCTACACAGTTTGGTGGTGGAAATGAAGAAACAGAAGGGGAATGAGGGTAAACGGTAACAGGGAAAAGCAGGAACCCTTTCTGCCAGTCCAGAACTGGGGAATGAAATTAAAGTCAGATTCTCAGCACCACCCCTTCCTTCCTCTTCCTGAACGCTAAGTTCTGGGGACACACAGAACTGGGTCCTTTTTAACTCACCTCTTCTCTAACAGGTCTTTTTCATCAGATGTCAGAAGAAGACTTAGATGATTTGGCTCAGGACTTAAAGTACTTCTATCAGAGCCCATCTTTTCTCAACTTCTATCCCCTGGGTGAAGATATTGACATCATGTTTAATTTGAAAAGCACCTTCACAGAACCGGTGCTATGAAAGAAGGACCAACACCATCACCGCCTGGAGCAGCTGACCCTGAATGGCCTGCTGGACACTCTTCAGAGCCCCTGCATCATCGAAGGGGAATCGGGCAAAGGGAAGTCCACTCTGCTGCAGCGAATCGCCATGCTCTGGGCCTCTGGAGAGTGCCAGGCTCTCACCAAGTTCAAATTAGTCTTCTTTCTTCGTCTGAGCAGGGCCCAGGGTGGACTCTTCAAAACCCTGTCTGACCAACTCCTGGATATACCTGATGTGATCAGTAAGCAGACTTTCATGGCCACGCTGCTGAAGTTACGGCAGAGGGTTCTTTTTCTCCTTGATGGCTACAATGAATTCAAGGCCCAGAACTGCCCAGAAATTGAAGCCCTGATAAAGGAAAACCACCGCTTCAAGAATATGGTTATCGTCACCACCACCACGGAGAGCCTGAGGCACATCCGGCAGTTTGGGGCACTGATTGCCGAGGTGGGGGATATGACTGAGAGCAGTGCCCAGGCTCTCATCCAGGAAGTGCTGAGAAAGGAGTTCGCTGAAGGCTTGTTGCTCCAAATTCAGAAATCCAGGTGCCTGAGGAATCTAATGAAGACCCCTCTCTTTGTGGTCATCACTTGTGCGATTCAGATGGGGAAAAGTGAGTTCCACTCTCACACACAGACCACGCTGTTCTGTGCCTTCTATGATCTGCTAATAAACAAAAACAGGCACAAACGTAAAGGGCTGGCTCCTAGCGAAGTCTCTCAGAGCTTGGACCGATGTGGAGACCTAGCTCTGGACGGTGTGTTCTCCCGCAGGTTTGATTTTGAACCAGATGACTTGCCCAATGTGAACGAGGATGTCCTGCTGACAACAGGACTCCTCTGTAAATACACAGCGCAACGGTTCAAGCCAAAGTATAAATTCTTTCATAGTCATTCCAGGAGTACACAGCAGGACGCAGACTCAGCAGTTTACTGACATCTGGAGAACCAGTGGAGGTGACCAAGGGGAATGGTCACCTGCAGAAAATGGTTTCCATTTCAGACATTACATCCAAGTACAGCAACTTGCTCCTGTACACGTGCGGCTCATCTGCTGAAGCCACCCGGACTGTTCTGAAACACTTGTCATCAGTGTATCAACATGGCAGTCTCCTTGGACTTTCTGTCACCAAGAGGCCTCTCTGGAGGCAGGAATCTATGCAAAATATGAAAAGCACCACTGTGCAAGAAACTCTGAAAGCCATAAACATCAATTCCTTTACAGAGTGTGGAATCAACTTATTCCATGAGAGTATATCCACATCTAGCCTGAGCAAAGAATTTGAAGCTTTCTTTTGTGGTAAAAGCTTATATATCAACTCAGAGAATATCCCTGACTACTTATTTGACTTCTTTGAAGACTTGCCTAACTGTGCAAGTGCTCTGGACTTTGTTAAACTGGACTTCTATGGGGGGTGCTGTGGCTTCAAGGGACAAGACCACAGAAGACATAGGCAGGACCCAGGATCAAGAGTTCTCAGGAACCTACATTCCCAGCAGGGCTGTGTCTTTGTTTTTCATCTTGAAGCAGGAGTTTAAGACCTTGGAAGTCACACTCCGGGATTTCTGCAAGTTGAATAAGAAAGATATCAAATATCTGGAGAAAATATTCAGCTCAGCTACAAGCCTCAGGTTGCACATTAAGAGATGTGTCGGAATGGCTGGAAGCCTCAGTTCAGTCCTCAGCACCTATAAGAACATCCATTCCCTCCTAGTGGAAGCCAGCCCCCTCACCCTAGAAAACGAGTAGCGTATCACATCTGTGACAAACCTGCAGATCTTGGGTGTTCATGACCTACAGATTCAACGGCTGCCAGGTATTGTGAACACCAGCAGTTTAAGCTATAATCCAACCTGGTTATTTACTGCAGAAATATTAGCTATCACTTGTTTTGCCTGAAATTTTCCAATAGTTTCTACCAGGAGTCAGGACCTAGAAGGGAAGTGGGAAGGCTTGGGAGAGTTCCTTGCTGGGGGAAGGCTGTCAGGTTGGAAGGCCCTAAGGTGGATTCCCAGAACTGGAGCCCTATAGTCTGACTGCAGAGTTATGTGTAGTGTGTATGGTGGTGTGTGTGTGTGTGTGTGTGTATGTAGGTGTGTGCACGCATGTGTATGTATACAGTAGGTTAAGCTTGTTTTCTGTGACCCCTCCATCTTGTCAGCATCTCTGTCTCAACCCAACACTCACTGCTTTCCTACCAAGTAGCACCTGTCCTTTTTTGAAGTCTGGGAGGAAAACCACCCGTTCGTTGATCACCTGCAGAAGCTGCTGGCCAGTCGTGTCACTAGACTCTTAACTAGGACATTGCAGCACACATGCAGTGCCACCTCTCCCGCAAGTATCATTCATTTTGAAAGAAAATGTGGGGAACAGGTTTTGTCTAACATGAAGAAATTCGAGACAACAGACACAATACGTACGGGGTAAATCTTTCTGGGTAAAGGGGAGTTTTCACCAAATTCAAAATAACTCTAAGGTCATGTGAGGGTTACCTGTGTAGACCCTTACCTGTGTAGACCAGCCACACCTGTGTCGATCCCTCCTGCTGACCAGAGCAGGGGCTGCTGAGTTCTGCGTAGTTATGGGTCGACAGGAGCCTTGCTTTATGTGACTGTAATCTGAGAGTGGTTTTCATCTGCAAATGATTTCCCTTTTGGCTCTGCCTCACCTGTCCCCATTGCAACCTTCTACTCCATGCAAGAATCCCTTCTATGAGGTTCTGGATAGTTACTCAGACTATTAAACTACTTTCCGTGCTAGAAGGCTTACCGTCTCCTCTTGATGGCAATTCTTTTGTGCCAGTTTGGCAAACTGGTCACTTACAGGCTGAATTTGATCTACATATTATTAAAAATTTCTTTTTTAATGTTGGCCAATATTTTGTTCTTAATATTTTAAATTTATTTTTTGAGTAAGGTATTCACATGGTCCAAATTATAAAACAATCTATAATGAAAGGTCTCCTTCCTTTCCCTCTCCCCTCACAATGATTTTTTTCCTTGAAGGAGCTGTTACCATTTTGAAGTTGGGAGATGTCATATGAAACTACAGGATTCTCTTTGCTCTTGAAAATTACAGACTTGACAACTGCACTTGGTAACAGCTGGCTAGAGCTTCATGATCTGATCTTATGCTCTTTGGACAAGACACATAATATTCAGTAAGACACAGAGGCCACCTATTTTACTTCTTGTAATAACATCATCTCTCTCACCCTCTCTGACATTTGAGTTTATAATCAGCACTTATTTTTTCCTACAGCTAGGATCTAGTCACTACTGAAGGGCATGTAGGTTATTTTCAGCTTGGGCAATTATAAGTAAAGCTACTATAAACATTATTATGCAAATTTTTATGTAAAAATAAGTTTTCAATTCACTTGGGTAAATATTTAGTACTGGAACTGCTGAACCATATGACAAGTGCTTGTTTAACTTTTGAAGAAACTTCCCAGCTATTTTCCACTGTGTACCTTTTACATTCTCAATAGCAATACATGAGAATTTTAGTTGTTCTGCATTCTCACTAGCACTTAGTATTCTTCCTATTTGTCTCTTTTATTTCATTTTATAATAATAATAATAAAGGAAAGAACAATACCAAGTGCTGCTGAGGATATGGAGAAACTAGAACTCTATGCATAATGTTATCTCATCAGAGTTGACTGATAAAAGTTGAAAATTTTTCATGCACTTATTTGCCAACTTAGTGAAATGTCTGTTCAAGTTTTTCCCCATTCTTAATTGGGTCAATTTGTTTTCTTAGTGTTGAGTTTTAAGTATTTTTATTAAAATACATTCTAGATACAAGTCCTTTGTCAGATAAGTGATTTGAAAATATTTTCTCCCAATCTGTAGTTTTTTCATTCTTTAACAGTGTCTTTCATAGGATAAACATTTTATTGCCATCCACTTTTTCTCTTTGTGAATCACNCTTAGTGAAATGTCTGTTCAAGTTTTTCCCCATTCTTAATTGGGTTAATTTGTTTTCTTAGTGTTGAGTTTTAAGTATTTTTTTTAAAAATACATTCTAGATACAAGCCCTTTGTCAGATAAGTGATTTGAAAATATTTTCTCCCAATCTGTAGTTTTTTCATTCTTTAACAGTGTCTTTCATAGGACAAACGTTTTATTGCCATCCACTTTTTCTCTTTGTGAATCATGCTTTTGGTATCATGTCTAAGAACTCTTTGCATAACCCCAGGTCAACATGATTTTTTCCATATTTTCTTTTGAAGTTTTACGTTGTACATTTAGATCTGTGATGCACTTTGAGTTAACATTTGTGTAAAGCGTTAAGTTTAGATCAAAGTTCATTTTTCTTCCCTATGGATATCCAGTTATTCTATTTATTGAAATGGCAATTCTTTCATGTTTGAATAACCTTTTTATCCTTGCCCAAATTATTTGGCTATAGTTGTATGGGTGTAGTTCTGAATACTATTTTCCATTGATCTTTCATTTGCCAATACCCATGCCTACTTCTTGTCAATACTCCATTGTTTTAATAACTTTTGCTTTATAGTAAGTCATAAAATTGTGTAGTATTATTTTTCTAAATTACTTTTCCTTTTTCTAAAAAATTACAAAATATTCCAGTTCCTTTGTTCTTCCATATAAATTTTAGAATCACTTTTTTTTGGCTGGGGCTCATAGCCTGTGGGATCTTAGTTCCTCAACCAGGGACTGAATCTGAGCCCTCAGTAGTGAAAATATAGAGTTCTAACCACTAGACTGGCAGTGAATTCCGAACAATCACATTTATATCGTCAAAAATTCTTCCCGAGATCTTGGTTGGAATTACATTGATCTACAGACTAATTTCGGAGAAGGCAATGGCAACCCACTCCAGTACTCTTGCCTGGAAAACCCCATGGATGGAGGAGCCTAGTAGGCTACAGTCCATGGGGTCGCTAAGAGTCAGACATGACTGAGCGACTTCACTTTCACTTTCCACGTTCATGAGTTGGAGAAGGAAATGGCAAGCCACTCCAGCCTGGAGAATCCCGGGGATGGCAGAGCCTGGTGGGCTGCCATCTCTGGGGTTGCACAGAGTCTGACNCTGAGCGACTTCACTTTCACTTTCCACGTTCATGCGTTGGAGAAGGAAATGGCAAGCCACTCCAGCCTGGAGAATCCCGGGAATGGCAGAGCCTGGTGGGCTGCCATCTCTGGGATTGCACAGAGTCTGACACGACTGAAGCACTTAGCAGCAGCAGCAGCATACACTAATTTGGGGCTCTCCCAAATTAGTGGGGCAAGTGGTAAAGAATGTGCCTATCAATGCAGGAGACGTGAGACACTGGTTCGATCCTTGGGTCCAGAGGATCCCCTGGAGGAGGGCATGGAACCCACTTTAGAGAGGAGCTTGGAGGGCTACAGTGCATAGCTTCATGAAGAATCAGATATGACTGAAGTAACTTGGCACACACACACATAGACTAATTTAGAAAGAAGGGGCTTCCCTGGTGGCTCAGAGGTTAAAGCGTCTGCCTCCAATGTGGGAGAACTGGGTTTGATCCCTGGGCTGGGAAGATCCCCTGGAGAAGGAAATGGTAACCCACCCCAGTATTCTTGCCTGGAGAATCCCATGGACGGAGAAGCCTGGTAGGCTACATACAGTCCATGGGGTCGCAAAGAGTCGGACACGACTGAGCAACTTCACTATTCACTATTAACATAATTTTTATGTTGAATATTTTAACTTATGACCATGGTTTGTCTTTCCATTTATTTAGATTTTTCTTAAATTTTTTTCATTATTTTGAATTTTTCATTCGGTTGATCCTGTATATGTTTTATTAGATTTATACTTTTACATTCTTTTGGAGCTGTGTAAATGGTATTTTAAAAATCTGGTTAATGGGATTTCTAAAGAGGCTGTTTAGTTCTTCTTTGCTTTCTGCCATAAGGGTGGTGTCATCTGTATATCTGAGGTTATTGATATTTCTCCTGGCATCTTGATTCCAGCTTGTGCTTCATCCATTCTGGCATTTCATATGATGTACTCTGCATATAGGTTAAATGAACAATGTGACAGTATACAGCCTTGACATACTCCTTTCCCAGTTTGGAACCAGTCTGTTGTTCCATGTCCAGTTCCAACTATTGCTTCTTGATCTGCATACAGATTTCTCAGGAGGCAGGTAAGGTGGTCTAGTATTCCCATCTCTTTCAGAATTTTTCAGTTTGTTTTGATTCACACAGCTAAAGGCTTTGACATAGTCAATAAAAGAGAAGTAGATGTTTTTCTGGAACTCTCTTGCTTTTTTGATGAGCCAGTGGATGTTGGTGGTTTGATCTCTGGTTCCTCTGCCTTTTCTAAATCTACTTGAACATCTGGAAGTACATGTTTCACATTCTGCTGAAGCCTGGCTTGGAGAATTTTGAGCATTACTTTGCCAAGCACGTGAGATGATGACAATTGTGTGGTAGTTTGAGCATTCTTTGGCATTGCCTTTAAACTGAACTTTTCCAGTCCTGTGGCCACTGCTGAGTTTTCCAGATTTGCTAGCATGTTGAGAGCAGCACTCTCACAGCATCATCTTTTAGGATTTGAAATAGCTCCAGTGGAATTCCATCACCTCTACTAGCTTTGTTCCTAGTGATACTTCCTAAGGCCCACTTGACTTTGCATTCCAGGATGTCTGGCTCTAGGTGAGTGATCACACCCATTGTGGTTATCTGGGTCATGAAGATCTTTTTTTGTATAGTTCTTCTGTGTAATGTTGCCACTGCTTCTTAATATCTTCTGCTTCTGTTAGGTCCATACCATTTCTGTTCTTTACTGAGCCCATCTTTGCATGAAATGGTCCCCTTGGTATCTCTAATTTTCTTGAAGAGATCTCTACTGTTTCCCATTCAGTTGTTTTCCTCTATTTCTTTGCATTGATCACTGAGGACGGCTGTCTTATCTCTCCTTACTATTCCTTGGACCTCTGCATTCAAATGGGTATCTCTTTCCTTTTCTCCTTTGCCTTTAGCTTCTCTTCTTTTCTCAACTATTTTTAAGGCCTCTGCAGACAACCATTTTGCCTTTTTTCATTTCTTTTTCTTGGGGATGGTCTTGATCATTGCCTCCTATACAATGCCATGAACCTCTATCAGTAGTTCTTCAGGCACTCTATCAGATATAATCCCTTGAATCTATTTGTTGCTTCCACTGTATAATCATAAGGGATTTCATTGAGGTCATACCTGAATGGTCTAATGGTTTTCCCTACTTTCTTCAATTTAAGTCTGAATTCGGCAATAAGGAGTTCATGATCTGACCCACAGTCAACTCCCAGTCTCATTTCTGCTGACTGTACAGAGCTTCTCCATCTTTCGCTGCAAAGAATATAATCAATCTGATTTTGGTATTGACCATCTGGTGATGTCCATGAGTAGAGTCTTCTCTTGTGTTGTTAGAAGAGGGTGATTGCTATGACCAGTGCATTCTCTTCGCAAAACTCTGTTAGCCTCTGCCTGGCTTCATTTTGTACTCCAAGGCCAAATTTGCCTGTTATTCCAGGTATCTCTTGACTTCTGACTTTTGCATTCCAGTCCACTATAATGAAAAGGACATCTTTTTGTGTGTTAGTTCTAGAGGGTCTTGCAGGTCTTCATAGAACCGTTCAGCTTCAGCTTCTTCAGCATTACTGGTTGAAACATAGACTTGGATCACTGTGATACTGAATGGTTTGCCTTGGAAACGAACAGAAATCATTCTGTCGTTTTTGAGATTGTACCCAAGAACTGCATTTTAGACTCTTGTTGACTATGTGGGCTACTCCATTTCTTCTAAGGGATTCTTGCCCACAGTTGTAGATATAATGGTCATCTGAGTTAAATTTGCCCATTCCAGTCCATTTTAGTTAACTGATTCCTAAAATGTCGATGTTCACTCTTGCCATCTCCTATTTTACACTTCCAATTTACCCTGATTCATGGACTTAACATTCTAGGTTCCTATGCAATATTGCTTTTTACAGTATTGGACTTTACTTCCATCACAGTCACATCCAGTACTGGATGTTGTTTTTGCTTTGGCTTCGTCTCTTCATTCTTTCTGGAGTTATTTCTCCACTCCTCCAGTAGCATATTGGAGTTCATCCTGACCTGTGGAGTTCATCTTTCAGTGTCCTATCTTTTTGCCTTTTCATACTGTTCATGGGGTTCTCAAGGAAAGAGTACTGAAGTGGCTTGCCATTCCCTTCTCCAGTGGACCGTGTTTTGTCAGAACTCTCCACCATGACCCATCCATATTGGTTGGCTCTATACAGCATGGTTCATAGTTTCATTGAGTTAGACAATCAGAGAAGGCAATTCACTCCAGTACTCTTGCTTGGAAAATCCCATGGATGGAGGAGCCTGGAAGGCTGCAGTCCATGGGGTCGCTGAGGGTCANTGGAATACATTTAAGAAGCTGCAAAATAACCCAGGAACAAAAAAAGATAAATAGATGACTGAAGACACAACAGCCTCGGGCAGTTGAAGTGTTCCCACGTTCTCTCTCTTAGTTATCATGTCTGTGTAAGATGACTCCAAAATTTGTGGCTTAAACAAACTATAGAACAAACAACTATAAACATTACCTCACATTCCTGTGGGTCAGGAATTTGGAAGCAGCTTAGCTGGGTGGTTCTAGCTTTGTGTCATGAGATTGCAGTACAGATTTGACTGGGGCTGCTGGAAACCTGCTTTCAAGGTGGCTCCTCACTTGGTTGGCAGGTTCGTGCTGGCTGTTGGATGGGGCACTAGCTTCTCATCCCTGGACCTCTCCATACACTGCTTGCATGTCCTCAGAACATGGCAGCTCACTCCCTCCAGAGCAAGAGATCCAAAAGAGAAATCAGTTAGATGTTGCAATATCTTTTATGACCTAGCCTGGGAAGATCATTCTGGGGTCATCTTTGCTGTGTCCTGTGGTTATTCATGTCAGCCCAACCCAGTATGGGAGGGGACAACACAAATGAGTGGACACTAGGAGGTGAGGATCATTGGAGCCAACTCGAAGGCTGACTACTATATTACCTAAGGCAAAGGATTGGTGAAAACAGCTTTGACTGCCTTCATCTCCCTCACAGATTGTCTAGAAAGTATTTGTAGAATACACATCATAAAACTTACCATTTTAACCATTTAAAAATCTACAGTTTTGTGGAATTCACATTCTTAAGCAACCACCATCACTATCCATCTCTAGAACTTTTTCATTTTCCCTGGCTGAAACTCTGTACTCATTAAAGACTAACTCCCTCTTTTAAAATTTTCTCTTAGAGATGTGTATGTCTTTAATTCCTTAGGCTGCCCAAAGGGTCTGCAGTTCTTAGTGGTGCTGAGATTCTGGGTCTTGCCCTCCCTTAATTCTTTTATTTATTTTTGGTTGCACTGGGTCTCTGCTGCTGTGCTTGGACTTTGGGCTGCTCTTGGTTGCAGTGCATGGGTTTCTCAGCGTGGTGGCTTCTCTTGTTGTGGGACACAGGGTCTAGGGCACAGAGGCTGCAGGCTTAGCTGCTTGCAGCCTGTGGGATCTTCCTGGATCAGGGATTGAGCTGTGTGCTCTGCATTGGTAGGCAGATTCTTAGCCCCTGGGCCACTAGGGAAGTCCTCTCCTTCCTTTAATTTCAAACTCCACTTTCATCTCCTCTACCTGCTCCCTTAACCATCAAATCATATCATCCTGCGTGTCATTCTTTCAGGACCTTCTGCTATTCTGGGTGATATTGGAAGCAGGTGGGGTTCCTGTGATAGGCTAATTAGCTAATAAATAATCCTTCTCAGGTAACCTCATACCTAAAGCAAGTTGGAAAGGATATGTCTTTTCAAGGAGGCTGTTGGGAAGTATATAGAATTAGAAGTACAGGTGAGGGAAGGCATTTTTACATAGAGACCCTTTATCATCTTTCAAATCTGTAAGTAGGTAGTTGCTTAACTTGCCCACTTCTGAGGCTGACTACTGAGACCAGAGAAGGAGATGCTGTGGTGGGTTTATTAAGAACTAAGCTAAGGGAGTAATTTGCCATTTCACTTTAATAGCCTAGCACCTAACAGCGTCCATATGTAAATGAGAAATATAAATATCACAGAAGACAGCTGACTCTTGGTAATTTACCTGTAATGATGTACCTCAAGATGCAAGTGAAAAATGACAAAATGAAGAACTAATTTATTCTCAAAGTGTTTTTAAAAAGAATTTGTGGAATTACCATTATATACCTAATAAAACATAACTATTATCCCTGTTTTATAAACAGAGACATGGAATCTCCTTGGCAGTCCAGTGGTTAGGACTCTGCACTTCCTCTGCAGGGGCCACCAGTTCCACCCCTGGTCGGGGAACTAAGATACCTCATGCCATGCAGCAAGGCCAAAAATTTTTTTATAATAAAAGAAGCAGAGACATAAGAAAGTTGTCAGACCAAAGCAGGGAGACGGCTAGAGACAGAAGAGTTGATGAAAGGAGCGAGAGTGTGTAGGTGCTGGCATGCGTCCTCTCCAGCCATTTCCTCCACCCCTGAAAGGTATAAGGGCTTCCCAGGTGGCTCAGTGGTAAAGAATCCGCCTGCCAATGAAGGACACCCAGGTTTGATCCCTGGATCAGGAAGATCCCCTGGAGTAGGAAATGGCAACCCACTCCAGATTCTTGCCTGGAAAATCCCATGGACAGAGGAGCCTGGTGGGCTACTGTCCTTGAGATCACAAAGAGTCAGACACAACCGAGTGTGCACACGCATGCAGCTAGAGGTATAAAGAGCAGTCTGCTTGGATGTGAGGCCCCAGCTGAAGAGTGAGAGCCAAGCATTCTCTGCCTTTGGCCTCTAGCCAGGTGAAGAGACTGCTGTCTGTCAGTCCCCTCTAGAGGCTCCATCATCATGAAGTGGTTAAGTGAATTAGTTTTAGAGTCAGACAGACCTACCCGTCCCTTCCACTTGATAGATGTATGGCCTGCAGCAACTTCAAGCTGCTGAACCTCAGTTTGCTCATCTGTCAAATGGGGATAATTACAATGCCTACCATATGAGAGGTTATTATACTAATCCATAATTAAGCTAATGAATAGTAAGAAGTTCAGTACTGACTCATCGTATATGCTCAATAAATGGTACTGTGATCATTATTCTCTGGCAGCTTCAAGGGGAACCAGATGCTAGGGTCATCTTCCTTCAAAAAAGAACTTCTTCAGGCTGCTCACTTTTGATGTATAATATCCTTCACAATAGAGCCCCAATCCACCTTCCTCTCCACCTTCATCTTCAGCATGCCTCCCCACCTATGTGAGGCTTCATCCTCATGAACCTCTTGCTAGTCCTCCAAAATGCCTTTGTACATGCACTCCATCTAGGAAGTCCTTCACCTCCTCTACAGTCCTTTAAGACCTAGCTGATGTATCTCTTTTTTGGTGAAACAGTCTCCTTTTATTAAAAAAATATTTATTTTTAATTAGACGATAATTGCCTTGTAAGGTTGTGTTGGTTTCTGCCGTAACATAAATCAGCCAGAGGTATACATATGTCCCTTCCTTCTTGAGCCTCCCTCCTACTCCATCTCACCCCTCTAGGTTGTCAGAGAGCACTAGGGTGAGTTTCCTGTGCTACTAGCAGCTTCCCACTAGCTACTCTTGGTGAAACAGTCTCCTTATGCTCTCTCTTCTGCACCCCTAAGAGTAACCTAGATGGTTGTTTTAAGCCTCTTGTCCAGAGTCTTTCAAATTTTTTTGCCTATGACCCACATTTTAAAAGTATATATTTATCTTATTATCCAATGCACACATACACGTACATTTTTATAGTATTTACATATACTTTAAAATCTTCTTAAAACCACTAAAAAAAAAGATGTGGTACATATATACAATGGAATATTAGCCATAAAAAAGCATGAAATGCCATTTGTAGAAACATGGATGGACCTAGAGATGATCATGTGAAGTGAAGTAAGTCAGGCAAAGAAAGACAAATATTATATGACATCACTTATAAGTGGAATCTATAAAATGATGCAAATACTTATTTACAGACTCTCAGACATAAAAAAAATCTTATGGTTACCAAAGAAAACAGCAGGATTGGGGGCAGGTGGAGAATTAAATTGGAAATTTGGGATTCACATATACACACTACTATATATAAAATAGATGGGCAACAGGACCTACTATACAACACAGGGAACTTTCAATATCTTACAATAACCTATAATGGAAAAGAATCTGAACAGGAAAAATATATATACAGAACTAAATCACTTTGGTATACACCTGAAACTAACATAAATTAACTATACTTCAATTTTAAAAATGATTAAAAAAAAAAACCTGCTCTAACCCATGTGCTAGTTTCAGGGCTTCTGCTTCCGTGGTCCCTCCTGGCTCTGCATTTCTGTTTTTGTGTGACTCTGGATCTGTGTCAACTTACCCCTTGTGGTGTCCCTTTCCCTATTCTCCAAGTTACTCAGATGGGGAGAATTCACTTATCCTTAACATCTACAAGAAGGTCCCAGTATAATTACAGATGTAGCAGATTTACTGAATGTTTCTAAGTATTTGTAAAGGTGGGCTTCCATGATAGCTCTGAATAGCACTTAAGTTTAATATTGGCACTTCCCCTTTCTCAAATAGATGCAAGACCATTTCTGCCAATTCAAGCTCCAGTTGCCTGTCAATTGCCCTGTCCTATTTCATCACCATCTCTTACAATCCCCCCCCCCAAAAAAATCCTTCTATGTTGTTATGAAGAGTAACTCAATTACATCTAGCCCCCTAATACCAAACTCAGTTCAGGACCTTCCTTCACATTGTTGTTCAGTCGCTAAGTCGTGTCCAGTCTTTTGCCACACCATGGACTATAGCCTGCCAGGCTCCTCTGTCCATGGGATTTCCCAGGCAAGAATACCAGAGAGGGTTGCTAATTTCTTCTCCAGGGGATCTTCCTGACCCAGGGATTGAACCCGGGTCTCCTGCATTGACAGGAGGATTCCTTACCACTGAGCCACCAGGGAAGCCCTTCCTTCACATAGCCAGACTAATGTGCTCTGTGAATAACAGGCTTCACATTCAGGTTTCTCCTCTTCCCCTCTACTACTGGGCTCTATTAACAGCAGAGAGAAGAATAGATTTATTTCCTCCATAATATGAATCATGTTAAAAGGCAGAAGAAGCCAAAATCAGGGTTCATTTTGGTTTTGTTTTTTAATTGATGTGTAACATACCCACAGAAAAGTGTACAAATCCTAAGTAGACAGTACAATGAATTTTCATAAGGTTCATATACCCATGTAACTAGTATGCAGATCAAGATGTGGAAGATTAAAAAAAGAAAGAAAGAAACCGAAGATTCTCAGTTTTATAGCTCCCTTCTCCCAGCTTCCTGACTTCTACCTAACATCATAGATTAGTCTTGGCTGCTTTTTAATTTTACATAAATGGAATCATATACTGTATATTCTTTTGAGTTTTCTTTGGTTCAATATCATGTTCTTTGGTTCAATATCATGTGTGTGAAATTCATCCATATTATTATGTGTAGGCAAGATTCATTCATTCTCATTGCTGTAAAATCTACTGTGTGAACACACTTCAACTGGTTTTTTCCATTCTACTGTTGATATTTGAGTAATTTTACCTTTTGAATACTATAAATAGTGCTGCTATGAGCATCCTTGTGTACGTCTTTTGGTGAACATATGGGCACATTTCTGCTGGGTGTCTACACAGGAGTGGGTTTCGGTTACAGGTAAAGCATATGTTAAGCTTTGGGCTTTGCTGGTGGCTCAAATGGTAGAGTCTGCCTGCAATGTAGGAGACCCGGGTTTGATCTCTGGGTTGGGAAGATCCCCTGGAGAAGGAAATGTCTACCTACTCCAGTATTCTTGCCTGGAGAATACCATGGGCAGAGGAACCTGGTGGGCTACAGTTCATGGGGTCACAAAGTATTGGAGGCAACTGACTTTCACTTTTAATATGTTCAGCTTTAATATGCATGTCAGTCTTCCAATATGCTTATATTCAATTCAGGTTTTAAAAAACTGTGGTTTTCATTATTACACACAGATAGCTATTTATTTTTGTTAGAGCACTTACCATTTGAACTTAGAGAATGTATTCATATATCTATCTGCCCCACTTAACTGTGAGATCTTAGAGAACAGGGCTCAGGCCATTAGACTTGGTGTTGAGTGTATATCCCACACTCAATAAATATGTTATGTAAAAGAAAAAAAGAACTTATAGCACCTCCACTATTTGCCATGAGATATAGGCTAGCTTGGGTTCTTAGAAAACCCATTATAGTAAATGCTATTTTCTTATATATAAAATCATACTCAAATTCTAAAATACATTTGTATGATTTCACAAACTCTTTATGATATCTGAACCAACCAATTCTTCAAACCTCTAGCATAAGTTTCTTGACTCTGGTCCATAGTACCTCTCCTGGCTTAGATCTGGCTTTGGGATTCCCATCCCTATTTAGTGATGGTATATGTGATGGATGAGACACAATATGTCTTGAGATGGGAGAATAAAATTCAGGCTAGTAATAAGAGATGGGGAGTCTAATGAAATATAGGCTACATAGGAAGAAGCAGGGAGGAAATATGTCATAGGAAGTGCTTAATGAAATATGTGGTAGATAAGATGCGTTGGAGACATAAGGTGTATTTTCAGAAAAATACCTCTTTACCAAGGGTTTTAGACACCTCCTGGTCCTAACTGAAACCTGGCTGTCCCCTACAGCTCTCTTAATCAATCACTTTTATTCTTTTGATCTTTATGCCGCTCAGAGTCCAAAAGGCAAGGCCAATTTCTCCTTGACTTTCACTGTCCTTCCAGTCCACTCCTCCAGCCTCATGAAGGATTCCTACTTCCATGTGGCTTAGGCCATTTAACTGAACTATGGCTTGTCCTTATTGCTATGAATTCTGAATTTACTGTCATCTTTTCTTATGCACTGAAGCCTTTGACAACTGTCTTACAGAATTCCTCACCCTCTAATTTTGGTCATCAACTGAGAAGACTTTGCTTCTTATGTTGAACTACTCAGCCAGCACTCAGGAACCTCCTCTTTGGTCCTTCCCTTCTATTATCCTTCACCCATCTGTGAGGATGGAATTATCAGATTATGATAACTCCACTTAAAACTGGCCTACCTCTAAGATATTAAATTCAGACAATTCATTCTCAAACAGCCTTCTAAGTTTCTATCTTAGTTACTTAGAGACTCATCACCAGTTCATTTTATTTCATTGGGACATCCAGTCCACTGAGCCCACTACCACTTACCTACTAAATAGCTCCTGTTTATTTTGACTTTTCTTCCCACTCAGTTTCAATTCCATCCTTCATCCGGCAAATCATCCTGTTCTTGTCAAAATAGTTGAAACCCTTATGGCCCACAGTATGACAAGTCAGTTTAGGCAAAGGCATTTAGTGATGGCCTGTGTGTGTGATAGATGCACAAGTGAAATGAAGAAAGTATAATGAGAGATGGAGTTTCTAAATAAAGACTACTTAATGAGAAGCAGGGAGAAAATGAGAGTGGAGGTGAGGTGTGAAATTAGATACAGTGGTTAGGGTGTATTTGCTGGCAAAACTGAAAGCCTGGGTTGTCCTCAATTTTCCACTTGTTCTGTACCTATACTCAGACCACTGGGAAAAATCACACAATTTGGCAGATAGGTACACTTTGGGTTTATAGTGACAAATTTCAGTGAACATACATAGAGAAAATGGTAAGAAAGCATTATATATAGAAACACAGCATGCAGCAAGAGCAGGGCTTGATAAAATGCTTGTCTTAAGTACTTAATATTAGAAGAGAAGAAAGGCTGAAAATTGTTTCTAAGAAGCCAGAAAAGAGTAAACTCAAGATAATAAACATAAGAATATAAATCAATGAAACAGAAGACAAAAATAAATTTAAAGAAAGATTGGTAAAGCTTAAAACAGTTTTTTAAAGAGTAACAAACAAATAGAGATAAAAAGTTAAGCAAAATTGATCAAGAAAAAGCAGAGCAACATAAATAATTTCATTAACCAAAGTGGAGACCTAGGCATATGAATGTTTGTAGTGGCTNTCTACTGTGTGAACACACTTCAACTGGTTTTTTCCATTCTACTGTTGATATTTGAGTAATTTTACCTTTTGAATACTATAAATAGTGCTGCTATGAGCATCCTTGTGTACGTCTTTTGGTGAACATATGGGCACATTTCTGCTGGGTGTCTACACAGGAGTGGGTTTGGGTTACAGGTAAAGCATATGTTAAGCTTTGGGCTTTGCTGGTGGCTCAAATGGTAGAGTCTGCCTGCAATGTAGGAGACCCGGGTTTGATCTCTGGGTTGGGAAGATCCCCTGGAGAAGGAAATGGCTACCTACTCCAGTATTCTTGCCTGGAGAATACCATGGGCAGAGGAACCTGGTGGGCTACAGTTCATGGGGTCACAAAGTATTGGAGGCAACTGACTTTCACTTTTAATATGTTCAGCTTTAATATGCATGTCAGTCTTCCAATATGCTTATATTCAATTCAGGTTTTAAAAAACTGTGGTTTTCAGTATTACACACAGATAGCTATTTATTTTTGTTAGAGCACTTACCATTTGAACTTAGAGAATGTATTCATATATCTATCTGCCCCACTTAACTGTGAGATCTTAGAGAACAGGGCTCAGGCCATTAGACTTGGTGTTGAGTGTATATCCCACACTCAATAAATATGTTATGTAAAAGAAAAAAAGAACTTATAGCACCTCCACTATTTGCCATGAGATATAGGCTAGCTTGGGTTCTTAGAAAACCCATTATAGTAAATGCTATTTTCTTATATATAAAATCATACTCAAATTCTAAAATACATTTGTATGATTTCACAAACTCTTTATGATATCTGAACCAACCAATTCTTCAAACCTCTAGCATAAGTTTCTTGACTCTGGTCCATAGTACCTCTCCTGGCTTAGATCTGGCTTTGGGATTCCCATCCCTATTTAGTGATGGTATATGTGATGGATGAGACACAATATGTCTTGAGATGGGAGAATAAAATTCAGGCTAGTAATAAGAGATGGGGAGTCTAATGAAATATAGGCTACATAGGAAGAAGCAGGGAGGAAATATGTCATAGGAAGTGCTTAATGAAATATGTGGTAGATAAGATGCGTTGGAGACATAAGGTGTATTTTCAGAAAAATACCTCTTTACCAAGGGTTTTAGACACCTCCTGGTCCTAACTGAAACCTGGCTGTCCCCTACAGCTCTCTTAATCAATCACTTTTATTCTTTTGATCTTTATGCCGCTCAGAGTCCAAAAGGCAAGGCCAATTTCTCCTTGACTTTCACTGTCCTTCCAGTCCACTCCTCCAGCCTCATGAAGGATTCCTACTTCCATGTGGCTTAGGCCATTTAACTGAACTATGGCTTGTCCTTATTGCTATGAATTCTGAATTTACTGTCATCTTTTCTTATGCACTGAAGCCTTTGACAACTGTCTTACAGAATTCCTCACCCTCTAATTTTGGTCATCAACTGAGAAGACTTTGCTTCTTATGTTGAACTACTCAGCCAGCACTCAGGAACCTCCTCTTTGGTCCTTCCCTTCTATTATCCTTCACCCATCTGTGAGGATGGAATTATCAGATTATGATAACTCCACTTAAAACTGGCCTACCTCTAAGATATTAAATTCAGACAATTCATTCTCAAACAGCCTTCTAAGTTTCTATCTTAGTTACTTAGAGACTCATCACCAGTTCATTTTATTTCATTGGGACATCCAGTCCACTGAGCCCACTACCACTTACCTACTAAATAGCTCCTGTTTATTTTGACTTTTCTTCCCACTCAGTTTCAATTCCATCCTTCATCCGGCAAATCATCCTGTTCTTGTCAAAATAGTTGAAACCCTTATGGCCCACAGTATGACAAGTCAGTTTAGGCAAAGGCATTTAGTGATGGCCTGTGTGTGTGATAGATGCACAAGTGAAATGAAGAAAGTATAATGAGAGATGGAGTTTCTAAATAAAGACTACTTAATGAGATGCAGGGAGAAAATGAGAGTGGAGGTGAGGTGTGAAATTAGATACAGTGGTTAGGGTGTATTTGCTGGCAAAACTGAAAGCCTGGGTTGTCCTCAATTTTCCACTTGTTCTGTACCTATACTCAGACCACTGGGAAAAATCACACAATTTGGCAGATAGGTACACTTTGGGTTTATAGTGACAAATTTCAGTGAACATACATAGAGAAAATGGTAAGAAAGCATTATATATAGAAACACAGCATGCAGCAAGAGCAGGGCTTGATAAAATGCTTGTCTTAAGTACTTAATATTAGAAGAGAAGAAAGGCTGAAAATTGTTTCTAAGAAGCCAGAAAAGAGTAAACTCAAGATAATAAACATAAGAATATAAATCAATGAAACAGAAGACAAAAATAAATTTAAAGAAAGATTGGTAAAGCTTAAAACAGTTTTTTAAAGAGTAACAAACAAATAGAGATAAAAAGTTAAGCAAAATTGATCAAGAAAAAGCAGAGCAACATAAATAATTTCATTAACCAAAGTGGAGACCTAGGCATATGAATGTTTGTAGTGGCTTTACTCATATCACATATCTGATGAAGGAATACTATCTAGAATATATGAAGAACTCCTACAGCTCATTGACAAAAAAGACAACTTGATAGAGTTTAGAGAACACAAAGAATCTAAGTAGGCATTTCTCCAAAGAAGATATATAAATGGCTAATAAACATCAGAAAAAATGCTCAGTATCATTAGCCATCAGGGAAAAGAAAATCAAAGCCACAGTGAAATGCCTCTTACCATCCACTAGGATGGTTACAATGAAAAGAGGACAGGTAATAAAAAGTGTTGACAAGGACATAGAAAAAGTGGAGCCCTCATATGCTGGTGGTTGGACCGTTTCTTACTTAGGAAAACATTCTGCACCTCTTCAAAGGCTTAAACATAGAGCTACCAGTTCCACCCTGAGGAATCCAAGACAAATGAAACTATGTGTCCATACAAAAGCATGCATAGCAATGTTCATGGCATACTGTATAATCCCCAAGTGGAAACAACCCAAGTGTCCACCACTGCTAAACAGATACACAAAATGTGATGTGTCTACAAAATAGAGTGTTATTCAGCCATTAAAAGGAATGAAGTGTTAGAACACATTGTAACATGGACGGACCTTGAAAATATCATACTAAGTGAAAGAAGCCAGTCACAAAAGACCATATGATTACATTTATATGAAATGTCCAAAATGAGCAAATCCATAGTGACGAAAAGTGGATGAATGGTTGCCAATATTGTGAGGTGGGGTGAGAAAGATTGCTAATGCCATGGAGTTCAGTTTTGGGGGTGATGAAGATGTCTTGGAATTAGATAATAGTGTACAACTTTGTGGATATACTAAAACCCACTGTTGTTGCTGTTTGGTTGCCCATGTCTCTTTTGAGACCCCAATCCGATGGACTGGGATTTTTCAGGCAATAATACTGGAATGGGTTGCCATTTCCTTTTTCCAGGGGATCATCCCAACCCAGGAACTGAACCTGAGTCTCCTGCCCGCATCTCTTGCATTGCAGGTGGATTCTTTACTGCTGAGCCCATGGGGAAGCCCCAAACCCACTATAGTTATACTTTAAAAGGTTGAATTTTATGGTATGTATATTATATATGTAAAAGACCCTAAAGGTATAGCCTAAGCAATTGTATTTACACAGTACTTGTCAAAACTGTATTTTTACAAATACAAAAGAACAAACTCTACATCGGAACAGTAGTTTCCGTGGGTCAGCAGGGACAGGTGTGTACAACAGGAGGATACCACATAATAGATCCAAGTTTTTAATCCATGTTCTATTCTCAGATTAAGTGATAGATTCATGAGTGGATAGGTGAAATTAGCGATCTATCCAATTCTGAATAAACAATGAACACAACCTGTCAACATTTCCTGACAGTCTTACTGTGCCTCTGTATGCAGCTTTCTCTATATAAACAAATGTAAACTTTGTTCTCCTTAATCCATGTCTTTCTCTGTTTCACAGTGAATGTGATTTTCTCCCCTTTCCCCTTTTCTTATTACATTATAGTGGGTCTATCCCCTTTTAAGGGCAGTCTCTCTGCTCTAGCCTTGATTGAGATCCCATCCCTGCCCTCATTCCTGTTCAAGATCATTTCACCAATTATGCCCTTCTTTACTCTTTCCTGGTGGCTCAGAGGTTAAAGCGTCTGCCTGCAATGCAGGAGACCTGGGTTTGATCCCTGGGTTGGGAAGATCCCCTGGAGAAGGAAATGGCAACCCATTCCAGTACTCTTGCCTGGAGAATCCCATGGACAGAGGAGCCTGGTGGGCTACNGAACACACTTCAACTGGTTTTTTCCATTCTACTGTTGATATTTGAGTAATTTTACCTTTTGAATACTATAAATAGTGCTGCTATGAGCATCCTTGTGTACGTCTTTTGGTGAACATATGGGCACATTTCTGCTGGGTGTCTACACAGGAGTGGGTTTGGGTTACAGGTAAAGCATATGTTAAGCTTTGGGCTTTGCTGGTGGCTCAAATGGTAGAGTCTGCCTGCAATGTAGGAGACCCGGGTTTGATCTCTGGGTTGGGAAGATCCCCTGGAGAAGGAAATGGCTACCTACTCCAGTATTCTTGCCTGGAGAATACCATGGGCAGAGGAACCTGGTGGGCTACAGTTCATGGGGTCACAAAGTATTGGAGGCAACTGACTTTCACTTTTAATATGTTCAGCTTTAATATGCATGTCAGTCTTCCAATATGCTTATATTCAATTCAGGTTTTAAAAAACTGTGGTTTTCAGTATTACACACAGATAGCTATTTATTTTTGTTAGAGCACTTACCATTTGAACTTAGAGAATGTATTCATATATCTATCTGCCCCACTTAACTGTGAGATCTTAGAGAACAGGGCTCAGGCCATTAGACTTGGTGTTGAGTGTATATCCCACACTCAATAAATATGTTATGTAAAAGAAAAAAAGAACTTATAGCACCTCCACTATTTGCCATGAGATATAGGCTAGCTTGGGTTCTTAGAAAACCCATTATAGTAAATGCTATTTTCTTATATATAAAATCATACTCAAATTCTAAAATACATTTGTATGATTTCACAAACTCTTTATGATATCTGAACCAACCAATTCTTCAAACCTCTAGCATAAGTTTCTTGACTCTGGTCCATAGTACCTCTCCTGGCTTAGATCTGGCTTTGGGATTCCCATCCCTATTTAGTGATGGTATATGTGATGGATGAGACACAATATGTCTTGAGATGGGAGAATAAAATTCAGGCTAGTAATAAGAGATGGGGAGTCTAATGAAATATAGGCTACATAGGAAGAAGCAGGGAGGAAATATGTCATAGGAAGTGCTTAATGAAATATGTGGTAGATAAGATGCGTTGGAGACATAAGGTGTATTTTCAGAAAAATACCTCTTTACCAAGGGTTTTAGACACCTCCTGGTCCTAACTGAAACCTGGCTGTCCCCTACAGCTCTCTTAATCAATCACTTTTATTCTTTTGATCTTTATGCCGCTCAGAGTCCAAAAGGCAAGGCCAATTTCTCCTTGACTTTCACTGTCCTTCCAGTCCACTCCTCCAGCCTCATGAAGGATTCCTACTTCCATGTGGCTTAGGCCATTTAACTGAACTATGGCTTGTCCTTATTGCTATGAATTCTGAATTTACTGTCATCTTTTCTTATGCACTGAAGCCTTTGACAACTGTCTTACAGAATTCCTCACCCTCTAATTTTGGTCATCAACTGAGAAGACTTTGCTTCTTATGTTGAACTACTCAGCCAGCACTCAGGAACCTCCTCTTTGGTCCTTCCCTTCTATTATCCTTCACCCATCTGTGAGGATGGAATTATCAGATTATGATAACTCCACTTAAAACTGGCCTACCTCTAAGATATTAAATTCAGACAATTCATTCTCAAACAGCCTTCTAAGTTTCTATCTTAGTTACTTAGAGACTCATCACCAGTTCATTTTATTTCATTGGGACATCCAGTCCACTGAGCCCACTACCACTTACCTACTAAATAGCTCCTGTTTATTTTGACTTTTCTTCCCACTCAGTTTCAATTCCATCCTTCATCCTGCAAATCATCCTGTTCTTGTCAAAATAGTTGAAACCCTTATGGCCCACAGTATGACAAGTCAGTTTAGGCAAAGGCATTTAGTGATGGCCTGTGTGTGTGATAGATGCACAAGTGAAATGAAGAAAGTATAATGAGAGATGGAGTTTCTAAATAAAGACTACTTAATGAGATGCAGGGAGAAAATGAGAGTGGAGGTGAGGTGTGAAATTAGATACAGTGGTTAGGGTGTATTTGCTGGCAAAACTGAAAGCCTGGGTTGTCCTCAATTTTCCACTTGTTCTGTACCTATACTCAGACCACTGGGAAAAATCACACAATTTGGCAGATAGGTACACTTTGGGTTTATAGTGACAAATTTCAGTGAACATACATAGAGAAAATGGTAAGAAAGCATTATATATAGAAACACAGCATGCAGCAAGAGCAGGGCTTGATAAAATGCTTGTCTTAAGTACTTAATATTAGAAGAGAAGAAAGGCTGAAAATTGTTTCTAAGAAGCCAGAAAAGAGTAAACTCAAGATAATAAACATAAGAATATAAATCAATGAAACAGAAGACAAAAATAAATTTAAAGAAAGATTGGTAAAGCTTAAAACAGTTTTTTAAAGAGTAACAAACAAATAGAGATAAAAAGTTAAGCAAAATTGATCAAGAAAAAGCAGAGCAACATAAATAATTTCATTAACCAAAGTGGAGACCTAGGCATATGAATGTTTGTAGTGGCTTTACTCATATCACATATCTGATGAAGGAATACTATCTAGAATATATGAAGAACTCCTACAGCTCATTGACAAAAAAGACAACTTGATAGAGTTTAGAGAACACAAAGAATCTAAGTAGGCATTTCTCCAAAGAAGATATATAAATGGCTAATAAACATCAGAAAAAATGCTCAGTATCATTAGCCATCAGGGAAAAGAAAATCAAAGCCACAGTGAAATGCCTCTTACCATCCACTAGGATGGTTACAATGAAAAGAGGACAGGTAATAAAAAGTGTTGACAAGGACATAGAAAAAGTGGAGCCCTCATATGCTGGTGGTTGGACCGTTTCTTACTTAGGAAAACATTCTGCACCTCTTCAAAGGCTTAAACATAGAGCTACCAGTTCCACCCTGAGGAATCCAAGACAAATGAAACTATGTGTCCATACAAAAGCATGCATAGCAATGTTCATGGCATACTGTATAATCCCCAAGTGGAAACAACCCAAGTGTCCACCACTGCTAAACAGATACACAAAATGTGATGTGTCTACAAAATAGAGTGTTATTCAGCCATTAAAAGGAATGAAGTGTTAGAACACATTGTAACATGGACGGACCTTGAAAATATCATACTAAGTGAAAGAAGCCAGTCACAAAAGACCATATGATTACATTTATATGAAATGTCCAAAATGAGCAAATCCATAGTGACGAAAAGTGGATGAATGGTTGCCAATATTGTGAGGTGGGGTGAGAAAGATTGCTAATGCCATGGAGTTCAGTTTTGGGGGTGATGAAGATGTCTTGGAATTAGATAATAGTGTACAACTTTGTGGATATACTAAAACCCACTGTTGTTGCTGTTTGGTTGCCCATGTCTCTTTTGAGACCCCAATCCGATGGACTGGGATTTTTCAGGCAATAATACTGGAATGGGTTGCCATTTCCTTTTTCCAGGGGATCATCCCAACCCAGGAACTGAACCTGAGTCTCCTGCCCGCATCTCTTGCATTGCAGGTGGATTCTTTACTGCTGAGCCCATGGGGAAGCCCCAAACCCACTATAGTTATACTTTAAAAGGTTGAATTTTATGGTATGTATATTATATATGTAAAAGACCCTAAAGGTATAGCCTAAGCAATTGTATTTACACAGTACTTGTCAAAACTGTATTTTTACAAATACAAAAGAACAAACTCTACATCGGAACAGTAGTTTCCGTGGGTCAGCAGGGACAGGTGTGTACAACAGGAGGATACCACATAATAGATCCAAGTTTTTAATCCATGTTCTATTCTCAGATTAAGTGATAGATTCATGAGTGGATAGGTGAAATTAGCGATCTATCCAATTCTGAATAAACAATGAACACAACCTGTCAACATTTCCTGACAGTCTTACTGTGCCTCTGTATGCAGCTTTCTCTATATAAACAAATGTAAACTTTGTTCTCCTTAATCCATGTCTTTCTCTGTTTCACAGTGAATGTGATTTTCTCCCCTTTCCCCTTTTCTTATTACATTATAGTGGGTCTATCCCCTTTTAAGGGCAGTCTCTCTGCTCTAGCCTTGATTGAGATCCCATCCCTGCCCTCATTCCTGTTCAAGATCATTTCACCAATTATGCCCTTCTTTACTCTTTCCTGGTGGCTCAGAGGTTAAAGCGTCTGCCTGCAATGCAGGAGACCTGGGTTCGATCCCTGGGTTGGGAAGATCCCCTGGAGAAGGAAATGGCAACCCATTCCAGTACTCTTGCCTGGAGAATCCCATGGACAGAGGAGCCTGGTGGGCTACCTCCACAGGGTTGCAAGGAGTTAGACACGACTGAGCAACTTCACTTTCACTTTACTCTTTCCTATCAGTTTTTAAAGGTGCTCAAATCTCTCTCATTTTATATAGAACTCTTTCTGACTCTCATCTTCCCCCTATGACTCTCATCCTCTCCCTCCTTCCCTTCAAGGCAAAAATTTATGTACCCTCGACACATCTCCACTATCTGACCATCCTCCGCTTCCTTCTTATTCCAGCTGACTCTACACACTTGCATATGACTCAATGGGTATTTCCCCAAAGTGTTTGACTTACCTGTGTAAAAGTTGACACTGAGTACTCTCTCCTTTTCAAAATGTTCACTTCCATGCTACCTCAGTTACTTCTCAGTCTCCTTTGCCATGGCAGTTCCTCCAGACAGATTTTAAATGCTCCGTCTTCCTTAGAATCTGGTCCTAGGTTCTCCGCTCTTCTTCCTTAGAGCTTACACTTCATCTTAAAGCTTTAATTGTCATGTTTAAATTTTGACTCCCCAGATTTTGTTTTCCCTGATCAGCAATCTGGGACTATTGAATAGGAATCATTGTGAGCTCAGGGATCTATCTATTGCATCTGTTCTCACTTACTTTTTAAGATGACATAGTTTGATTTAAATATTTGAGGCTAAACTCACAATCTAGCATATTCTCAAAAAGACAGGCATCACATCTGAAATCCATTATCCAATTTTTTTCCTCAAAAAAACCCCCAAAAAACCAAACAACCACCACTGACCATACTTATGTTCTAGCTCAGTGGTAAGTTCTGGCCAGATCATTCTGCCACATGGATCCTCAGAATTTTCCAAGTGCTCTGTTTTGCTTTATACTTGTAATTTTTTTAAACAGCATCTTATTTTTATTGTTAGACACAGTAACTTTTGGGGGTCTCTGAAAAAAACTAAATTTATGAAGTTTGTTTTTCCTCTTCCCTATGTTGCCTCATTTCTTGGGAGCTTTTTGTTCGACTTTTTGTCTCTTTTGTTCCTTGTTAGAGGCTGTTCTCAACTGTCTGATATTTCTGAACTGTTGTCTTCACAGTTTAGAGTGAGGCACAAGTTGGTAGGAAGCTCCCTGAACCTGAGGGAGGGGCTTAGGTTCACCCTGGGTGGTCAGGAAAGAAAAATAGCTTTTCCTATGTAGGGCCTTTCCTTGGAGGCAGTTCAATTTTCCCTGAGAAGAATCCTTCTTTCTCCTGGAGTATATAAGCCTAGTTGCCACTGCTCTGCAAAGTGGGGCTAGATCTATTGCCTTTGTGTGTTCCCAAGGCACCTGGACCCACCACAGCACCTATCTTTCATCTAGTTACTTTGTTATGTATGTTTTCACACTACATGTAAGCCCAAGGATATGAGCCCATATGTCGTTTTATGTTATCCCCAGCACTGAGCAACTTCACTTTCTCTTTTCACTTTCATGCACTGGAGAAAGAAATGGGACCTACCCCAGTGTTCTTGCCTGGAGAATCCCAGGGACAGAGGGAGCCTGGTAGGCTGCTGTCTATGGGGTAGGACAGAGTCGGACACGACTGACGTGACTTAGCAGCAGCATCACCCAGCACTATCCACGGTACACGGTAGGCACTCAAAACTGTTTGTTGAATGAGTAAGTGGTAAGAGCTCTGGCTTAGGGGGAACTACAGGGTGGTCTCTGCCACACTAGAGCTTTAAGTTGTAGGAACCCTTCAAGGATCAGAATCCCTCTACCCAGAGAATCTGAGATTCTGCCTGGAATTAGGATCAAGCCACTTGCATTCGCCACAAGCCACATACAGCCTACAGAGCTAAATGCCACTGATTCCTCTTCTCTCAGTAGTCTGCTCCTCATGACGACAAAAACACCAAATTCAATGAACAAAATGTGTGCCCTTGTGGATTACATTGCTTGTTCTTGGTTCGTGTGCTTGTGCACATTCTGGTAATTATCCCCAAATCTAACTGATACCATTCTTTAAGCCTGGCAGGTAGCCTGTATAAATAGCTTACCCTTTGAGGGTGGGATGGGCTTGAAATTCTTCTTCCTTAAAGTTCCTTTCAGGTGATGCAATCTGTTCTGGTAATAGAGGAGAAATGAAGTTGCTTTTTGTGGGGAAAGGAGCATTATATGCAGACATGGCAACCAGTATTTTGACTGAACACATACTTTGTTGGGAAGAACCTGGGAACGAGGCAGAGACAGAAAGGACTTGAGAATGAGGTATAAGAAGAGAAGGGAGAAACCTATGAGGCAGGAAGAAGGGCTCACCATGGGAAGGAGGAAGGAAGGAGAAAGTGAGGCCCTATGTATGACTGAGGCTGGGCACAGGCTAAGCTGGTCTAAGGAGCCCCAGCCACACCTTGGCTTACAGAGCAGAGCTATATTCCCCTCTCCCATAACACTCGACTGTGCAGTCTTTGCTCTGTGCAGTCTTTCAGACCCAGAAACCTACATGTTCTTTACTCCTGTTTCTTAGGGTGTTACCTTTGACTTCATGGTAACAGCTAGGATATTTACCTTTCCATTGTAGGAGTACTTTTAAAAAAATTTTTAAACATTTATTTATTTTTGGTTGTGCTAGGTCTTTGTTGCTACACAGGCTTTTCTCCAATTGTGGAGAGCGGGGTCTATGCTCTAGCTGCAGTAAGCATGCTTCTTCTTGCAGTGGCTTCTCTTGTTGCAGAGCAGACTATAGGGTGTGTGGGCTCAGTGTTTGTAGCTAGCAGGCTCTTGAACACAGGCTTAACAGTGGTGGCGTACGGGCTTAGCTGCTCCGAGGCATGTGGGATCTGCCTGCCAGGGACTGAAACCCTGTCTCCTGCATTGGCAGGTGGATTCTGATCCACTGAGCCACCAGGGCAGCTCTGTTCAGTTCAGTCACTCAGTTCTGTCCGACTCTCTGCAACCCCATGGAATGCAGCATGCCAGGTCTCCCTCTCCATTACCAACTCCTGGAGTTTACTCATGTCCATTGAGTCAGTGATGCCATCCAATCATCTCATCCTGTCATCTCCTTCTCCCCCCACCTTCCATCTTTCCCAGCATCAGGGTCTCATCAAATGAGTCAATTCTTCGCATCAGGTGGCCAGAGTATTGGAGTTTCAGCTTCAGCATCAGTCCTTCCAATGAATATTCAGGACTGATTTCCTTTAAGATGGACTGGTTGGATCTCCTTGCAGTCCAAGGGACTCTCAAGAGTCTTCTCCAACACCACAGTTCAAAAGCATCAGTTATTTGGTGCTCAGCTTTTTTTTATAGTCCTAACTCTCACATCCATGCATGACTACTGAAAACCCATGCCTTTGACTAGACAGACCTTTGTTGGCAAAGCAATTCTGCTTTTTAATATGCTGTCTACGTTTGTCATAACTTTTCTTCCAAGGAGCAAGTGTGTTTTAATTTTATGGCTGCAGTTACCATCTGCAGTGATTTTGGAGCACAAAAAAAGAAAGTCTCTCACTATTTTCATTGTTTCCCCATCTATTTGCCATGAACTGATGGGACAAGATGCCATGATCTGTTTTCTGAATGTTGAGTTTTAAGCCAACTTTTTCAGTCACCTCTTTCACTTTCATCAAGAGGCTTAGTTCTTTGCTTTCTGCCATAAGGAAGGTGCCATAAGGGCGGTCCCTGGAGGAGGTACTTTAGAGTGCCCCATTCTATAAGGAAATTCCTGGAGTTTAAAGAGGGTTAAAAATAACAACCCCAAAACTCTTTACCTTGAGATACTGAAGGAGTTTACTTACTCAAGTTTACAGTTTGGAACATTTCACACCCATAGAAACAATCGTTAGGTAGCATTTGCTTCTCCAGAAGAGGAAACGACCTAATGTTGCCAAAGTCTGACTCCAATTTTCAAAACAAGTACTGAATATTTCAATTGTATCTCCCACATCTCAATTTTTACCCAATCTTTCATTACTTGGAAAAGTCAGGAAAAGAGAAAAAGTATGTAAGTCATTTATATTGGTTTGCTATAATTCCTATTTATCAGATTCCCTTACACTTTAGGAAAAATATAATTTGTAAATATAATGAACCAGGTTTATAATCACTTTTCTAACTACACGGAGAATTTCTTTCTTAAGTGAAGCACTGGTCCAAACATAGCCATTTCTCTTAAAAAAACAAAAACAAAAACCTTTTTACCAGTTAATAGATTTCTGTTTTTATTCAGGTGTATTTTTTGAAAAGAATCCTCTGGAAAACATCCAGCAGTTGGATTTGGTGGGAAATTGTGTAAGCAGTGATGGATGGCTTGCCTTCATGAGCGGATTTGAGAATCTTAAGCAAATGGTGTTTTTTGACTTCAGTACAAAAGCACTCTTACCTGATGCATCGTTAGTCAGGAAACTTAGCCATGTGTTATCCAAACTAACTTTTCTGCAAGATGTTCAGCTTGTTGGGTGGCAACTTGATGATGATGATGTCAGTGTTCTTAAAGGTGCTTTTAAACTAGTAATTGCTTAAATAAAGGGTACCCTAAGCCTCTGAATGCTCTGGGGACTCCATTATTTTCTGCCTGGTGATTTAAAAATCTTTGCTCAAAAAAACTGTCCCAGGTGCCCTGTAGACTTATAAAAAATGTATGCTTACTGTTGTAAGTTACTCAGATGTTTGGATTGTTTCTTTAAATTGCATGATTGCAATAAAGGCCTGGCTAATAAAAATATGCAAACTTTGCTCATATACTTCAAGAGTCTGAAAGTAAACAGCAATCCACTATATATCTAAAAATTATCCTTCTCAACAGTGTCTGCCTAACTCATTCTTTCTATACGTTTTCTTCTTTTACGGATATCAGGATGATGTGGGGCATCATCGCCTTCTTAGCTGGCCTCTTCCATGGAAATCAACTTTCTTAATTTCATCACTCAAATAAAAAGGAGACAGAAACGAGGAGGATGCTAGGAAAATGGGGCCAAAGAAGAGGAAGTGGGAGGGAGTTTAACTTGATGACATGTATAAATGGGTGAATTTAACACAGATGACCATTTTATCTACTACTGTGGGCAAGAATCCCTTAAAGCAATGGAGTAGCCATCACAGTCAAGAGACTGAAATGTAGTACTTTGATGCAATCTCAAAAATGACAGAATGATCTCTGTTCATTCCCAAGGCAAACCATTCCATATCACAGTAATGCAAGTCTATGCTCCGATCAGTAATGCTGAAGAAGCTGAAGCTGAACGGTTCTATGAAGACCTACAAGACATTCTAGAACTAACACCCTAAAAGATGTCCTTTCCATTATAGGGGACTCGAATGGAGTCAAGAAACACCTAGAGTAACAGGCAAATTTGGCCTTGGAGTACAGAATAAAGCAGGGCAAAGGCTGATAGAGTTTTGTGAGGAGAACATACTGGTCATAGCAAACACCTTCTTCCAACAAGAGAAGACTCTACATATGGACATCACCAGATGGTCAATACCAAAATCAGATTGATT
>SJYW01015434.1:346257-395665 GCA_006410735.1 Raphicerus campestris | reverse complement strand
TTCCCTATGTTGCCTCATTTCTTGGGAGCTTTTTGTTCGACTTTTTGTCTCTTTTGTTCCTTGTTAGAGGCTGTTCTCAACTGTCTGATATTTCTGAACTGTTGTCTTCACAGTTTAGAGTGAGGCACAAGTTGGTAGGAAGCTCCCTGAACCTGAGGGAGGGGCTTAGGTTCACCCTGGGTGGTCAGGAAAGAAAAATAGCTTTTCCTATGTAGGGCCTTTCCTTGGAGGCAGTTCAGTTTTCCCTGAGAAGAATCCTTCTTTCTCCTGGAGTATATAAGCCTAGTTGCCACTGCTCTGCAAAGTAGGGCTAGATCTATTGCCTTTGTGTGTTCCCAAGGCACCTGGACCCACCACAGCACCTATCTTTCATCTAGTTACTTCGTTATGTATGTTTTCACACTACATGTAAGCCCAAGGATATGAGCCCATATGTCGTTTTATGTTATCCCCAGCACTGAGCAACTTCACTTTCTCTTTTCACTTTCATGCACTGGAGAAAGAAATGGGAACCTACCCCAGTGTTCTTGCCTGGAGAATCCCAGGGACAGAGGGAGCCTGGTAGGCTGCTGTCTATGGGATAGGACAGAGTCGGACATGACTGACGTGACTTAGCAGCAGCATCACCCAGCACTATCCACGGTACACGGTAGGCACTCAAAACTTTGTTGAATGAGTAAGTGGTAAGATCTCTGGCTTAGGGGGAACTACAGGGTGGTCTCTGCCACACTAGAGCTTTAAGTTGTAGGAACCCTTCAAGGATCAGAATCCCTCTACCCAGAGAATCTGAGATTCTGCCTGGAATTAGGATCAAGCCACTTGCATTCGCCACAAGCCACATACAGCCTACAGAGCTAAATGCCACTGATTCCTCTTCTCTCAGTAGTCTGCTCCTCATGACGACAAAAACACCAAATTCAATGAACAAAATGTGTGCCCTTGTGGATTACATTGCTTGTTCTTGGTTCGTGTGCTTGTGCACATTCTGGTAATTATCCCCAAATCTAACTGATACCATTCTTTAAGCCTGGCAGGTAGCCTGTATAAATAGCTTACCCTTTGAGGGTGGGATGGGCTTGAAATTCTTCTTCCTTAAAGTTCCTTTCAGGTGATGCAATCTGTTCTGGTAATAGAGGAGAAATGAAGTTGCTTTTTGTGGGGGAAGGAGCATTATATGCAGACATGGCAACCAGTATTTTGACTGAACACATACTTTGTTGGGAAGAACCTGGGAACGAGGCAGAGACAGAAAGGACTTGAGAATGAGGTATAAGAAGAGAAGGGAGAAACCTATGAGGCAGGAAGAAGGGCTCACCATGGGAAGGAGGAAGGAAGGAGAAAGTGAGGCCCTATGTATGACTGAGGCTGGGCACAGGCTAAGCTGGTCTAAGGAGCCCCAGCCACACCTTGGCTTACAGAGCAGAGCTATATTCCCCTCTCCCATAACACTCGACTGTGCAGTCTTTGCTCTGTGCAGTCTTTCAGACCCAGAAACCTACATGTTCTTTACTCCTGTTTCTTAGGGTGTTACCTTTGACTTCATGGTAACAGCTAGGATATTTACCTTTCCATTGTAGGAGTACTTTTAAAAAAATTTTTAAACATTTATTTATTTTTGGTTGTGCTAGGTCTTTGTTGCTACACAGGCTTTTCTCCAATTGTGGAGAGCGGGGTCTATGCTCTAGCTGCAGTAAGCATGCTTCTTCTTGCAGTGGCTTCTCTTGTTGCAGAGCAGACTATAGGGTGTGTGGGCTCAGTGTTTGTAGCTAGCAGGCTCTTGAACACAGGCTTAACAGTGGTGGCGTACGGGCTTAGCTGCTCCGAGGCATGTGGGATCTGCCTGCCAGGGACTGAAACCCTGTCTCCTGCATTGGCAGGTGGATTCTGATCCACTGAGCCACCAGGGCAGCTCTGTTCAGTTCAGTCACTCAGTTCTGTCCGACTCTCTGCAACCCCATGGAATGCAGCATGCCAGGTCTCCCTCTCCATTACCAACTCCTGGAGTTTACTCATGTCCATTGAGTCAGTGATGCCATCCAATCATCTCATCCTGTCATCTCCTTCTCCCCCCGCCTTCCATCTTTCCCAGCATCAGGGTCTCATCAAATGAGTCAATTCTTCGCATCAGGTGGCCAGAGTATTGGAGTTTCAGCTTCAGCATCAGTCCTTCCAATGAATATTCAGGACTGATTTCCTTTAAGATGGACTGGTTGGATCTCCTTGCAGTCCAAGGGACTCTCAAGAGTCTTCTCCAACACCACAGTTCAAAAGCATCAGTTATTTGGTGCTCAGCTTTTTTTTATAGTCCTAACTCTCACATCCATGCATGACTACTGAAAACCCATGCCTTTGACTAGACAGACCTTTGTTGGCAAAGCAATTCTGCTTTTTAATATGCTGTCTACGTTTGTCATAACTTTTCTTCCAAGGAGCAAGTGTGTTTTAATTTTATGGCTGCAGTTACCATCTGCAGTGATTTTGGAGCACAAAAAAAGAAAGTCTCTCACTATTTTCATTGTTTCCCCATCTATTTGCCATGAACTGATGGGACAAGATGCCATGATCTGTTTTCTGAATGTTGAGTTTTAAGCCAACTTTTTCAGTCACCTCTTTCACTTTCATCAAGAGGCTTAGTTCTTTGCTTTCTGCCATAAGGAAGGTGCCATAAGGGCGGTCCCTGGAGGAGGTACTTTAGAGTGCCCCATTCTATAAGGAAATTCCTGGAGTTTAAAGAGGGTTAAAAATAACAACCCCAAAACTCTTTACCTTGAGATACTGAAGGAGTTTACTTACTCAAGTTTACAGTTTGGAACATTTCACACCCATAGAAACAATCGTTAGGTAGCATTTGCTTCTCCAGAAGAGGAAACGACCTAATGTTGCCAAAGTCTGACTCCAATTTTCAAAACAAGTACTGAATATTTCAATTGTATCTCCCACATCTCAATTTTTACCCAATCTTTCATTACTTGGAAAAGTCAGGAAAAGAGAAAAAGTATGTAAGTCATTTATATTGGTTTGCTATAATTCCTATTTATCAGATTCCCTTACACTTTAGGAAAAATATAATTTGTAAATATAATGAACCAGGTTTATAATCACTTTTCTAACTACACGGAGAATTTCTTTCTTAAGTGAAGCACTGGTCCAAACATAGACATTTCTCTTAAAAAAACAAAAACAAAAACCTTTTTACCAGTTAATAGATTTCTGTTTTTATTCAGGTGTATTTTTTGAAAAGAATCCTCTGGAAAACATCCAGCAGTTGGATTTGGTGGGAAATTGTGTAAGCAGTGATGGATGGCTTGCCTTCATGAGCGGATTTGAGAATCTTAAGCAAAGGGTGTTTTTTGACTTCAGTACAAAAGCACTCTTACCTGATGCATCGTTAGTCAGGAAACTTAGCCATGTGTTATCCAAACTAACTTTTCTGCAAGATGTTCAGCTTGTTGGGTGGCAACTTGATGATGATGATGTCAGTGTTCTTAAAGGTGCTTTTAAACTAGTAATTGCTTAAATAAAGGGTACCCTAAGCCTCTGAATGCTCTGGGGACTCCATTATTTTCTGCCTGGTGATTTAAAAATCTTTGCTCAAAAAAACTGTCCCAGGTGCCCTGTAGACTTATAAAAAATGTATGCTTACTGTTGTAAGTTACTCAGATGTTTGGATTGTTTCTTTAAATTGCATGATTGCAATAAAGGCCTGGCTAATAAAAATACGCAAACTTTGCTCATATACTTCAAGAGTCTGAAAGTAAACAGCAATCCACTATATATCTAAAAATTATCCTTCTCAACAGTGTCTGCCTAACTCATTCTTTCTATACGTTTTCTTCTTTTACGGATATCAGGATGATGTGGGGCATCATCGCCTTCTTAGCTGGCCTCTTCCATGGAAATCAACTTTCTTAATTTCATCACTCAAATAAAAAGGAGACAGAAAAGAGGAGGATGCTAGGAAAATGGGGCCAAAGAAGAGGAAGTGGGAGGGAGTTTAACTTGATGACATGTATAAATGGGTGAATTTAACACAGATGACCATTTTATCTACTACTGTGGGCAAGAATCCCTTAAAGCAATGGAGTAGCCATCACAGTCAAGAGACTGAAATGTAGTACTTTGATGCAATCTCAAAAATGACAGAATGATCTCTGTTCATTCCCAAGGCAAACCATTCCATATCACAGTAATGCAAGTCTATGCTCCGATCAGTAATGCTGAAGAAGCTGAAGCTGAACGGTTCTATGAAGACCTACAAGACATTCTAGAACTAACACCCTAAAAGATGTCCTTTCCATTATAGGGGACTCGAATGGAGTCAAGAAACACCTAGAGTAACAGGCAAATTTGGCCTTGGAGTACAGAATAAAGCAGGGCAAAGGCTGATAGAGTTTTGTGAGGAGAACATACTGGTCATAGCAAACACCTTCTTCCAACAAGAGAAGACTCTACATATGGACATCACCAGATGGTCAATACCAAAATCAGATTGATTCTTTGCAGCCAAAGATGGAGAAGCTCTATACAGTCAGCAAAAACAAGACCAGGAGCTGCCCGTGGCTCAAATCATGAACTCCTTATTGTCAAATTCAGACTTATATTGAAGAAAGTAGGGGAAACCACTAGGTCATTCAGGTAGGACCTAAAGCAAATCCCTTACAATTATACAGTGGGAGTGACAACTACATTCAAGGGATTATATCTGATAGACTGAGTGCCTGAAAAACTATGGATAGAGGTTGGTGACACTGCACAGGAGTGATTAAGACCAAGAAAAAGAAATGCAAAAAGGCAAAATGGTTATCTGAGGAGGCCTTACAAATAGCTGAGAAAAGGAGAGAAGCTAAAGGCAAAGGAGAAAAGGAAAGATAAACCTACTTGAATGGAGAGTTCCAGAGAATAGCAAGGAGAGATAAGAAAACCTTCCTCAGTGATCAATGCAAAGAAACGGAGGAAAACAACAGAATGGGAAAGACTAGATAACTCTTCAAGAAAACTAGAGATACCAAGGGAACATTTCATGCAAAGATAGGCACAATAAAGGACAGAAATGGTATGGATCTAATAGAAGCAGAAGATATTAAGAAGACGTGGCAAGAATACATAGTTCAGTTCAGTCGCTCAGTTGTGTCCGAATCTTTGTCACCCCATGAATCACAGCACGCCAGGCCTCCATGTCCATCACCATCTCCTGGAGTTCACTCAGACTCACGTTCATCGAGTCCATGATGCCATCAGCCATCTCGTCCTCGGTCGTCCCTTCTCCTCCTGCCCCCAATCCTTTCCAGCATCAGAGTCTTTTCCAATGAGTCAACTCTTCTCATGAGGTAGCCAAAGTACTGGAGTTTCAGCTTTAGCATCATTCCTTCCAAAGAAATCTCAGGGCTGATCTCCTTCAGAATGGACTGGTTGGATCTCCTTGCAGTCCAAGGGACTCTCAAGAGTCTTCTCCAACACCACAGTTCAAAAGCATCAATTCTTCAGTGCTCAGCCTTCTTCACAGTCCAACTCTCACATCCATACTTGACCACAGGAAAAACCATAGCCTTGACTAGACAGACCTTAGTCGGCAAAGTAATGTCTCTGCTTTTGAATATGCTGTCTAGGTTGGTCATAACTTTTCTTCCAAGGAGTAAGCGTCTTTTAATTTCATGGCTGCAGTCACCATCTGCAGTGATTTTGGAGCCCCCAAAAATAAAGTCTGACACTGTTTCCCCATCTATTTCCCATGACGTGATGGGACCGGATGCCAAGATCTTCGTTTTCACAAAAAGATCTTCACAACCCAGATAATCATGATGGAGTGATCACCTCAAGCCAGACATCCTGGAACGCAAAGTCAAGTGGCTCTTAGGAAGCATCACGATGAACAAAGCTAGTCGAGGTAATGGAATTCCAGCTGTTTCAAATCCTGAGAGGATGCTGTGAAAGTGCTGTACTCAATATGCCAGCAAATTTGGAAAACTCAGCAGTGGCCACAGGACTGGAAAAGGTCAGTTTTCATTCCAATCCCAAAGAAAGGCAATGCCAAAGAATGCTCAGACTACCGCACAACTGCACTCATTTCACATGCTAGTAATGTTCAAAATTCTCCAAGCCAGGCTTCAACAATACGTGAACTATGAACTTCCAGATGTTCAAGCTGGTTTTAGAAAAAGCAGAGGAACCAGAGATCAAATTGCCAACATCCAATGGATCATAAAAAAAGTAAGAGAGGTCCAGAAAAACATCTACTTCTGCATATTGACTATGCCAAAGCCTTTGACTATGTGGATCACAACAAACTGTGGAAAATTCTTAAAGAGATGGGAATACCGGATCACCATACCTGCCTCCTGAGAAATCTGTATGCAGGTCAAGAGGCAACAGTTAGAACTGGACATGGAAAAACAGACTGGTTCTAAATCAGGAAACATACTGCTTCCAGTATGTCAAGACTGTATTTTGTCACCCTGCTTATTTAACTTATATGTAGAGTACATCATGAGAAATGTTGGACTGGATGAAGCACAAGCTGGAAGCAAGATTGCCAGGAGAAACATCAGTAACCTCAGATATGCAGATGATACCACACTTATGGCAGAAAGCAAAGAAGAACTAAAGAGCCTCTTGAGGAAAATGAAAGAGGAGAGTGAAAAAGTTAGCTTAAAACTCAACATTCAGAAAATTAAGACCATGGCATCATTTCATGGCAAATAGATGGGGAAACAATGGAGACAGTGAGAGACTTTATTTTGGGGGGTCCAAAATCACTACAGATGGTGACTGCAGCCATGAAATTAAAAGATGTTTGCTCCTTGGAAAGCTATGACAAACCTAGACAGCATATTAAAAAGCAGAGATACTATTTTGCCAACAAGGTCCGTCTAGTCAAAACCATGGTTTTTCCAGTGGTCATGTATGTATGTGACAGTTGGACTATAAAGAAAGCTGAGCACTGAAGAATTGATGCGTTTGAATTGTGGTGTTGGAGAAGACTCTTGAGAGTCCCTTGGATGCAAGGAGATCCAACCAGTCCATCCTAAAGGAAATCAGTCCTGAATATTCACTGGAAGGACTGATGCTGAAGCTGAAACTCCAATACTTTGGCCACCTGATGTGAAGAGCTGACTTATCTAAAATGACCCTGATGCTGGAAAAGATTGAAGGCGGGAGAAGACAGAGGATAAGATGGTTGGATGGCATCACCGACTCAATGGACACGAGTTTAACTCTGGGAGTTTGTGATCGACAGGGAGACCTGGTGTGCTGCAGTCCATGGGGTCACAAAGAATCAGACTTGACTGAGTGACTGAACTGAACTGATAATAGGTCTGGTGTCTGATCACTTTTACCAGCTACTTGAAGGGGATTTCTGTTTATCCTTGTATTCTCTTCAGTCTCAAGAATAGCAGGTCACCAAAATTTATATACTATACGCACATTTAGTTAGTACAGTACATGGCATTTACTATAGTCCTGACAAGCATTTGCTGAATATGAGATAAAGTTACCAATAAATAGCTATTGAAACAAACAGGCCAAAATTATTTAAAAGCAGAAAGAAAAGTCCATGTATGTTCTTTATTCAAACAGTTTAATTCAAACAATTTGGAATGTAAAAGTATTTTCTTATATAAAAAGCAGATCAGGCTCTCCCGCCCCATAATCAGCAATCTTTAGTTAAGCAAAAAATTGGCAGTTTATGAGTAGCTCAATCAGATGCTTGAATGAGTAGCTAAACCAGTTGCTGATACATGTATGCAATTCCATCTGTGACTTCAGAGATTAAAGAAGAAAAAATGGATCCCATTCTTTCGTACCTGTGAAAGGTAAGAGTACCCAGTCCTAATCTTTTCCCCAACACCTCCCAAAGTAATCCTTCCTCACAAAGAAAGAAGTCTAAGAAAAATCTGTTTAAGCTAAACAGATTTAAGTCGAGGCAACTCTGAAATACAAAAAAACCAAATGTCAGCCTGTAGTTTACTCTGTTCTCATGGCACCTCAAATTAATGGCTTGGGTGTTGGCGTAGGTAACACTTGGCCTGTATGTTGAGGTAGTCACTAAAAAGAAATTCTGGGTACAATATTCTATTTCACAAGTGGATATATTTTCTGCAGATTTAGTAATACAGTTTTAGAACTGACAGTTTACAGATCAACTACTTCATTTCCCACCCTAACTTTACAGCTGAGAAATCTCAGAGGAGTTAAATGACTTACCCATGGTTATAAAACTTCTCAAACAGTGGCAGTATCAGACTGGAATCCAAATCTCTTGTCTTCCAACCCAATGTTTTCCTCCATTATAAAACAGTATTAATCACACACTCCATGGAACTTGCTCTTAATCACAAACCATGGGTCAAGTTTTTAACTCAACTTGCTTCTAGCTTCATGTAACTCCGTGGCAAGATTTACCAGTTAGGCTACTAAATCTAGGCTTATGCTGGCCAAGTCTCTTATTTTCATATCCGGAAGCTATCCGAAGGTTGGCAAATAAGACTTCTTTATATAATAATGTCTCAAAGCAATGACACCTGCAGCAGCTGGCATCATCAAATTTCGGCAAGTAGAGCCAACCCTTCAAGAACCGATATGCAACTTCTCAAGTAGTGTAGTTGGGTATCAAAGCACCTTTGGAAGGACAACAGAACAGATGCAACCTCTGAATGAGTGTTGAGGAAACAGGCATTTAACCTTGCACAGAACTGTGTTTAGTACTTGGGCACTTTAAAATCCCCTGGAGATGGAGAAGACATGCAGAGCGTGGCAGCACATACCTCTTAATCATCATTCAGTACAAGGCAGTTCTTCAGATTTCACGCATGACCCAAATTCACATTTAGATGAGATCAGTGGAGGAAAAATCACCTTGTAATAGTAGACCAATAATAGGTATAGAAATAGTTGGAGGACGAAAGACAAATGTCAAGGAACAGGTTGCCTTATCACATTTACGTTTCATGTTTCCCAGCAGTCAAGGTGGCATGGGCTCTATATCTTCAGCAGGTCAAATGGCTGAACAGGGCTGCAAATGTCAAAGATAACGATCAACTCCTCATCAAGCAAAAGTTACTTGGGACATGGTCACTTATTGTCACAGTGTGACTACAATTCTACTTGACAGAGATGGCTTCTTAGATGTTTATTACTCCACTGTAAAGAAACAGGAATTTGGGAGGGTTGTTATATTTAAAAGAGGATGAGCTGATTGAAGAAAGTTGCAAAAAAAAAAACAAAAAAAACAAACCCTTCTCTAGATAGTTGCTGATGGCTGGAAAATGTCACAAATCTCCAGGAGTACTGGATTCTAGAAAAGCTGAATCCACTCTCAAAATCCATTTTTAAAATCTAAGTATAAAATCCATGATAAAACAAGAAAAAAAAATCATAGGTAATTTGTGACGGTTGCTTGTTATACTTTTTATAAGTAATACTGGCCATGTTGGAAAGTCCTTAACATTTGTATTTTGAAAATAATTTAAAAATAAAATAATCTACATTATTCTCACACTTAAAAATGTTAACAATTCACTATTTTCAATAAAGCAGAACAAAATAAGTTAGAAACTGCCTACTGCCGATCTAACCACTACAACATTCTATAAACCTAAGGTGCACTAGGTTTTGGCAAAATTATATAATTTAAATTCAAATTGTTCATGCAACTTTGAAAAAAGGATCAAAAAGTACTACACTGTATGGAATTCTACATATTTTGGTAATATATATGATATTTTGTTAATAAAATGAAAAATTAAAGTCAACCAATAAAAAGGTTACAAAAAGGATAAAAATCTATCATTATGTCAGTATTAAATGTAAGACAGAAAACTGGGATTCCTTCACTGCATATCACTTAAGGATAAGATGTTTATTTAACCAAAATAAGACATTGTGAGACTGATGGGTCACTTACAAATGTATTGAAATTTTTTAATGAGAAAAATTATTAAAAAACTGATAATTAAAAAATTTTAACTGTGCCAGATAGTAAAATATGTTTCAAATTTTCTGATAAAAATGTTTGCTTTTACTTTGCATACCACAGGAGGACCTCAAAGAAAAATGTAGCAATTAAGTTTGGAAAATCTATAAAAGAAACTTTTACTTTTAGAATAGACGCTTTTTCCCTTTCCTAAAATGTGTAGTCAAGAAGCATGTTTATAAATTTCACTGAAGAAAGCATTATATTTTTAATAATGTGACAAATCTACTCCATCAAGTGGTTCTCTTATAAAGGTAATGTTATATCACACTGCAGTCAACTACAAAACCAAAGATAGCAAATTCAAATTTAGAGAACACATTTTCTAAAGGAAGCCTATTTAAAGTCTCTAACATTTAAAAGGTTCTCACTGCCCCAAATATGTTTTACAAAAATATAGTTTCACTGGTTTCATGAAATGTGAACAAGCCTACTACTCTAACATTTAGAGTAAATGATTGAACAGTCGATGCAAAGTAGATTACTAAATAAACTGAAACTCAAGGAGTCAATATTCCTCATAAAAATAAATTAAATTATAGTACATCATGGTCTTGGTTGTCCAATTCTATTGTTAGTTCCATATCTACTTGGGATATTTGTAAAACCAGTCCTGAATCCTTGGGTTGCTCCAATGCCTGGAACTCCAAGTCCTTGATTAAGCACGCTGCTATAAGGTGCATGTCCATGATTAAGACCCAAACCATAAGGTCTTGTTTGCGTATTTAGAAGAATAACTGGGCTCACATTTTTTCCAGGGGTGTTAAATGAAAATTCTGGAGGTGGACTACTAGGTTTAGTTGGAGTTGATGTGACAGGGTTTGAATCATCAGTACCCTTCAGAGGAGGCATTGGGATTACGTGATGATCTGTAAAGTTTAGGACATTGGCTGCAACAGGCCCAGACAGTAAGGCAGGCCTGATCCAATCATCCTTGAAAATCTGAACAGTCAGAGTAGATACAAGTGTGTATAGCCTGTTGGTCACATGAGCAAGAACCATTTGTTCATTGGCATCTCGTCGAATTCTCACATGAACTGATCCAGCCTAAAAGGGACAAAATCATAAAGAAAAAGACTGCTTACAATTATACTACTGAAAATTCCATTAGAAAGAAACATTTTATTCCTTAAAAACTACTTTAGTAGTAATTGTTGATGTTAAGAGTTAATAAAATATTTTATGACTCTAAAACATAACATTAAAATATTAAAAAAAGAAAGAAATCCATGTAGGAGGGTGGCAGGTATATAGCAACAGAAGGCAGAACACAAATGAAGTATATGGAAAAATGCACTGAAAGGGCAGAGAAGATAGCTATTAACTCCAGTTGAGGAAGACGTCAAAAGAAGATGGCATCTGATCTAGGGCTGGGGATTAAGTGAAATCTCAAAAGGTAGAGACAGGCATTCTAAGCTGGGGCAATAGCACTTGAAAACAAGGCATGTTTGGGCAAGAATAAGCAACATTACTATATAGAAGAAAACCAGTATTTCAGGAGGCAGAAAAACAATGAAAGAGAAAAGACAGGAAGAAAAGGAGGAAGCAAATAAGGAAAGGAAGAATGTAAAGAAGAAATAAGTTTAGATAATAAAGTTAAAAAGAAAGGCTAGCTGTGGGGTTCTAAAAATCATGAATAAGGAGTTTTAGTTGCAGCAATCCAATAGAAGATAATCAGAGTTCAGAAAAATTACAGTTATGGATAACTGCTAATTATTTAGGAATTGACTAAAACAGTCTAGGTTAGGAATGGAGAGGCCAAGATAGGACAGATATAGTGGGACTACAGATTTCATGATATTCCAGGGGTTAGAAGTGGGAGACTTCGATTTTCAACTGGATATAATAATGAATGAGGGAGATGAACTTATCAAAAGACAATCTCAAGGTTTCTAGCCTAGGTCACCAGGAGGCTAGAGAGCCCAGGCATTAGAATGATGGTCAGAAGTATGTTTACTAACTTGATAAAATGGTCATTACATATCATGTTTTCAAAAGATAATAAAATAGTAGATACAATAATGATATTTTGATTAAAACAAACAAAATATCAAGAATGGTAGCATATGATCATCTCAATAGATGCAGAAAAAGCATTTGACAAAATTCAACGTCCATTCATGATGTTGACAAACTCATGACAAAGTTGGTACAGAGGGAACATACAGCAACACAATAAAGGCCATTTATGACAAACATGAGGGCTTCCAGGTGGTTCAGTGGTAAAGAATCCACCTGCCACTGCAGGAGACACAGGAGATGTGGTCCACAAGATCCCCTGTAGAAGGAAATGGCCACCCACTCCAATATTCCTTCCTTGGAAATTCCATGAACAGAGGAGCCTGGTGAGCTATAGTTCTCAGGGTTGTAAAGAGTCTGACATGACTGAGTGAGTGAATATGTACACATGCATGATAAACATCATACTCAATGATGGAAAGTTTAAAGCTTTTCCTCTAGGATCAGGAACAAGATGAGGATGTCCACTCTTGCCAGTTGTATTTAACATAGTACTGTAAGTTCTAGCCACAGCAATCAGAGGAGAATAAGATAAGAGGCATCCAAAATAGAAGAGAAGAAGTAAAATCATTACTGTTTGTAGAAGACATGATAATATATATAGAAAATCCTAACGAATACACAAAAAACTATTAGAACTAATAAATGAATTCAAAGTTTCATGATATGAAACTAATATAGAGAAATCTGTTGCATTTCTATATACTAAAATGAACCATCAAAAAGAAAAATCAAGAAAATCGTATTTAGAATTGAATCAAAAAGAGCAAAATATCTAGGGATAAATTTAACCAAGAAGGTAAAAGACACATACTCTGAAACTATAAAACTGATGAAATAAACTAAAGATGATACTAATAAATGGAAAGATAGCTTGTGTTCATGGACTGGATGAATTAATATTGCTAAAATGCCCACATTACCCAAAGCACATTCAGCTATGACATTTTTCACAGAACTAAAACAAATAATACCATATTTTATGTGGAACCACAGAAGACCCCAAATAGCCAAAGCAATCTTGAGAAAGAACTAAGGTATTATGCCCCTGCCTTCAAACTGTTAGGCAGCTAGAATAGGAAAAAGGAGTCTAAAATAGTGGTGGCCAAAAAAACAAAGAAAGGAAAAAGCCCGCAAAAATAGAACAAATGAAGGTCCAGGGACAGGAGTGAGAACCTCAGGTGAAACAAAGAGCCCTCCAGGCTAGCCCAATTTAAATAGGGCAGGCTCAGAAGGAGGAGAAAAAAACATAAAAAGAGGAGCCAAAATTGAACCCCTCTCTTATTTTGGGTCGGCCCGCCCTCACACCTCAAGGATGTGTTTTCCTTTGCTTGCCAAATAAAACTGAGCTGTAACCAAGCTGTAACACTGGTCCGCCACTTCAAATTTTGCTATGATGAGACAGAATCGAGGAAATTATACACTCCCCCAACATATGTGGCTCCGTGACTTGGATTTAACTTGGCTGAAACAATCTTGGCTTGGCCCCCGCAAGGCGGAGGCCAAGCACAGCAAAAGCCCAACTTGGTGAAAACTCACGTGATGGAAGCTGAACATGAAGAAAACCCAGTGCAGTGGCAGGGACAAGAAGCCTAGTGTGCTGGAAACTGGGACAGCAAAACCAAACTTGACAGAGAGCTCATGCAGCTCAGTCTCAGAGGACCTCCGGTTAAGGTAGGAGGTCTTTGCTCCGATGGCTGGAAGGACATATGGCTAACAAAATCTAAATTCCTTTACAATCTCTAATTTCTTGTTTCCCAAAACCCCCTGAATGGCAGTGGGTGCAACTGAGGGACTCTGGTAGGGGCTAGTCCCCAGTGTGTCCCGAAGGCTCTACTATCTGTTGCACCTTAGCAGCTGTTGCCTAAGCAGGTGTGGGTTCTTCTGTCCTTAATCTTTTTTGTGCCAAGGATCAGGCCAATGAAAACTGTGAACACAGGTCAGGTATTCAGCAGATTTTCCAGCAGGTTATGAAGGGGATTCCTCGGCATGTTTTTCCCACTGCTTTTTCCTCCTGTCCTTCAGCTCCTCTCTCCATCTATGCCACTGCTTACAAAGTATTGGGCAGGTCATCATCTTTCCATTTCTGAAAGTTGTGTTTTAAACTGTTGGATTTTGTGCTATGCTTAGTCACTCAGTCATATACAACTGGGACTTAAGCCCAACCAAAACCCAGGGTGCCTGGCTTCAGGACCTAATGAAGCTCAGGGTCTTGATGTCTCACTGCAAAAAATTCAGTGGGAGACACAGCAATAGGTAAGAGATAGACTTGTTCAGATGCAGAGAGACACACAGTCCAGAGTGTGTGATTTCTTATGGTAAAGAGGGAGGATCAGTCTAACAACTGGAGAACCACCCACTCCTTGGTCTTTATAGATAGTGTCTTGGAACTGTCCTGGTGCCTCTGGGTGTGTCACTGAGCTTGCAGATTGAGAATCAAGTTAAATTTGACTTGTCTTGGACCCATTTAATTTTAATCAGTTCATGTTATGCCCTTGGGCTACGACAGTCTCTCAAAAGTTGTACCCTCCCCCGTTTAATCCTGTTTCATGCTCTCTTCCTGAGCCCTGTCTCAGTCCACAATGTTGCCTCTACTATCTTCTGGAGAGACAAACAGAAAATACGTGGCCCTTGGGAGGAAAATACTATATAATATCCAATCCTGCTAGATAGTCAGGCCTTCATCTTCCATGTTTCCTACAAAATGTGCAACAACAGCAGCTCTCAGTGAACCTGCTAGGGCAGGTGACAGGCACACAGTGCCTCCTAGAAGTCCATCTGTAGGTGGTATCCCTCCAAGGGCAATTGGGCTTCCATGGACAATGTTTGCCACTTTGGGAGTTAGCCTCACAGGACATTTGGCCCAAATCCTTATCACCCTTGTCCTAAGTTACAAACATAGCCCCAGACCAAATCTATACTCTTATTTTATGGAAAATCTAGTCTATTGCCTCTTATCAATTTGTTCTTAAATCACTTACTAACTCCTACAGGCAGGACTCTGCCCCCTTGTAGGCAACGTAACTCGACCCCACTTATATTAAAATACTCTTGATGAACAATGGATGGAGGTTCGTGACATTGTATAGGAGACAGGAATCAAGACCATCCCTAAGAAAAAGAAATGCAAAAAAGGAAAATGGCTATCTGAGGAGGCCTTACAAATAGCTGTGAAAAGAAGAGAAGCAAAAAGCAAAGGAGAAAAGGAAGATATACCCATTTGAATGCAGAATTCCAAATAATAGCAAGGAGAGATAAGGGAGGCTTCCAGAATTAGAGGAAAATAACAGAATGGGAAAGACTAGAGATCTCTTCAAGAAAATTAGAGATACCAAGGGAACATTTCATGCCAGGATGCTCTGATAAAGGACAGAAATGGTATGGACCATTTCTGGTCCAGACAGAAATGGTATGGACCATTAATAACAGAAGCAGAAGATATTAAGAAGAGGTGGCAAGAATACACAGAAGAACTGTACAAAAAAGATATTCACAACCCAGANGCTGGGCATACAAACTGAGGAAACCGGAATTGAAAGAAGATTCCTTAATCCTTTACGCAAACAGCGTTTGCCCATCTTTGTCTTTGCCATGACTATTACTTTAAGGTGTTTACAAGAGGAAAACACTGGCTATTTACCCTGTTTCTGTTGTTGCTTCCATTTCAGAGGGCATACAGGAGGCTTACTGTAAATGCCTCAACTGGAGCCCACCTATCTTTTGTCTCAGGAAATGCAAACAGGAGGCTAGTTGTAAATGCCTAACCTGAAGCCCATCTATCTTCTATATCAGTACTAAAAATAAGAATTGATGGACTATGTAAAAGTCCTATTTTCTGCCTAGAACAAATGTACAAATATGGTATGTTCATCTCACTAATCAACAGTTTAAAGGAAAAGGGTTAGTTTTTCTCAGTCTGATATACTTCCTTAATTCAGCCCTCTGTCTTCATTCCAGCATTTGCCCATTTCCTGCATAATTATTAGTTCAAACAAGCATTTTATTCTTGAAGTTGCCTAACGCCATGGCGCCGCCGATGGAACGAATCTGTTGGACACAGGAATCCACCCCCCACAGCTGGGACACTGATGCTGTGCTCGGCCTCATGGGCAGGCCACTTTGTGCAGCAGTTTCATCTGACACTCGAGCCCAGGCATTGCTGCAAAGGCCTTAGAAACATCCAATTCTTGACTCAACCAGGCAGCTCATTTTCACGGAGGAGGAAATGCTGTTTAAGTAACGGATTCAATGGACATGAGTTTGAGCAAACTCCGGGAGATAGTGAAGGACATGGAAGCCTGGTGTGCTGCAGTCCATGGGGCCACAAAGAGTCAGACATGACCAAGAAACAACAACAACATCCAAGGTTTCCAGCTAGTAAAGCAGAAGGAAGTGACATTCCAAATCCCAAAACCTGCAGTGGAGACCACACTTTTATTAAAATTTTTAAAGCTTTCTGAATTCTCTTCCCACTGTAGACTAAAAAACAAAACAAAACAAAACAAAACTAGTCACAACCTACCAGTTGAGAGTTATGTTTTATTTGGTGGGAGTTTTTGGGACTTCAAGCCTGGGAGACAGCGTCTCAAGTACCTTGAGAGAACTACTCCGAGGAGGTGGATGGGAGAAGAGCCAGGTTATATAGAAATTTGCAATAAGAGGCAGGTAGTCTGAACATCAAAAGATTGTTTTTTTTTTTTTTAACTTTTGCCATACTTGTTTATTTATTTTTTAATATTTATTTTAATTGGAGTCTACTTTACAATATTGTAGTGGGTTTTGCTATACATTCACATGAATCAGCCATGGGTGTACATGTGTTCCCCATCCTGAACCCTCCTCCCACCTCCCTCCCCATCCTCCAGGGTCATCCCAGTGCACCAGCCCCAGACATCTCAAGTACAGGAATTTTTTAAAAGCTGGCTTTTTTTTTAATTCAAAAAACTAAGATCATGGCATCCGGTCCCATAATTTCATGGCAAATAGATGGGGAAACATTGGAAACGGTGATAGGCTTTATTTTCTTGGGCTCCAAAATCACTCCAGATGGTAACTGCAGCCATGAAATTAAAAGATCCTTGCTCCTTGGAAGAAAAGATATGACAAATCTAGACAGCGTAGTAAAAAGCAGAGACATTACTTTGTAGACAAAGGTCCATGTGGTCAAAGCTATGGCTTTTCCAGCAATCATATGTGGGTGTGAGAGTTGGCCCATAAAGAAAGCTAAGTGCCAAAGAATTGATGCATTTGAACTGTGGTGTTGGAGAAGACTCTTGAGAGTCCCTTGGACAGCAAGGAGATCCAACCAGTCCATCCTAAAGGAAATCAATCCTGAATATTCATTGGAAGGGCTGATGCTGAAGCCAAACTTCCACTACTTTGGCCACCTGATGCAAAAAAGTGACTCATCTGAGATGACCCTGATTCTGGGAAAGATTGAGGGCAGGAGGAGAAGGGGACAACAGAGGATGAGATGCTTGCATGGCATCACCAACTCTATGGGCATGAGTTTGAGCAAGCTCCAGGAGTTGGTGATGGACAGGGAGGCCTGGAGTGCTGCGATTCATGGGGTTGCAAAGAGCTGACATGACTGAGTGATTGAACTATGTGTAGGAAGATGTAAGAAGAGTCTGGGCTCACTGACATCATTCCTTTTCTATGCCTCTCAGCTATCTGGGGTCAGCATCTTGTGATTTGATTTTTCACATTCTTACTTCCTTACTCACCATAGGGAATTGTAGCAGCCAGATAGTGGCTGGATGGCAGGTATTGCTCTCCTTGGGCATCCTCGGGGCTCAGCAATTCACTTTTGGAGTGGTGGAATCACTGATGACTGTGACATCCTGTTTATTGATGTGGCAGGAAATACTCTATTTCTCTCCACCTTGTATATATGTACATCAAAAATGCAAAATTAATAAAATAGAGCCAATGACTACACACTTGTATGACATGTAGTGGGAAAGCTTCTTGGAGATTTGAGCAAGCAAGATCCATGACATGTGGGGCAAGGATGCCTGGTTAAGGTGTCACCGTTAATAGCTTGAAAATTGTTGGCTGAAATTGCAGCTGCAGCAGAAGAGGTTGGATAATAGGAGAGTTTTGCTGTGTGTTGGTTGCTGTAAGTGGCATTTATTTGCCAAGGTATTGGAAAAAGAAGGGGGAGAGAGAGAGAATGAGAAGGAGAAAGAGAGATAAGAGTGCAAGTGTAGAGAGAGACAGAGGCAGGGAGAGAAGCCTTAGAAAAGAATACTTGCTTTACAAGCAGAAATGGAAAAAAAAAATAACAGGGAAATCTAAAAATTTGTAGCTTTAGATGGTAGGATAAACCAGTTCTGGGTAAAGCTCCAATATTAAGTTGTGGATCTGAGAAAAAAACTTGAATGATAGATACTCAAGAAAACCTCTTGAGGTTACAAGGAACCCAGACAAAACCCCACTAAAGGATTGTTAACACACCACCCACCACTTGCCCCAGACTGCTCCAGCCCATAGGTTCCAAGGAAGCATCTGGCAGTAAGAAATCAAAGGAAGACAGCAAATATGAGAACTACCTGGAAAAGAATGTGAGCTATGGCTATTGACACAGAACTGCCTGGCAAATACTGAACACCAGGCCTCCCTGTCACTCACCATCTCCCAGAGTTTGCCTAAGTTCATATCTATTGCATCAGTGATGCCATCCAACCATCTCCTCCCATGATGCCCTTTCCTCCTGCCATCAATCTTTCCCAGTGAGAGGAACTTTTCCAATGAGCCAGCTGTTTGCATCAGGTGACCAAAATACTGGAACTTCAGCTGCAGCATCAGTCCTTCCAATGAGTATTCATGGTTGATTTAAGATTTACTGGTTTGCTCTCCTCACTGTCCAAGGGACTCTCATTTTCTTAGTGGTCTATAAAATATGATGATTCTTATAACAGATGACAGGTCACTATTATCTAAGAGAACTGTGCACAAAGCAAAGCAAAACGAGAAAATTAAAAAAGAACAAGCATAGCACTAGAATGTTAGTAAATATGCCTTTCACTGTATTGACTGGGCTGCCCAGCTGTGCATCCTCTGCCAGCCGCATCTGAGGGGCCTGAGAGAGAGTGGAAAAGGCAGAACCTCCCAGGATGAGAAGGGGCCCCAGGAAGCTGCCTCAGGGCCTTTGCATGTGCTGTGCATGGGCCAGGCTGCATCACCTGTGACATCAAACTGCCCNATAAATTCCTTGCCTGTGGACTATTGGTCCCCACCAATTAGCCATGTAACACCCCAGTCCTCCCTATAAAGAAAAAAGATGGGACCTGGCAAACGGTTTAAGATCTCCAGATCATAAATGAAGCTATAGTCCCCCTCCATCCCACAGTACCTAATCCCGATGTAATCTTGGGAGAAATCCCACCCAGTGCCAAGCGGTTTACAGTCTTGGATCTCAAGGATGAATTCTTTTGCATACCACTGCCTAAAGAATCCTAGTATCTTTTTACCTTCAAGTGGGAATCTCCAGGAGAAAAACACCAACAGATGACTTGGACAGTATTACCTCAGGGGTTCAAAGACAGCCCCTACCTGTCTGGGCAGGCTCTTAACTGGGATCCCCTAGATCTGGACCTGCAACCTAATGGGAAAATATTACAATATGCAGATGACCTATTAATCTGCTCTCCAGATGAGAAAAATGCCCAACATGCAATTCAGGATCAAAACTTTTTGGCAGAGAGGGGATATAAAGTCTCCTGTGCTAAGGCACAGGTGACTGAGACAAAGGTCACTTACCTGGGAGTTCAGATTACACATGGGTACAGGAGGCTGTCCTCTGATTGAGTACAAGGAATCCTCCAGTTGCCCTCCCCCACAACTCGAAAACAATTGTGAGCTTTCCTGGGGCTAACTGGGTATTGTAGAATCTAAATATCCAACTATGGTCTAATTGCTCAGCCCTTATATGAAAGCTTGAAGGGACAGGATGATTCAATCCCACTGATATGGGGAACTCCTCAAAAGAAGGCAGAGGCTACACTAAAACAAGCCTTAACTCGAGCACCCACCTTGAGGTTGCCAGAGCTTGAAAAAGCATTCCAACTTTACGTCCACAAAAAGGAAGGAAGAGCCCTGGGAGGGTTAACTGAAAGGCTGGGACCTGAGCCCCAGCCTATAGCTTGGTTATCCAAGAGGCTTGAACAAACTGCCCAAGGCTGGCCTTCCTGCCTTTGAAATCTTGCAGCTATTGCAGTCCTGATAGAAGATGCTTTAAAACTCTCTTCTGGGGGAAAACTATTTTTACCAGCCACCAAGTGAAACAACTCCTGAATGGGAGAGGCCATTTATGGATGTCTGATCAAAGGATCCTCAGAAATCAAGTAGTGCTGAAAATCCAGGTCTGACTACATCCTCTTGTGGGATTCTTAACCTAACTACCCTCCTGCCTACCCCTAAGGACTCTTTCCCCTTTCACTTTTGCCTGGAAACCTTGGACCACTGGACAAAACCCAGAGAGGGACTGTCAAAAGATCCTCCGACCAATCCTGAGGAAATCTGGTACACTGATGGAAGCAGTTTTGTCTTGGATGGAAAAAGAAGAGCTGGATATGCAGTAGTCTCCAATTTTGAGATCACAGAGACCAAACCTTTGCTACCAGGTACTTCAGTCCAATTAGCTGAGCTCATACACCTGACTCAAGCTTAGAGCTGGGAAAAGGAAAAAGAGTACCCATTTACAGATTCCAAGTATGCCTTCCTGGTGTTACATGCACATGCTGCTGTTTGGAAAGAAAGAGGCCACTTGATCATCCTAGGGTTCCCAATCAAATATGGTGATCAAATCCTTAGGCTCTTGGAGGCAGTCCATCTGCCCACTGAGGTTTCAGTCTCCCACTGTAAAGGGCACCAAAAAGGGAGCACAGAAGTGGCATGAGGGAACCAAGCAGCTGGTCAGGCAGCTAAGAGAGCAGCATTACAGAACAATGACCTAATAGAGGTTGCCACCCTAGTTCCATAGATTAATTTGCCAGAAACTCCTTCATATACTGACGGTGAGACTATTAAAGCTAAGAGTGAGGGCTTTCAAGAAGATCATATGGGGTGGTTCCAAAATGAAAGACTTATTTTTGGCCTGAGAACCTCCAATGGAGGTTGGTTAACTCCTTACATGCCACTACTCATTTAGGGGAGAAGGCCCTCCAAAGATTACTAGAAAGGTCCTTCAGAGGAATAAGCCTCCAAACAACTATAAGGCAAATGGTCTCTTTTTGTCCCACTTGCCAATTAATTAACTCCCAAGGAGCCTGAAGGCTCCAACTGGCCCAGCCTGTCCAACAGCATGGGACCTACCCAGGAAAGGGCTGGCAGATGGACTTCACCCAGATGCCAGTTTCTCGAAGGTATAAATATCTACCAGTCATGATAGATATAGTAACAGGTTGGACTGAAGGCTGAGGAGGTGGCAAAAAAACTGCTCCATGAAATCATTCTGAGATTTGGCCTGCCCAGATTATTACAAAGTGACAATGGGACATCATTTATTTCTAAGGTCACCCAAAGGGTCTCTAAAACATTAGGCATTACTTATTATCTCTATTGTGCCTGGAGGCCTCAGTCTTAAAGAAAGTAGAAAGAGCCAACCAATTCTTAAAATCAGTGATAAAAAGATAACCCAGGAGACCTCCCTGGGATGGAAGGAGGCTTTACCAATAACTCTTCTCTGCACCCNGGACCTGAGCCCCAGCCTATAGCTTGGTTATCCAAGAGGCTTGAACAAACTGCCCAAGGCTGGCCTTCCTGCCTTTGAAATCTTGCAGCTATTGCAGTCCTGATAGAAGATGCTTTAAAACTCTCTTCTGGGGGAAAACTATTTTTACCAGCCACCAAGTGAAACAACTCCTGAATGGGAGAGGCCATTTATGGATGTCTGATCAAAGGATCCTCAGAAATCAAGTAGTGCTGAAAATCCAGGTCTGACTACATCCTCTTGTGGGATTCTTAACCTAACTACCCTCCTGCCTACCCCTAAGGACTCTTTCCCCTTTCACTTTTGCCTGGAAACCTTGGACCACTGGACAAAACCCAGAGAGGGACTATCAAAAGATCCTCCGACCAATCCTGAGGAAATCTGGTACACTGATGGAAGTAGTTTTGTCTTGGATGGAAAAAGAAGAGCTGGATATGCAGTAGTCTCCAATTTTGAGATCACAGAGACCAAACCTTTGCTACCAGGTACTTCAGTCCAATTAGCTGAGCTCATACACCTGACTCAAGCTTAGAGATGGGAAAAGGAAAAAGAGTACCCATTTACAGATTCCAAGTATGCCTTCCTGGTGTTACATGCACATGCTGCTGTTTGGAAAGAAAGAGGCCACTTGATCATCCTAGGGTTCCCAATCAAATATGGTGATCAAATCCTTAGGCTCTTGGAGGCAGTCCATCTGCCCACTGAGGTTTCAGTCTCCCACTGTAAAGGGCACCAAAAAGGAAGCACAGAAGTGGCATGAGGGAACCAAGCAGCTGGTCAGGCAGCTAAGAGAGCAGCATTACAGAACAATGACCTAATAGAGGTTGCCACCCTAGTTCCATAGATTAATTTGCCAGAAACTCCTTCATATACTGACGGTGAGACTATTAAAGCTAAGAGTGAGGGCTTTCAAGAAGATCATATGGGGTGGTTCCAAAATGAAAGACTTATTTTTGGCCTGAGAACCTCCAATGGAGGTTGGTTAACTCCTTACATGCCACTACTCATTTAGGGGAGAAGGCCCTCCAAAGATTACTAGAAAGGTCCTTCAGAGGAATAAGCCTCCAAACAACTATAAGGCAAATGGTCTCTTTTTGTCCCACTTGCCAATTAATTAACTCCCAAGGAGCCTGAAGGCTCCAACTGGCCCAGCCTGTCCAACAGCATGGGACCTACCCAGGAAAGGGCTGGCAGATGGACTTCACCCAGATGCCAGTTTCTCGAAGGTATAAATATCTACCAGTCATGATAGATATAGTAACAGGTTGGACTGAAGGCTGAGGAGGTGGCAAAAAAACTGCTCCATGAAATCATTCTGAGATTTGGCCTGCCCAGATTATTACAAAGTGACAATGGGACATCATTTATTTCTAAGGTCACCCAAAGGGTCTCTAAAACATTAGGCATTACTTATTATCTCTATTGTGACTGGAGGCCTCAGTCTTAAAGAAAGTAGAAAGAGCCAACCAATTCTTAAAATCAGTGATAAAAAGATAAACCAGGAGACCTCCCTGGGATGGAAGGAGGCTTTACCAATAACTCTTCTCTGCACCCACATTGCCCCTAAGGAAGAGGTTGGTCTTAGTCCTTAGGAGATGCTATATGGGAGACCTTTTGTTTATTTCAGTGACCTCTTCCTAGATCCAGAGGCTCAAACCCTCTCGTCTTATACCATGGCCATCACGCAACTCCAACAAGATACACGCTTTGTGGGGTGTCAACCAGGACCCAAAAGATTCTAAAGAGTTACCACTAAATGTTCCACAGACTCAAGTCGTAATTAAAGTCTGGAAAGATGGGTCCCCAAAGGCTCAACTCCAGCCCACACGGAAAGGTCCCTACCTTGTAATACTTTCTATGCCCATAGCAATCAAGGTACCAGGACACGACTCCTGGATTCACTACTCACGAGTTAAGCCATGGAAGCAAACAGAAGAGGACACTCAATACACCTGTGGGCCCCTGGGAGCTCAGATACCTACTCAGAACTGCAAATGAGTGTTATTCTAATGAACACCTCCAAAATCTAGTTTCTGGGGATAAGATTTCTCAAGATAGCTCTAAAGAGCCAACACAGCTTGGCAGAGGTTGTACTCCAAAACAGACAGGAGATAGATATCCTGATCCCGGAACAAGGAGGGACTTGAGCCATCTTGAATGAGACATATCGTTTCTGGGTAAATACCGACAGCTAAATTAAAGAAAGTCTCACAGTCCTCAAGAAAAACACAGTCCTCAAAAAAACATCTCCTACAGGATCTCAAAGAATGAGCTAGAGAGTTCTTGGGGTGGCTCCAATCTCTCTTTGGGGGATCCTTCTCCTGGCGAGGGGGAATCTGGAGCTGGCTAATGCTCCAACTAATCCCTGTTATCAACATATTGATGCTGCTTATGATTGCTCCATGTATTATCAATTGTCTAACCCATTTTGTCTCTGCCCAGGTCAATAAGCTACAACATGTGGTGCCGGTTCAACAAGGATATATAAAACTACACCCGACCATGGAAAATATCACTCACCCTTAGATGGATACTGCTATAAGGACTCTGAGGCTTGAGATTAGCAAGAGGGGGAAGCCCAATGCCCCTCACTGTCCCAGCTCAGCAGGAAGTGTAACAGAGACCTTGACGCCCTTATTCCCAAAGAACTGGGCCTCCCATCTCTTGAGGGGGGAATGTTAGGTAGCTAGAATAGGAAAAAGGAGTCCAAAATAGTGGTGGCTAAAAGACAAAGAAAGGAAAAAGCCCACAAAAATAGAACAAAGGAAGGTCCAAGGACCAGAGTGTGGACCTCAGGTGAAACAAACAGCCCTCCTGGCTAGCCCAATTTACATGGGGCAGGTTCAGGGAGAGGAGAAAGAAGATAAAAAAGGAACCAAAATTAAGCCCCTCTCTTCTTTTGGGTTGGCCCATCCTCCCTCCTCAAGGATGTATTTTCCTTTGTTTACCAAATAAAACTGAGCTGTAACTGAGCTGTAACACTGGTCTGCTGCTTCAAATTTTTGCTGCAGCGAGACAGAACCGAGGAAATTACACATCCCCCAACATATCTGTAGTATAATATACTATTATAGTAATCAAAATAGCACCATACTGGCACACACCAGACACACAAATCAATGGAACAGAAAAGAGAACCCAAAAATAAATCCACACACATACGGTCAATTAGTCTATAATGAAGGAGGCAGAAAATACAAAGGGGAAGAGACAGTTCCTTCAACAAGTGGTGCTGGGAAAACTGGATAGCTACATGCAAAAGAACAAAACTAGAACATTTTCTCATACCATGTACACGAGTAAACTTAAGAAAACACAAGCAGTATAAGCTCCTTGACATCAGCCTTTACAATATTTTTTTGATCTGTCTCCTCAGGCAAGGGCCACAGAAGCAAAAATAAGCAAATGGGACCTCATCAAACTAAAAAGCTTTTGTGGTGAAGGAAACCATCAAAGGGAACCTACTGAATGGGAGAAGATATTTGCAAATAGTATGTCTGATGAAGACATAAAAGAACTCATTCAACTCAACATCAAAACCTCCCATCCCCAATTAAAAAATGGCCTTGATCTTGCATGCTGCATAGCACAGCTAAGAAAAATAAATTTATTTATTAGAGGATTGATTAAATAAAATATGGTATATTCATATATTGTAAAATTCTGCAGTCGTTATGAATTATGCTGGGATTCTTGAAAGACAGAAACATGGGTAGCATTTTTTGAAATGCCCCAAATATCCCCATAAAAACAGAAAGTAAGATAGCAAATTCAAAAACCTATGGACAACACCTACCAAAAAAAAAAAAAGATAACACAACACCCTAAAAAACCCAAATACAAACTGTAAGACCTGTAAGGTATCAGCATTTGTAGAGGATACAATAGGGCATCTGATTGACCTAAAAACCTCACAGTAAGTAACTAGCTCTTCATAGAAATCTAGGACAGTGAATTTGAGAAAGGCAGCTGGGAACTGGAAGATGTTTGGCACATTTCAATGCTGAGTGAATGCACTGCGTCCGCAATAAGATATGAAGAACTGGAGTAGTACGACCCTGTGAGCTCTCAAAAGCTCCCTTCCAGCACAAAGCCCAACATTAAGAAGAAACAGATGGGAAGAGAATCTAAATTGAGCAGCAGAGTAGAAACAGAGGATAAAGAAGGTTCAGATACAAATGGGAGAGGAACAGAACCAGGAGGAAAAAATACTTTCACTTCACAGACTCATCAGAAGAGGGAACTCTAGAACCATGAATTTAGACACACTACCTTAAACCATTTTTTAAATTTTAAAATTCAGGAAAACAAATTTCACATAAAAAGGAGCAAAAGAAAAGAACTGAATCCAAATCCCACACATAGTTATTATAAGAAAAAAGGAGAACACAGAATAGATTATAAAAGATTGGAAAGATTTACCTACAAAACTGATGAGAATTATGACTTTCTTTTTCAAATCAATTTTTGAAATAATTAAGAAGAATATAAATCAAAATAGAAAACCTAGAAATGGAGTGGCAATTAGACATACACGAAAAAAAATTTTTTTTCAGGGAATTCCCTAGCTGTCCAGTGGTTAGGACTTGGTCCTCTGACTGCTGCGGGCCTGGGTTCAATCTCTGGTCAGGGAACTAAGAAGTGGCAAGTCGCGCAGCATGCCTACTCCCCAAATTTCTGAAACAAAAATTAAGCTAGAAAAGCAATAAACATACAGGTATATTATGAAAAAAAAAAAAAGATAAAAAGAGAAGTTTTAAAAATCAAAGGAAACTGAGACACTAAGTAACTGAAAGAAAATAACAAATATGAAAGAAAGGTAAAGCTCCACCATGCTTATAATAGGCACTTCCAAAGAAGAAAATCAAAGCAAGAGAAGAGACTATTAAGAACTTTAATTAAAGAAAACTTTCCTGAAAATTTTAAAGAACTGTTTTTGAAATAACATTATAGAAAGGTATACTGCATCCCACACCAAGACGCATTCTAGTAAAATTACTGGACTGAAAAAATATTTTAAGCATAGAGGTAAAAAGATCAAGTCACATATCAATGGGAAAAAATAAGACTATAAGTCATCAGGGTTTATCACAGTAACATCTTATGCCAGAGGTAAGAAACTCAAGAAAATAAAATATCTGCTCAGGATGTTATATCCAGCCAAATGATTTTCAATAATGTTCACCACTGTTTTCAACATGCAAAAATTTACGGAATATTATTTGCAAAGGCCTTTTTCTTGAAGAATTTACTAGAGAATGAGTTTTAGATATCCAAAATAATGAGTGAGAGAGGGGAAGAGAAGGGGAAGGGAGAGATGAAGTAGCCATTTTTCCATTAAAAGAGTGTAAGTCTGAACAAAAGATTGCAAAGCAGTGATATCACTGCACTGTTGGACTAACCCTAATCTGCCTCTAAAATCTATGTTACAAAAGTCAAATCCTGTTTTTTTTTTAAAAACTGGTANTGAGTGAGAGAGGGGAAGAGAAGGGGAAGGGAGAGATGAAGTAGCCACTTTTCCATTAAAAGAGTGTAAGTCTGAACAAAAGATTGCAAAGCAGTGATATCACTGCACTGCTGGACTAACCCTAATCTGCCTCTAAAATCTATGCTACAAAAGTCAAATCCTGTTTTTTTTTAAAAATTGGTACTGTAGAAGAGTAATATTTAATAACATGGAGAACTGTTTATGATTATTAAGTGAAAACAACAAATTATAAAACAGCGTGACCTCATTTTCTAAAGAGTTTAAGTATGTAAGTATTAAACCAAAAAATTGAATCAACCATAATCCTATCATATGAAGAAAACTGCCATTGATTTTTTGGTTTAATACTTACATACTTAAACTCTTTAGAAAATGAGGTCATGCTGTTTTATAATTTGTTGTTTTCACTTAATAATCATAAACAGTTCTCCATGTTATTAAATATTACTCTTCTACAGTACCANTTCACATGATAGGATTATGGTTGATTCAATTTTTTTCTGGGTATTTTCTTGTATTTTCTTCATCATTCCTGACATAGGAATAAAATCATGCCATAACAAAATCTCTTTGGTAATGAAGTTGAAATTGGATTAGAAAAGATGGAATTTTATGCTGAAACAGCTATTATTATAACTCTTTAACATATTCAGCAAAAATCTCCAAAATCAGAACTGTAATAAAAAAGAAAATTAAAGCACATTTTACTTTTGAAACATTTTCATATTTAGGAATGTCTGACTATGGATTTTTCTCTTTTGAACAGGCCAGTATNTGACATAGGAATAAAATCATGCCATAACAAAATCTCTTTGGTAATGAAGTCGAAATTGGATTAGAAAAGATGGAATTTTATGCTAAAACAGCTATTATTATAACTCTTTAACATATTCAGCAAAAATCTCCAAAATCAGAACTGTAATAAAAAAGAAAATAAAAGCACATTTTACTTTTGAAACATTTTCATATTTAGGAATGTCTGACTATGGATTTTTCTCTTTTGAACAGGCCAGTATTAAGATCATTTAGTTTGAAAGGAAAAAAATGAAAAACATCCCTTAATTAATCTCAATTAGGTTACTGTATCCATCTACATATTTCACTTTATTGAACAGAAATGGGAATCAAAGCATCCATAAAAATTTTAAAGAGACACTTTTCTCAGTTTTAAAAATTATAAACTATGTTTTAAATTATAACTAAAATAATATATATAATCCATGGAATTCTCCAGGCCAGAATACTGGAGTGGGTAGCCTTTCCCTTCTCCAGGGGATTTTCCCAACCCAGGGATCAAACCCAGGTCTCCCACATTGTAGGCAGATTCTTTACCAGCTGAGTCATGAGGGAGCTGGTAAAGAGCCTAAAAATTATAAACTGTGTTTTAAAATATAACTAAAGTAATACATAGAAAGCATACCAATGAGCCAAAACCTAGGGTCCAAAAATGCTCATTTCGGACTTCTAAAACTCCATCCAAGGTGGATACCTAATCAAAAACACAGAAATAAAGAGTTTTTGTATTTGACATATCCAACACAAATCAGTCAAATTATGGACTTGCTCCACACCTAGGAATGACATGATCAGACCCTGCATGAAGACACTCATTAGCCAAGTGCCAGACCATTCACTCAAGATATCATTTCTTCTTGTTACATACTGAGTCAGGGTCTGTTTTTTGTTTTTTTTTTTTTTCCAGTTTCTTATCTGCACCAATCTCTTTAGAATTAGGTCTTTACTTCCCTCACCCACACCTTGTTCAACAGTGTGTAGGTTTTTTCATCTTATTATTATAGTATATGTTTATATCCAGTACTTGAGTTATCAGAATTTTTGTCTTCTCAATGATTTCTTCCTCTGGATTCTCTTTCAACACATTTCTGTACAACACAGGATATTATCTGGATTTGAGCCAAAAGGAAATTCCAAGGACAGTGTATAGCCAATTGGTACAGTGGCATAGACTCAGTAGCTGAGATAAGTGGTCAGCTACACTGATCAAAGCGGCCTCTGTGATAGTAACAATCAATAGTTTTAATTACTCTCAACATTCAAATAATTTGATTATCTTTTCCTTCATTAGTTAACAGGTGGAATTTTATAACAATACAAAATCAAAACTATGTGGTGAAGCAATCACCATGTCAAAGTGCCTCTGACTTAATCAAAATCCTAAGTTTGAACATGCTTATGTGTGTGCATGCTCAGTCTTGTCCGACTCTTTGCAACCCCATGGATTATAGCCTCCTCTGTCAATGGAATTTCCCCAGCAAGAATGGAGTGGGTTGCTATTTTCTCCTCCAGGGGAGCTTCCCGACCCAGGGATCAAACCTGCATCTCCTGTGTCTCCTGCATTGGCAGCTGGATTCTTTACCACTGAGTCACCTGGGAAGCCCAGGTTTGAATACAGAATCATACAATTCACAGCTCTTTATAACAAATAGTGGTCTTTAGACAATTACTGTCTACATTTATTTCAACTGAATTTGGCTTCCAGATTGACAAGTGGTCAAATTTTTCTATTTTTGTCACTATGTTACATAAACTTCCCTAAAATTCGAGAAAGAACCTGAAATTATTTGTACCCACTCTTTGTATTCTCTAATCATAAATTAAAATGATTTTATTTATTATTCCATCTTACCTCTCTGATAAGTTTGTCCAACTGACCAATAACATGGGGTGGTGTTGTCTGGGGGGAAAAAATAAAATAGAACATGAATCTAGAGAGAGAAAAAATTTTGTAACAGTGGTCCTGACAGTAAAAAAATAAAACATGCATTTTATACCAGCCTTGACTTTGTTTCACATGTGCCTTCACATCGTTTAGGAAAGAGAAGTTTCAACTGACTCACTCATAAAGCAACATCAGAAATCCACCCACGCTTATTTCTTATCTTGCAAAGAAGCTATTTCTGTAACCAAATAAGCCTTAAAGAACCAACAAATCAACAAAAAAATCTTTAAGAAAGTAAAATTTTGTGTAAGACATAGCACTAGTTAACTAGTGCTATACCTTATTGTTATTGTTGCTTCTGGAGAGGGAGGGAAGTTGTGTGGGAAAGGCATAACGAGAAGCAGTGCTTATATGTTCATCTAGTCCTGGGAAACCATCTTCCTAGTCAGGCGCTGTCTACAGGTGTTCCTATGGTTTCAATAAGGAGTAATTTCTCGTTTTTAAGTTTGAAATTTAGAAGTCTCATTAATTCAAGGATAGGAAATAAGAAAACAATCATAACTGGATTATATAATAGCCAAAATACATTTATTAGGGGAAAACAAGTATCTATAGAGATTTTAACTAATATTGTTTTTACCTGAAATATTATTAGAGGCAAAGTTTCTCATTTATGTTTTTGTCTTATATATAAATATATGAAGACTCATTTGTGCCTATTTTGTACACCAATATAATTTCATCTGGTTCTTACTATACAAATTTCAGAGGTTACTGTTTGGCTTCATCTCCAACAGGACCCTCCAGTAGCTAAAAACTTCACAATCAGGCAGAAGAACACGTTTATTTTTATAACCTGGTAAAAGAACATAGCTAATTTTAAGCATGCATACTGAAAGATGACCATTACCTGGAGTAATACTTTCCCACTGTACACGCTCATGGGATACATAGTGCCAAACGTCATCAGAGCAATGGCAATGGCTGATGCAGTGTCTACAGCAAAATAATTACTAAAAAGAAAAAACAATTCTAAATCTTAAATGTTAAATTAAGATTAAATGTTTAATCTTAAATGTTAAGTCTTAAATCTAAATCCTTCACTAGGCTTCTTACAATTTAATCCACCAAACTTTAATTATCCCAAGCAACAGGACTATTTTACCACAGCTGGCCACTACTGTCATGAGAGCATCTCAAAGGAAAAAAGAAAGTTTTTAGAATCCTTTCTTGCCAAAGTTTAAGGGAAAATAACTAATACTTATGTTAATTAGTGTGAAGAGAGATGATGAAGAAAAAAATGTATTTCTCAACAATGTACTTTTAATCTACTTGTCAACTGTAAATATGTCATATATATTTATTTGCTGCAACAAACAAAAACCTTTTAACTAGTAATTTCTGATAAAGACCAATGGAATTCATCTGTGATTCTATCAATTTGCTGTAAACATTAACTTTCCAATAATTAGTATTAAAAAATTTCAAATTCCCCAGGAATTTCGTAAGATGAGATTTTTAAGAATTTGTCACAGTAAACCCTGTGACTGAAGTACAATAGCTCATCAGTAGTTCACAGCTCTAAAACAACAGAGACCAAAATGCCAAAGGTTACAAGCTAATCATGCACTCTTTTTCACTTTTTCCTATAAGCTGGGAATAGAAACACAAGTAAAGACACAGTTCCTGCCTTTGAAATGACAGGAAACACCCATGGGAAAAATACAAGAAATGACTTTGAGTACAAAGGAGGAGTCCTACAGGGTATCATGGCTGCACAAAGGAGTGACTAGTGAGCCTACAGGGGTAGGATAATCCAGAAAGGCTAAATAAAAAAGGTGACATCTGAGCTGAGCCTTCATAGATGGCCAAGATGATGGGGGTAAGATACTGTCAGCATGTGCAAGGGCATGAAAACCCTAATGCAGTGAAGAAACTATGAACAGTTAAGTATAGGCAGATGGATGGCTAGTAAGGTTGATAGAGGCTTCACCATACTAACAACTTTTAATTTTGTTAAGTTTTTAATCCTGTTTCAAAGGAGAGGATTTTGAAACAGGGAAATATTATGTCTAGATTTGCAACTTTTAATAATCACTTCAGTAGCAAAATAGCAGGTAACTAAAGATGTGTGAGAAGAAAAATTTTGAGATCAGGAGACTATTCTAATTAGGTCAAAGAAATGAAGATAAAGGCCTCAATTTAGGGAATAGAATGGGAAGAAGGGAAAGATAAAAAAGGAAAGATTAAACAAGAGTAGGAGACAAGACTATCATTTACAACAACCAAGACATGGAAACAACCTACGTGCTTGTTGACAGATACATGGATAAAGAAAATGTGGCATATAGAAAGTCAAAGGGAGAAGGCAATGGCAACCCACTTCAGTACTCTTGCCTGGAAAATCCCATGGACGGAGGAGCCTGGTAGGCTGGACTCAATGGGGTCGCTAGAAGTCAGACACGACTGAGTGACTTCACTTTCACTTTTCACTTTCATGCGTTGGAGGGGGAAATGGCAACCCACTCCAGTGTTCTTGCCTGGAGAATCCTAGGGGTGGGGGAGCCTGGCGGGCTGCCATCTCTGGGGTCGCACAGACTCAGACACGAATGAAGTGACTTAGCAGCAGCAGCAGAAAGTCAAAGTGCAAGTCACTCAGTTGTGCCCTACTCTCTGTCCATGGAATTCTCCAGGCCAGAATACCGGAGTGGGTAGCCTTTACCTTCTCCAGGGGATCTTCCAAACCCAGGAATCGAACCCAGGTCTCCCGCATTGNTGAGCTGAGCCTTCATAGATGGTCAAGATGATGGGGGTAAGATACTGTCAGCATGTGCAAGGGCATGAAAACCCTAATGCAGTGAAGAAACTATGAACAGTTAAGTATAGGCAGATGGATGGCTAGTAAGGTTGATAGAGGCTTCACCATACTAACAATTTTTAATTTTGTTAAGTTTTTAATCCTGTTTCAAAGGAGAGGATTTTGAAACAGGGAAATATTATGTCTAGATTTGCAACTTTTAATAATCACTTCAGTAGCGAAATAGCAGGTAACTAAAGATGTGAGAAGAAAAATTTTGAGATCAGGAGACTATTCTAATTAGGTCAAGGAAATGAAGATAAAGGCCTCAATTTAGGGAACAGAATGGGAAGAAGGGAAAGATAAAAAAGGAAAGATTAAACAAGAGTAGGAGACAAGACTATCATTTACAACAACCAAGACATGGAAACAACCTATGTGCTTGTTGACAGATACATGGATAAAGAAAATGTGGCATATAGAAAGTCAAAGGGAGAAGGCAATGGCAACCCACTTCAGTACTCTTGCCTGGAAAATCCCATGGACGGAGGAGCCTGGTAGGCTGGAGTCAATGGGGTCGCTAGAAGTCAGACACGACTGAGTGACTTCACTTTCACTTTTCACTTTCATGCGTTGGAGGGGGAAATGGCAACCCACTCCAGTGTTCTTGCCTGGAGAATCCTAGGGGTGGGGGAGCCTGGCGGGCTGCCATCTCTGGGGTCGCACAGACTCAGACACGAATGAAGTGACTTAGCAGCAGCAGCAGAAAGTCAAAGTGCAAGTCACTCAGTTGTGCCCTACTCTCTGTCCATGGAATTCTCCAGGCCAGAATACCGGAGTGGGTAGCCTTTACCTTCTCCAGNGACACGAATGAAGAGTCAGACACGAATGAAGTGACTTAGCAGCAGCAGCAGAAAGTCAAAGTGCAAGTCACTCAGTTGTGCCCGACTCTCTGTCCATGGAATTCTCCAGGCCAGAATACCGGAGTGGGTAGCCTTTCCCTTCTCCAGGGGATCTTCCAAACCCAGGAATCGAACCCAGGTCTCCCGCATTGCAGGCGGATTCTTTACCAGCTGAGCCACAAGGGAAGCCCAAGAATAATGGAGTGGGTAGCCTATCCCTTCTCCAGCAGATCTTCCTGACTCAGGAATTGAATTGAGGTCTCTTGCATTGCAGGTGGATTCTTTACCAACTGAGCTATCAGGGAGGCCCCTGTGACATATATATATATATATATATACATAAATATGTACACTAGTGGAATATTATTCAGTCATAAGAAGGAAATCCTGCCATTTCTGATATGGATGGACCTTAAGGACATTATGCTAAGTGAAATAAGCCAGATACAAAAGGACAAATACGTATGATTTCATTTAAATCAAAATACTTCATAGCAACCAAAAGTGGAAAAGTGGTTGCCAGGGGCTGGAAGGAAGCTGAATGGGTAGAAGTTATTTAATGGGTACAGGGAAGATGAAAAAGTTCTGTAGATGAATCATGATGATGGTTGTACAACAAAGTGAATGCACCAAATGCCTGAAAAAATACTAAACTGTATGCTTGAAGATGGCTAAAATGGTAAATTTTATGTATGTTTTTTACACAATTTAAAAGTGGAAAGCTGGAGAAGGCAATGGCAACCCACTCCAGTACTCTTTGACTGGAAAATCCCATGGATGGAGGAGCCTGGAAGGCTGCAGTCCATGGGGTCACTGAGGGTTGGACACGACTGAGCGATCTCCCTTTCACTTTTCACTTTCATGCATTGGAGAAGGAAATGGCAACCCACTCCACTGTTCTTGTCTGAAGAATCCCAGGGACAGGGGAGCCTGGTGGGCTGCTGTCTATGCGGTCGCACAGAGTCAGACACAACTGAAGTGACTTAGCAGCAGCAGCAGTAAAAGTGGAAAGCAGGGCTTCCCTGGTGGCTCAGGGGTAAAGAATCTGCCTGCCAATGCAGGAGACACGGGTTTGATCCCTGATTCAGGAAGATCTCACATGCTGGGGAAGAACTAAGACCATGCACCATAACTACTGCGCCTATGTGCCACAACTACTGAAGCCTGTGCACCCTAGAGCCTGTGCTCCACAACAAGAGATGTCAACGCAATGAGCAGCCTGAGCAGCACAACTAGCCCCAACTCACCACAACCAGAAAAAAGCCTACAAAGCAGTAAAGACCCAGTGCAGCCACACATAAATAAAACTAAAACGCACAACATAAAAAGCAGAATGCAATGGAATAGATAGCAGTAGCATTCACTCTCACAGGAAATTAAAAAAAAAAAGCAGTTTAGTGGATGGGGAAAACAGGTTCAGTCGAGGTGGACATGAACAGAAGATAGGCTCTGAGATATAGAGATCTGGGCTAGAAATAAAGTGAAGGAATCACACAAAGGTAGAAAATACAAACAATGGTATGTGATGTCCTAGGAGAGTAAGCATAAGGGTAGAGAGTCGAAGAATAATGTCATAACATTAAACTTAAGCTTGCTAAAGACTATTTCTTAATAGGCTTGCTTAGAAAAAAATTGGTTCACATCTACTCCTCTTTCCTCATTCAGCAACAGTGGCTGTGGCTTCACTTTCACTTTTCACTTTCATGCATTGGAGAAGGAAATGGCAACCTACTCTAGTGTTCTTGGCTGGAGAATCCCAGGGACGGTGGAGCCTGGTGGGCTGCCATCTATGGGGTTGCACAGAGTCGGACACGACTGAAGTGACTTAGCAGCAGCAGCAGCTGTGATTTATGTGTCTCTTACTCTCCTCTTGTTTCACTCATCTGGCCAGCAGAAGGGTATTTAAATAGTTTTCCCATCTGCATTACAGATTGTAGTCAAGATTTCTTATTGAATCCAACCCTCTTAAATTTTTCAGACCAAGACACTTGAGGACAAGACTTGACCAAGTTGCACAGGTCACAAACATGCTATAAACTTAATCCACATGCATCCTAATGCCCTTAAAAATCAGGCCCCAGGAATGGAAATCTACTTGAGAGCAATAAAAAATACTTACTTAATTTCAATTAGCATATAAGTAATACAAAGAGCAAATGCTCCAGCAAGATCAATCAAAACAAATGGATTCATTCGGGGAAGGAAGATACTGCTAAGTCCTGGAATAATTCCACACAAGCTATGAAAAAACAAACAAAAAGAGTACAGATCAGCAAAACTTATGTAATAATAATGAAAACTGTACAAAAGATGACTTGTATTTTAGTATCATAAATTGTTTAACAAGGATGATTTGGGAACAAATCTCTCACTTGTAAAGTTCTTTTTTGTATCATCAATTAAAAAATAAAAAAAAGTGAAGGGAAAAGAAGAATCTGATCTGTGAGAGTCATATAGTAACCTCAGCAATGAATAATGTTAAGTTCCCATAACAGATGTGTTTCCTGTGTATTCCTTTAACAATATGTATTTTATGAAACCCCAAACATCTTACCTTCTACTAAGATCTGCAACATGCTCTTGAAGCCAACTCGTACTAGCAGCTTTACAAAGAAAATACTTAAATTATTAAAATTACCAGAAATAATTATTAGATTACCAGAAATACTTGATTCTTAAATTAAAAAAATAAATTTCATGATGACTATGTAACACTACAAACGGATATATTATACCTAGAACTTTTTCTTTTGTATGCCTTTAGGATACTAAATGAAAAGTAGTTTCAACTAGAGTACACAGCTGATCTGATGGAATCAATGAACTTACATATGTCATCGTTACTATTAATTTGAAGTTTTAAAGGCTTATTATACTGCAAAGCAAAGCTTCCTAAACAGTGTGTTGAGAATGAGTTGCAGGTCCACCAATTACTAACTCTCTTAGCTTTCAGAGAGGCCAGGTATCTGGCTACATGCAGATGCCAGTCAGTGACTGACCCTGGACATGCAGCCGCCAGGTGCAAGGATATTTTTACGTTTACCCCAGGGTGCTACAGAAATTCTCATTTATGTGCACCGTGATGGAGAAGATTGGCAAGCCATATAAAAAGCGGCCTAGAACAGCAGTTAAAGCAGGCTCTGATGCCAGAATATTTGGCTTCAACCTCAACCCTCCCCCTGACTAGATATATAGTCTGAGGCAAGTGACTTAATCTCTCAGTGCCTCAGTGTAAAGTGGGGAGAATAAAATGATTTACCTTATATGGTTACAGGAAGAATTAAATGGGTTCTGTGTACAGTACTGAGCACAGTGCCTGGCAGAAAGTGCTTTAATATTATTTTTCACTAAAATTTCAACTCATGTTGTAAATCTTGGTGTTTCTGCGAACTTTCATTTCCAGCTAATATAAATACAAACTAGATGATTTTTCTGGAAATAAACTTGGCAATATATATCAAACACTTTAAAAACGTACTGTATCTTTAACCCATTTATAATTTTTTCTCTGAGAAGATTAGAAATGCATACAAGAAATCTGATAGAAAAAAGGTGGTTATAGTTAAAAGGAAAAGTTGAATATGTACAATAGACTAATTTTTTAAAATATTCATGACAAAATGTTATCCAAGCATTCAAAAATTATTTTTCAAAGATTATTTAATGACAGGCAATATTCAAGACGTAAAGTGAAAAAAGCCAAACATAAAATTTTCAACTGATACAATTCTAAGTATGTAAAAAAATATACATATATGCAAAGAAAGAAAAATAAAGGAACAAAATAGAAATGTTAATAGATGTTATCTCTGGCTCATGAGATTACCAGTACTGTTTCCTTCTTGTATCTTTTTGCTCTTCAGAGAAACATAGTTTGTAAATCTGTGTACCTTCTTAAAATTTCAAGAATGAGCATAATAGCATTTTAATAAAGTTTTTTCAAAATAATTCTGATGATCATAAATATCATTATTTAATTTTCTAGTTTATGCAGTAATTCTTAAACTCTAATTCATACAAATACAACTCATACTTCATGACACTTAGGAAGTTGTTTAAGTTTGAATGGGTATTTCAGAAAGCTTTCTTCCCCTGGTTATCTTGGTATTCAAGTCATTGAGACTTAAAAAGACCTTCCCCTATTTTTTCTTCAAAGTGTAGGTGTGTGTACACTGCCCGCTTTTGTTTTTACCTCATTGTAAAGTGAGGTAAAACTCCTCCAGTCATCCAACAGTGGTTAACCTGGTGTGGGGGAGTAGGATTCCAAAACACTGAAATCAGTGAAAAATGTCAATTATTTAGACCACTAAAATGAAAAATTCTATCTGAATTTTTGAAGACTTAAAAGTAAAAGAATGTATCAAAAGGACCAAAATCTGGCTACTTTCAAATATATGCCCACCCATCATTGCCCCACAGAGTTCCTGGGAACAAAGTTAATTAACAAAATATATTTGCAATGAGCACATCAACTAGTCTATGTACGCTGATGCTTCTAAAATGCGTTCTTAGGTAGTTTATTCATTTAAAATTTCATTCACGTTATCTGGTAAATGTAATTTTTTATCTCACGTAATTTGTCAGTTCTACTTGTTTTTAAGGAATATGCTATTTTAAAGCTTAAAAAGTTAGATTCTATTTCTTAATTTTCTGCTTCATAATTTTCTGAAGACTTTAGAACTTTAGGGGGAGGTAGTCCTCTCTTTTCCTCAGGATACACTTTCTCATTGATTTATCAATCAATGAAACAAACTAAAGACTTGTTGCCATGAGAAATTAATTGGATTTTTATTAATGGTAAACAAAAACATACCTTCAGAAACATAAGCAAAAGGTTTATTCCGAATTGAAAGCATTGTGAACAGGTTGAAGGAAAGAGCCACAAAAGTACCAACTAATAATCTTCCCCTAAAAAGAATAAGACTCACTGTTATTTTTTTCTTGGTAATATGAATATGTAATTTCCGCATGTAGCGAGACTAGGAGATGAGGGAGCAGAGTGGTCTGCTTCAGTATTTGCAGGGTCAGAATTTGAACCTGGTTTCTAGCTCCATGAGGTTGCTCCATCTTACATGGGATCTCCACCCCTCCAAAAAAGACCCTTAGCATTAACAGTATCTTCTTACAGGTAACTGCTGTTATAAATCTTGAGAAATGCTACAGATACTTGGTTTATAGTCTGCTGGCCAAGTCAAACTCTCCTGAATGAAACTGATCAGAATAGATCCACACAGTCAGCAACTATGTTACAGCTAGTAACATTTCCATCTCTTCCAGAGATGCTACTAAAAAATCTGGGGGATCCAAATTATAGAAGACAAGACAAGGCTGGTTTAGCATGTTCACCTGGGTTTGGAAATACTGAGGGACCTGACATCACAGTAGAGAGGCTGCTCTGTTCAGTATAAAAACGTAGGGGCTTGGGAATAGTTAAAGGTGAAAAGAAGGAATCTTGGGATTTGGGGATTTTGCTTGTGAAATATATATTACCACACTCTGAACTCTAGTATGGCCAAAGTAATCACCATTTCATAATATACCAATTAATCACTGGGAATCAAACTTAATAGTATATTATATGTCAAAAGTAGAATCTTACGTGTGTATCTCAGGCTGCTCCAAAAAGCGTTCTGCGCTAAAAGAAAGAATGTTAATGTATTAAAGAATTAAGTTAAAAAACTTTATTAAATACATAATTAATCTAATAAATTCACAAAACTTTTAAATATGACCTATTGATTACTAGTAGTGATGAGACAAGCAGACCCACAAATTATCCTCAAGGTGCAATGTCCAATCTTTCTCTAACAAACCTGCTTTTGGGTCAATACTAAGTATTAAAACATGTCTGACTGAATCCCTTCCTTTTATTCCCGTCTACTTGTGACTGGATTTAGTAGTATCAAAGGTAATAAAAGAAGGGTATGAAGAGGGAGAAAAGCCTGAAACATGAAGAAATTGTACTATCAAATCTCCAGCATTGCTCATATTAACTTGTATACCCTTTTAAACCAGAACGTCTCACTGGATTCTTTCATATTTCCAAAGATAGCATAGGTAGAAGCTGCAGTGACAGAAACATCGTATACAAATGTACCTTTCTTTTAAAATAAAGAGAGCTCCCAACTGCGCCAAGACTGTGGAGGCAAACACAGCCAGGACTTCTAATCTTTCAAATCTGAAATTGGAAAATCAATTACATTAGCATAATTTTTTCAATTCACAAATTAGCATCTCTAAAACACATTCACTCACTCACTACAAGTGTAACTACTATAAGCCAAACACTGTTTAAAAAAGTCTAGTTTCTAGAATGATAATAAACAGTGAATATCTTAGATTTTAGAAAGAGTACTTATTTATACAACATATATTATCTATGGCTTTTATTCTCTAGAAATGTTCATTATCATAATAACAGCTAACACTTAATTGACCCATTTTATGTTAGACACCAGTCAAACTACTTAACATATTACCTCATCTAAATCCTTATGAGGGTTATTCTATCCCTCTTTGAAAAAATAAGAGATAAGGAACTTGAAGCCCAAGAGGAAGAGTAACTGTTTAGAGTCAGAGAGCTAGCAAGTGGAGGAGTCAGATTTACAAACTCAGACACTCTGGCTCTAGTGTTCATGACTTTAATCACTAAAGAATAGAGTGAAAAAGTTGGCTCAACATTCAGAAGACTAAGATCATGATGGCATCCAGTCCCATCACTTCATGGCAAATAGATGGAGAAACAGTGGAAACAGTGGTTGACTTTATTTGGGGGGGCTCCAAAATCACTGCAGATGGTGATTGCAGCCATGAAATTAAAAGACGCTTACTCCTTGGAAGGAAAGTTATGACCAACCTAGATAGCATATTCAAAAGCAGAGACATTACTTTGTCAACAAAGGTCTGTCTAGTAGAGGCTATGGTTTTTCCAGTGGTCATGTATGGATGTGAGAGTTGGACTATAAAGAAAGCTGAGCGCCGAAGAACTGATGCTTTTGAACTGTGGTGTTGAAGACGCTGGAGAGTCCCTTAGACTGCAAGGAGATCCAACTAGTCCATTCTAAAGATCAGTCCTGGGTGTTCATTGGAAGGACTGATGTTGAAGCTGAAACTCCAATACTTTGGCCACCTGATGTGAAGAGCTGACTCATTTGAAAAGACCTTGATGCTGGGAAAGATTGAGAGGAGGAGGAGAAGGGGACAACAGAGAATGAGATGGTTGGATAGCATCACTGACTCAATGGACATGGGTTTGGGTGACTCCAGGAGTTGGTGATGGACAGGGAGGCCTGGCGTGCTGCAGTTCATGGGGTCGCAAAGAGTCGGACACAACTGAGCAACTGAACTGAACTGAACTGATACTGCCTGTCACATCTACATATAATTGCAGTTAATCGAATATGTCTTATTATCTCTAAACTATCAGCTGGAGGCCATGGACTGCTGTCTTATTTATCTTGGTTTTTACCACTATACATAGTTTAATGGCATTCAACACTTGTAGTATGTATATACACTAAAATTTCTCAAGGAGATAATTATGTTCAGAAAAGATAATAAATAATTAAGGATGTTCATTACATTACTTTTTTCTCCTCAAATCAGCTGGTTTAATTTCAGGAGGTACAAAATTCAGGAAATAATAAAATAATTAAGGACATATATCACATTGCTATTGGTAATGGAAAAATGTTGGAATCAACAAAAGACCATTATGTATTACTAAAAATATAACAAATGTATTTACTGACATGAAAGGAAGTAAATGAAGAAAAGTGGGTTATGGGAGGGTATGAAAACAGCAGTATGTAAATGCAGCAATGTTATCTGTAGATATTGATAAGTTGATACTGAAGTGCACGTGGAAATGCAAAAGGTGAAGGAAAGCAAAGGTCTAAAGAACAAAGTAGGGAGAGTTCCACTACAGTGTTCCACTACAAGATTTCAAACTACACTAATTAACACAGTACAGAACTGAGGTAAAGACAGACAAATACACCTTGAAGAGAAAGGAGAATCCAGAAACAGACCAACACATACAGTTACTTGATTAATGAAAAAGTAGCACATAAAAGCAATAAAAAAGAAGACACTTGATTTAATTAATGTTTTATCAAATTGAATAGCTGTAGAGAAACCAACGTGCCTTGACATCTACTTAAAACCATATACAAAAACCAAATTCTAGTTTGATTGTTAAGCCTATATGTGAAAGGTCAAATTGTAAGACTTCTAATGACAGGGCAGAGTATCTCATGATCTTGGGCCAAGATTTCTTGACAAGTACACAGAAAGTGCTAAGCGTAAAGGAAAAGACTAATAAACTGAATTTATCATTGAAATTAAAAACTTGCCATGCATCAGAAGATAGCTTTNCAGGGCAGAGTATCTCATGATCTTGGGCCAAGATTTCTTGACAAGTACACAGAAAGTGCTAAGCGTAAAGGAAAAGACTAATAAACTGAATTTATCATTGAAATTAAAAACTTGCCATGCATCAGAAGATAGCTTTAAGAGAATGAAAGAGAAAGAACTCCTATGGATCAATAAGAAAAAATAAGCAACCCAATATAAAAATGGCTAAAACACTTTAACAAGCATTTCAGAAAAGAGGTAATCTGAATGGCTAATCAACATAAGAAAAAGTGTTCAAATACTCATCAAGAAAATAATTTAAACCTACAATGAGATACCACTGCACTTCCTAGAATGGCTTCTAAAAAAATAGGCAATACCAACAGTTGGTAAGGACACGAAGCAACTAGAACTCAGATATACTGCCAGTGGAAATGTATACTGCCAGTAGAAAGGCAACACCACTCTGGAAAACTGCTTGGTATTATCCTATCTTATAGTGACAAATATATCCAAGTCCTATGACAGTAATTTCACTCAAAGACATATGCCCAACATAAATGAACACACATGTATACCAAAAGAAAAGTACAAAATGAGCATATGTAGTTTTATTCATAATAACAAAAAGCTAAAAGTTACCTAAATTTCTTTCAATAGTTGAACATATAAACGTATGTTGGCATACTGGAATATTAGAGCAAAGAACAAGAATGAGTTACTGCTATATGAAGATACATAGTACAACCCCATTTATATGATTTCAAAACTGGCAATAATCTGCAATGACAGCAATCGGAATACTGGTTACTTTTGTCGGCATTTGACTCTGACTCAACCTTAAGTCATTAATGGAGGCTTTGGGGGGAACTTATAATAGTTTATATCATGATCCAGATAGTAGTTATACAAGTATATTTATCTGTTAAAATTAATCAAACTATACAAGGATGTAAGAAAAGAATAACAGTTCATGCTACCAAGAAATCTATATTTTAAAGGAGGAGACAAAAAACCAAATAACTAATAAGTTCTATACAGAGAATTACAGTAGCCTGATGTGTGATGTTAGTTGTTCAGTCGTGTCCAACTGTTGGCAACCCCATGGACTGGGTTGCAGCCTGCCAGGCTCCTCTGTCCATGGAATGCTCCAGGCAAGAAGACTGGAAGTGGGTTGCCATTCCCTTTGCTAGGGGATCTTCCCAACCTAGGGACTGAACCTGGCTGTCCTGCATTGCAGGCAGAATCTTTACTGTCTGAGCCACCAGGGAAGTCCAGTCTGATGTGACAAGAGACTAACTGGGTGATCTATTTTAGAATTCATTTTAGATTGGGCCCAGTCACCTAATGATACTAGCACTTGGTAATATTAAGACTGGGATAACAAAACTGGGCTTATCTTGAAAGAATGAGGTGAAGAGCATCTCAAGGAGAGAGAAGAGTCTGTATAAAGATCCTAAAGCAATAGAGCGCATGACAGTGGTAACTTGAAAAGAAGTAGGCTGGGTCTCAGTCATACAAAGCCTTTATAAACAAGGGAGAGGAGTCAGGATTTTATTCTTAATGTGATAGGAAACAACTGGATGGTTTTAAGGAGCAGAATGATAGCATGACTTAGGCTTAAAAAAACAAACACTGGTTGCTACACAGAGAATGGACTACAAGCAAAAGTAAAAGCGACGTATGCAGACTAGTTAGGATTAGGATGCAGGATGTTGATGAAGGCAAGAAATGAAGGTAGCTTGGTTANTTAAAAAAACAAACACTGGTTGCTACACAGAGAATGGACTACAAGCAAAAGTAAAAGCGACGTATGCAGACTAGTTAGGATTAGGATGCAGGATGTTGATGAAGGCAAGAAATGAAGGTAGCTTGGTTAGGATGGTAGTACTGGAGATAGAAATGGGGGTGGAGGCAGAATCTGGATGTGTTTGTAAGTTATCCTGACATAACCTCCTGATGGATAAACGTGGGTGATGAGAGAATAATTGAGGATTTTGCCTGAGCAACTTTATAGACTAAGATGGGAAAAACTACAGTGGAACAGATTTTGGAGAAAGAAAACAAAACAGGAAATTTAGCTTGAATTTAAGACATCAATTAGGCATCCATGTGAAGCTGGCAAGAAGGGAACACTGACATGAGATAAATCTCAGTGCTGCAGAACTGAATTTTGGAATTATCAGATACAGATGATACTTCAAGCCATGCAACTGACTGTAATTATATTTAATTGCTCTCTCATTTCCGATTCTCGAAGCAATGATACCAAAATGAGAGCTGTCACGTCTTTATTAAACCTTGTATCCTGGCCACAGGAGCTGACCTAAAAAGACTAACATCTATACCAAGGCGGAAAAACCAACAGCTCTTTCTCATGATTTTCAGAACTAGAGCTGGGGAGGAGTCCTTTCCTCTCTAGGAGGAAGGTGAGAAGGTTCCAAGTTTTACTAGAAGTTATCATTCCAGCAGAGTGGAGAAAAACAGTCTGAGAAACTGAATCTGACATGCAGAGAAAAGCAGGCCACTGAGGTAAGAGAAAGACAATGTCCTGAGTGTCCCTGTGCCAGCTTACCTCAGTCTTCCCACATTTTGAAAACGTACATTATCATTTTCCCGCCAAATTAGTTTAAGTTGGATTTCTGTCACCACCAAAAGCCTGACTCAAGAGTTAAGATTTCTATATACAGATATTTATTCTCTACAAATGGTTATCATAGTAACAGCTCAACTCTATCAAATTTCAGTGACACATAAATATTTTCATTTTGCATAAAATTTCATGTTCACTCTGTCCTATTATTTAAGTAAATGAACCCTGATTCTGTTCAAAAGAATATAATCCCGATGAATGGTATGGAAAAGAAAGGTTAAGTTTGGTTCAAGAATTTCTCCACCAAGGTTAAATTTTTCTTTCTAGTTCTTTCTTGAATCTGAAAGGAATTCATTTCTCTTTCTAANCCTGATTCTGTTCAAAAGAATATAATCCCGATGAATGGTATGGAAAAGAAAGGTTAAGTTTGGTTCAAGAATTTCTCCACCAAGGTTAAATTTTTCTTTCTAGTTCTTTCTTGAATCTGAAAGGAATTCATTTCTCTTCCTAATATAATAAAAAAATCCGGGACTTCAGTGGCTAAGACTCCACACCTCCAATGCAGGTGCCCTGAGTTTGATCCCTGGTCAGGAAACTAGATCCCACATACTGCAACTAAGACTTGGCACAGCTAAATAAATGAATAAATATATATAGTTTAAAAATCCTCTGATATAAAAGATTATTTTCCAGCTTTCAGCAATTTCTAAACTATAGACACAGAAATATCAAAATCTTTGTCAGTGTGTTGCTGTCACAAATCTAGTCTTATGATAAAAATACACCTCTACCACTGCATTAATGTTAAAATGTATCCCACTTACTTTAACATCTAGAAGATACATACACGAAAATCCTTTGTACTTTCTCTAACTGAAATAAGAAATTACCAAAGTATCAAAGACCTTAAAATGAACATTTTATATTAAGATTTGCTTTGTAAAATAGCAAAGAACCTAATGTGAACATTTTACTTTAATATGATTTAAATTTAATTATTTATGTTTCCTATCTAGAATCCTCTTAGAAGATGCTTTTTAAAATCTACTTTTAACTTTATCACTATCACACTAGACAGACAATACTTATTTTCTAGAAATATTCAAGCTAGCTCTTTAGTAGTTTAACTACTAATTTTAATAGCAATAAGTTAGCAGAAAATAAATTGAACTTACCCAAATGAATAGGCAGGGCTAGGTTTCCTCATCATCACCCAGTAACTTATTAAACAAGTTATCAAACTAAGTAAAAAGGCAAATAAATTCAGCATTAGAACAACAGCTAGAGGACATATAGAAAGAAATTTAGCTTTCAGAATACCTAAGTTGCTAAAAGTTAACAGTGTTCACAGGCTAATAACAAATTATTATAATAATTATAATCTAATTACAATAAACACCCTAACATGTGAGTTTAAACATGGGGAGAAAGAGAAGAAGTTATGATATACCATTAAGACAGTTAAATAGAATATTTTAAACTCGTATTTTCTCTACTCAGTAAGTTATCCACCCTAAATGGTTTCCATAACTGAGCCTGCAAAAAATAACACAGTAATCATCAGAATATTAACTTGATTCTATGCATAAACATTTCAACTTTGATAAACTTTATTTAATCTATGTTAAAAGTTAAATATTAATAACACCTTGACAATATTCTAGATGAGGTAAAGTTATGGTTGCTTTCCAAGTATAGTGGAGATTCATTCTAAAACAATTTACTACAGTGTGAAATTCAGTAACAACTATCTGTTTTAGATCCATNAGCCTGCAAAAAATAACACAGTAATCATCAGAATATTAACTTGATTCTATGCATAAACATTTCAACTTTGATAAACTTTATGTTAAAAGTTAAATATTAATAACACCTTGACAATATTCTAGATGAGGTAAAGTTATGGTTGCTTTCCAAGTGTAGTGGAGATTCATTCTAAAACAATTTACTACAGTGTGAAATTCAGTAACACTATCTGTTTTAGATCCATCAAGATTTAGTTACGTGACTGATGAAAAGACATCCTTATAACACATCTATAGCACAGATATTGGAAACATCATAGTCCAAGCACTTTGCAATCTTTATTTGAAACATGGGGCTTCCCTGGTGGCTCAGACGGTAAAGAATCCACCTACAATGCGGAAGACCTGGGTTTTATCTCTGGGTTGGGAAGATCCTCTGGAGGAGGGCATGGTAACCCACTCCAGTATTCTTGCCTGGAGAATCCCCATGGACAGAGGAGCCTGGTGGGCTACAGTCCATGGGGTCTCAAACAGTCAGACACCACTGAGTGACTAAGCACACACACACTGGAAATAAGAAAGGTCCCCAAAGCAGGAGCCGACAGGTTGTCTCTCGATCTCACAATCACATACATGCTTTGCAGTTATTAATACCCCTCATTTCTTTTCCCATCTACACAGTTCCAGTGGGAACTGGTATGCTCTTACATGTTCCTGCTCCCTAGCAGGAACCTAAGGCTGACTCATCTATAGGTAGGCAACTGACCTAATGTCTGGGTATTTTTCTGTTGCTATGTAAATGGGATATCTTTTTCCAGCATATCTTCTAATTGTTTTTATTTGTATACATGATCCATGCTGATAATTTTACTTATTTCACAGATTACTTTCCTTTAATTAAAGAAAATTTCATACATTCAGCGCAATAAATTCTTTTATTTTTACTGTTTTATTCAAAATAGGACATTTATACAGAAATGTGCGTAAAGCACATATGTACATTTTAACAACAACAACAAAAAAACTCCCATGTAACCACAAATTAAGGTCAGGAGTAAAACAACAGGGAAGTCTTCTGGACGTCTCTTTCTTTTTTTTACATGAAGTATAGCTGATTGAAAAATCCTATATAAGCTTCAAAACATTAAGGAGAGTTTTTCAAACTTACCTAAAAAGATCAAAAATGGTCAGGTAAGTATAGGCAGTTAAAGCTGCAAAACAACAGAAAGACTCATTAAAATGTTACTGAATCCATGTTTAGTAAATACAACAAATAATGGCACATAAAAATATAAGAGGTTTTTAAAAACATAAGAAAGATATTAAGAGGTTTTATTTTTTAAGGAAAACTCAATAAACCTCAAAATCTTATTTATATACTACATAATTTGAAGAACTAATCTATCACACTAAAAATACCTCACAAAAAGATACATGCACCCAATGTTCACAGCAGCACTATTTACAGTAGCCAAGATATGGAAGCAACCCAAATGTCCATCAACAGACACACATGTAGGAAGGAATATTACTCATCCATAAAAAAGAATGCATCCTGCCATTTGCAGCAACATGGATAAACCCTAGAGTATATTCTGGTTGGGGAAATCAGTCAGAGAAAGACAAATACTATATGGTATCACTTATATATGAAATCTAAAAAATAAAACAAACAAATGTATTAATATATAGCTTCCTCACCAAGGGAAGTCCCTATAGTAATTCTGAGTGGAGCATAATCTATAAAAATACTGAATCACTATGCTGTACACCTGAAACTAATAACATAAATCAACTATATCTCAATTAAAAAATAAAAAGAAGCCTCTGTTTTTCAAATAGATTTAAATTTTTGGAAAAAGCTCATTTTAAATAATGCCTAGCAATTGAACCAAATTTTATAGTTTACAAGGTACTTTTGAGGGACTTCTCTGGCAGTCTAGTGGTTAAGACTCCGCACTGCCACTGCAGGGAGCAGGGGATCAATCCCTGGTTGGGGAATTAATATCCCACATGCCAAGTGACACGGCCAAACAGAATATAACAAAGTACTTTTGGAATAGATTCCCTCATTTAAATCTTCCAAGTTATATTTCAGAATAATATATTCCATGTTGAGGAAGACATACCTTTATTTAAAGTGAGAACAATAAAAGTGAAATTAATAATTAATATATTTAAGAACAGTGACATACCTATACTGTTAGTGGAACTGCACCACATTAGCAGGAAGCCAGTGCATGTTAAGTTTATTGCACCAAAGAGCAGTATCTTCCAGGACTGTGAAAAGGAAAATCATTCTTATTTGTACAACACCGATAAACTTCTTTGGGTCCACTCAAGTTTTGTGATTCACACTCTAATATTCAAAGGAATAAGCACAACCTGTTTTAAAAAACTGAAGGGTTACAGTTTCTAAAACTTCCCCCAAAATTCATCAACCAAGTTATTATAATATATAAACCTTAAAAAATTCAAGAAGGGGAATTATTCAAGAGAAAATAAATTCTGATACATAAATTCTCAAATAGTTGAGAAAATATGACATTTGAATATAATTTTGATTCTATAAACATGTATATGGAGACAATGATAAAACAAATGGGGCAAAACATAAAGCAACTGATGAATCTGAATAAAGGGTATAAGGGAATTCCTTATACCAATCTTAAAACTTTTCTGTAAGCTTTCAATTACATCAAAATAAAGTTACCCTGCCCATCTACCCACCAAAATCAGAACAATGCTTGGTCATAATAAACAGGACTGCTAAAAAAAGGAGATTACCACAATTCAGAAGTTCACAGAAAAGGAAGGATTTGAGATACACCTTGAAACAGCTAGGATCTAGTCAGAGTAAGGAAGAATAGCATTCTAAAAATAAAGGAAGACGAGAGCAAGTGAAGTGGTTTTTACTTTGTTCTGCTCCAATCCCTACACAGGCAGACCAACACTTGTTTCAAAGTATAAATGAAATAGTGGAAAGTGTTATTTGGAAATGTTAAGTTTAAATATATAATTGTTAAGGTCAATTAAGGTATGGGAAAGGTATGGGATAGGATGGTTTTAGAATACAGATGAAAGCTGTAGGTCTAGAAAGGAAGACCACCACCAGAAGTGAGAAGGATAAGAAGGTAACTCAAG
>SJYW01015434.1:329262-344448 GCA_006410735.1 Raphicerus campestris | reverse complement strand
AAGAATCCACCTACAATGCGGAAGACCTGGGTTTTATCTCTGGGTTGGGAAGATCCTCTGGAGGAGGGCATGGTAACCCACTCCAGTATTCTTGCCTGGAGAATCCCCATGGACAGAGGAGCCTGGTGGGCTACAGTCCATGGGGTCTCAAACAGTCAGACACCACTGAGTGACTAAGCACACACACAGTGGAAATAAGAAAGGTCCCCAAAGCAGGAGCCAACAGGTTGTCTCTCGATCTCACAATCACATACATGCTTTGCAGTTATTAATACCCCTCATTTCTTTTCCCATCTACACAGTTCCAGTGGGAACTGGTATGCTCTTACATGTTCCTGCTCCCTAGCAGGAACCTAAGGCTGACTCATCTATAGGTAGGCAACTGACCTAATGTCTGGGTATTTTTCTGTTGCTATGTAAATGGGATATCTTTTTCCAGCATATCTTCTAATTGTTTTTATTTGTATACATGATCCATGCTGATAATTTTACTTATTTCACAGATTACTTTCCTTTAGTTAAAGAAAATTTCATACATTCAGTGCAATAAATTCTTTTACTTTTACTGTTTTATTCAAAATAGGACATTTATACAGAAATGTGCATAAAGCACATATGTACATTTTAACAACAACAAAAAAAAAACACCCATGTAACCACAAATTAAGGTCAGGAGTAAAACAACAGGGAAGTCTTCTGGACGTCTCTTTCTTTTTTTTAGATGAAGTATAGCTGATTGAAAAATCCTATATAAGCTTCAAAACATTAAGGAGAGTTTTTCAAACTTACCTAAAAAGATCAAAAATGGTCAGGTAAGTATAGGCAGTTAAAGCTGCAAAACAACAGAAAGACTCATTAAAATGTTACTGAATCCATGTTTAGTAAATACAACAAATAATGGCACATAAAAATATAAGAGGTTTTTAAAAACATAAGAAAGATATTAAGAGGTTTTATTTTTTAAGGAAAACTCAATAAACCTCAAAATCTTATTTATATACTACATAATTTGAAGAACTAATCTATCACACTAAAAATACCTCACAAAAAGATACATGCACCCAATGTTCACAGCAGCACTATTTACAGTAGCCAAGATATGGAAGCAACCCAAATGTCCATCAACAGACACACATGTAGGAAGGAATATTACTCATCCATAAAAAAGAATGCATCCTGCCATTTGCAGCAACATGGATAAACCCTAGAGTATATTCTGGTTGGGGAAATCAGTCAGAGAAAGACAAATACTATATGGTATCACTTATATATGAAATCTAAAAAATAAACAAATGTATTAATATATAGCTTCCTCACCAAGGGAAGTCCCTATAGTAATTCTGAGTGGAGCATAATCTATAAAAATACTGAATCACTATGCTGTACACCTGAAACTAATAACATAAATCAACTATATCTCAATTAAAAAATAAAAAGAAGCCTCTGTTTTTCAAATAGATTTAAATTTTTGGAAAAAGCTCATTTTAAATAATGCCTAGCAATTGAACCAAATTTTATAGTTTACAAGGTACTTTTGAGGGACTTCTCTGGCAGTCTAGTGGTTAAGACTCCGCACTGCCACTGCAGGGAGCAGGGGATCAATCCCTGGTTGGGGAATTAATATCCCACATGCCAAGTGACACGGCCAAAACAGAATATAACAAAGTACTTTTGGAATAGATTCCCTCATTTAAATCTTCCAAGTTATATTTCAGAATAATATATTCCATGTTGAGGAAGACATACCTTTATTTAAAGTGAGAACAATAAAAGTGAAATTAATAATTAATATATTTAAGAACAGTGACATACCTATACTGTTAGTGGAACTGCACCACATTAGCAGGAAGCCAGTGCATGTTAAGTTTATTGCACCAAAGAGCAGTATCTTCCAGGACTGTGAAAAGGAAAATCATTCTTATTTGTACAACACCGATAAACTTCTTTGGGTCCACTCAAGTTTTGTGATTCACACTCTAATATTCAAAGGAATAAGCACAACCTGTTTTAAAAAACTGAAGGGTTACAGTTTCTAAAACTTCCCCCAAAATTCATCAACCAAGTTATTATAATATATAAACCTTAAAAAATTCAAGAAGGGGAATTATTCAAGAGAAAATAAATTGATACATAAATTCTCAAATAGTTGAGAAAATATGACATTTGAATATAATTTTGATTCTATAAACATGTATATGGAGACAATGATAAAACAAATGGGGCAAAACATAAAGCAACTGATGAATCTGAATAAAGGGTATAAGGGAATTCCTTATACCAATCTTAAAACTTTTCTGTAAGCTTTCAATTACATCAAAATAAAGTTACCCTGCCCATCTACCCACCAAAATCAGAACAATGCTTGGTCATAATAAACAGGACTGCTAAAAAAAGGAGATTACCACAGTTCAGAAGTTCACAGAAAAGGAAGGATTTGAGATACACCTTGAAACAGCTAGGATCTAGTCAGAGTAAGGAAGAATAGCATTCTAAAAATAAAGGAAGACGAGAGCAAGTGAAGTGGTTTTTACTTTGTTCTGCTCCAATCCCTACACAGGCAGACCAACACTTGTTTCAAAGTATAAATGAAATAGTGGAAAGTGTTATTTGGAAATGTTAAGTTTAAATATATAATTGTTAAGGTCAATTAAGGTATGGGAAAGGTATGGGATAGGATGGTTTTAGAATACAGATGAAAGCTGTAGGTCTAGAAAGGAAGACCACCACCAGAAGTGAGAAGGATAAGAAGGTAACTCAAGAGACAGAAATCATAAGGCAGAAAGAAGTGACAATGATGCAGCACAGAGGTAATAGGCTGTAAATCTAAGGAAGAAACAAGGCCATTTCCTAAAACTAAGGCATATGGTAAAGTAGAACTGGAAACTTAAATACAGAAAAAATCTTCAGAATAGCTGTTATGGTGAATACATTACTGAATCATCAAAAAGAACAACAACAATTACCAGCATGAATTTATGGGAGACAATATTCTCGAACTTCCTCCTCAAGGAGGAGCAAAACCAGAAGAGCAGGTGACATGGGGATGTTAGAAACCTAAGAACTGATATGACAGGTTAACAGGACGAGGGACTGTTTGCCTAAGGAGGACGTGACTGGACATGGGGCCTAGTCAGGACAGGGATTCAGTAACAGTCAGAAAAGGCGGATAAAGCATGTAATATATGCTGTTCTAATGCCAAATCAAGCTGTTAATCAAACATTTGAGTATCTATTTTGTAACAGATACTATTTTAGGCACTGGAGATACAGCAGTGAATGAAACATGGACCTTATAATCCAGGTGGGGTGACAGACAAGAAGCAAACATATAAAGTCAGGTGGTGATAAGTGCTAGGAAGAAAAAATAAAGCATAGTTAAGAACACAGTAACGGAAGATATTAAAGAGCTGCTAATCTAGATAGGGTGGTCAGAAAAGAACTCTCTGATAAGGTGACATGTGACCAGAAATCTGAAGGAGGCGAAGATGCTAAGCATCCAGACATCTCAGAGAGAAAACGGGAACCACAGTGCAAATACTTTGAGATAAAAGAGGGGCTGAGGACAGCTAGATAGGAGAGGTGAGAGGAAGTCTGGGGCTACATAAAGCAGTGTCATGTATGCTAGGAAAAGAACTGGGATGTATTCCAGATGAGATGGAACAGTGACTTAGCTTTTATTTTAAAAAGCTCATTCAGCTTCTCAACCTAGAATATACTGCACCGGGGCAAAAAGTAGGAAGACCATTTAGAATGTGCTTGCAAAAAAATAAACCATGTGGGGAATGATGGTAGCTTTGAAGGTGGGTGTTATAAGAGTCAGATTCTGGGTATTACGAGGACAGAGATGGCAATTACTTATAAAACAGCTGTGAGGAGTGAAGGAAAGAGAGGGGTAAGGGTGACTCCAAAGTTTCTGGCCTGAGCCATGTAGTGAAGAAGTGACAGAAAATCAAAGTTCAGGTTTGATCTTACTAAATTTGAGATAGCTATATAGGAATTGGAGGCAGGGAAGAAGGTAGAGGCTGAGATATAAATATGGGGTCACCAGCATATGGTAGTGAAAGTGTCACCAAGATGGAATGAAGCAAACAAGAGAGGCCAGAGTTCTCTAAGTCCTGGGCACCCCAAACTTGGAAGTCAGAAAGATGGGAGGGGAGTAACAAAGGAGACTAAAAAATAAAGACTAAGAAGTGAGTGGGCCCCCCAGGGGGCGCTGGTGGTAAAGAACCCGCCTGCCAAAGCAGCTGACATGAGACGTGGGTTCGAACCCTGGGTCAGGAAGATCCCCTGGAGGAGAGCACAGCAACCCACTCCAGTATTCTTGCTTAGAGAATCCCATGGATAGAGGAGCCTGGCAGGCTACCGTCCATGGGGTCACAAAGAGTTGGACATGACTGAGTGACTAATACTTTAATACTTTCAAGAAGTAAGTAGGAGGAAAATCAAGTGTGGCAGTTCAGAGTCCAAGTGAATAAAATGCTTTAAGGAGGAAGACTAATTCTAATGCCACTGAAGGCCAAATAAGATGGGAAATGAAGAGGACCATTGCTTTTGGCAACACAGAGGTTATTAGGTACTTGTAAAAGCAGTTTCTGGGGATAAGTGGGGACTAGAGTTAGACTGGTTTTGCTTAACAAAAACAGGGAAAAAAGAAACTGAACAAAGAGAGTAAAGAATTCTAAACAGTTTTGCTTCAAAAGCAAGCAGAGAAAGGAAGCAGCAGCTGAGAGTGGTATTTATGGCACGTAATTATGATGTGAGAAGGAGAAAGATTAAAGAAGGAATAACAATACAAGAGAAGAAGGAATGGTTCTAGGAACACTGGCTCTGAGTAAGGCAACAATGGAGGGACTGGCCTTATGGAGCAGATCAGACAGTTCATTCAAAGAAATGGGGGGGAAGGCAGAGTGTTGGCAGATGTGCTAATGACAGGAAGCAGACGTTTTCTCCTGATTGCTTCTTTTCCTTCAGAGAAACAGGAAGCAAGACGCAACAGGTTAGAGTGAGGATGAACAAGGTTTGGGGAGTTTGAGGATAGAAGTTAAAGAAAATGGGGTCAAACTGTCACTTAAGAACGTGGGAAATTGAATAAACTAGGAAGATACAGTGTGGGCAGCGCTAATGGCATACTTGATCATGAATTTAAAGTGAGACCAGGGGCTTCCTTCGTGGACCAGTGGTTAAGACTGTCCTTCCACTGAAGGGGGCACAGGTTCAATCTCTGGTTGGGGAACTAAGATCCCACCTGTGGCATGGCGTGGCCAAAAAAATTTAAAAACAACAACAAAAAAACCCAAAATAAGACCAGTCAGTACAGTTTTGTGTTTAAGGCTACACTCAGTTGCTTGTATGAGGTACAGAGTAGAGTGGACTTAATAAAGTTGAGGATTTGCCAATAAAGTATGATAGACAGAACACGGGAACAAAGGGGTTGAAGGCATGTGCAAGAAAATGAAAATGATGGACCAGAGAATCTAAAGTGATAAGCAAGCAACTGACAATAAGAGACGTGAGAAACAGTGAAAACACAGCAGAGTCAATGAACTGGAGGTTCTGGTAAGAGAAGGGAACTGGAAAGACAAGAGACGGTGACTGATGAGAAAAATGCTTATAACTGAGACAACGGGAGGATAGTTATTGTGAATGATAAAGTGTATGGCATGATCAGGCTTCCTTGGTGGCTCAGTGGTAAAGAATCTGCCTGCCAAGCAGGACTCGTGGGTTCGATCCCTGAGTCAGAAAGATTCCCTGGAGAAGGAAATGGCAATCCGCTCCAGTATTTTTACCTGGGAAATCTCTTGGACATAGACATATAGTGGGCTTCACAGGGTCACAAAAGTGTCAGACATGACTTAGTAGCTGAACAGCAGCAGCAGCATGGCATGATCATAGGAGTGGGCAGTTGAGAGGGACACAGGACAAGATTTGTGGTGAGGAACTGAGAGGTAAGGATCTTTCACATGAAATATGAAATCACTAAGAACTAAGACAGAAGTAATGAACAGCAATGAGCCAGGTGGATCTCTTCAGATTTAAATTATGACAGAGGTTATCTGTATAATCCAGGTGCTCCTGTATCAGTTTTGCTCCTGCTACCTATTCTGCGGTATACTGTGCTTCACTGAAGTGTGCTTAAAGAACTTCCTGCTTACTTCTGCAATAGGGTTGTTTTCCATCAGCATCATAACTATCTGTTCTCAAGAGAGCATACTAAATGGACTAGATACACAAGTAGGTTTAGTTCTCTACCCTTGGCTCTTGAAGTTTAACATCTAAAGGTGAGAATATTTCCAAATACTAGGATTACTGGCTTCTGATTATATCCCAAGGTTTTATACACAGCAGATAAAAGGGTAAAAAAAAAAGAAAAGAAGTCTTTAGTATCACAAGACATGGTCAATATTATTGCTTCGCTTATTATGTTACATAAAGCTAGCATTATTTAAAATTTTATTTTATACTTTTATTAAAAATGTGAGCAAGAGACACAGAGTCACTACCCTCAGGGAACTTACAGTATAAATGAGACAGTAATGAGAACAATGAAAACAGAATAATAACTAGAAAGTCTGCATTGGTGCCCAAAATGGGTACCGATTGTTTCTTTATAGTCTCAAAGTTTAACTTAATGAGAAAATTTGTTTTCTACCTTACATTCAAAATGAGAAAACATGGGTTCAGACCACATCCACTTAATTTGTTAAAAAACTAACAACATAAGGCAATCACCAAACAATTTTTCTTCAAAACGCTTGAAAATCAGAAAAAAAAACGAATCAAAGTTGAGTTTCTCCCTGGCATAACTGTATACTAAAGTGCTGTGATTTTACATTAACAAATTACTTATCCAACAAAAAAAATGAAAACACTGTGATGAAGTGAGAGTGATTTATATTTGTCTTAAAAATTACCTTTTTCAACTTTATAATATTGTTGATACAATAACTAAAATTAGGATTAAGAAATAAAAATAACTTACCCTTCGATCAGCTGCTACAAGTCTAAATTCCTGTAATAACTTGCCAAAAAAAGATCTCTGTGGTTTTCTAAAGAGATGAATTGTCCCCTTTAAAGTAAACAAGAAATATGCAAATTAGCATTTAAGTACCTGAGCTTCTGCACTCCTGTGATATAGTAAATCACAACTAACATTTCTTGAATGCTTGATACATGCCAAGCAATTCTAGACACCTTACATGTATTTATCTATATAAAATTCACAATAACCTATGTGGTAGAAATAATTTTTAGTAAACTAAGTACACAATGCTAGTAACATCTGAGCAGGAATTCAAACCTAGGAGTTTTAGCTCAGGACCAAAACCTCTGCTTTAAAACAGATTGCCTAAGCAATTTTGAACCAGAAAAGCAGTTTCCAAGTAGCTCTAATTTCCAAGAAATTATACCATTTACCTAATTAAAGCTTTATATATGAAAGGTTTGACAACTATTATTAGAGTCAAACCTCTGAGTTTCTCTCTTAGGCATTCAAAGTTCATGACATTTAGCTAGCTTCCATGGTCCCTGCTAGTATGCAGTACGGTACTAGCAGAGAAAGAACATGGCAATGCTGACCACAGAGGGACTTGCCACTCAAGTTCAGGAAACAGTGTAAGAAAGCCTTAACATAAAGGAGAGCTCAAATCCCAGGGATGGCGGAGCCCAGTGGGCTGCCATCCGTGGGGTCACACAGAGTCGGACACGACTGGAGCGACTTAGCAGCAGCAGCCACATATAGGAAATTAGCCTGAAATTAAGGTAGTATCCAACATCACTAGGAGAAAGTATGGGTTATTCAATAAATGGTATTTGGAAAAAGGCAAAGATGGGTCCTTACTATACTTCTCAATCTAAGTTTTCAAATATAAAACAATAGAACATTTGAAGAAACTCATGTATAAGAAAGAAAACCCAAGAAAAATAAACTGAAGATCTTTGTTATTACAAAGGTAAAGTAATTGTAATTTTTCTAGAGAAAAAATATCCTTCACAATTTTCAGTGGGTCATACACAATAACTTGCCTACTAAGTGCCATGCACTTAAATATTTGGATTTCAACTTTAACAAAACATTTTCCTAGATGGTAAAGGCCACAATCACTATAGCACACGGCATTTCTATCTCATTAAAGTCGGCCAGTTTGACTCACACACTGACTTTTCACAGACAGCAGAGGAAATGGGAGTTAACAGATAAAAAATGTGAAGTTTCAGATCCATTCCAAGCAGAAGTATGATTTGCCTACAGGTAGCATTTAGAAACATCTCAGTAGCTATAAAATGATATATTCCATTTCTTTAAGTTTGACATGTCATTAGTTGTGTTATGTTGAGACTCAGCGAAGGCAGAAAATAGGCTGAGTGCTAGAAATGTAGCATAACAAAAACAGCAAAATGTTGCTAACTGTGGAGGCAAAGTTATGGCTATATGGGGACTTTATGATATTCTCTCTACTTTTCTGCATGTTTGAAAGTTTACACAATAAAAAGTTAAAGATATACTTTAAAATGTAAAAATAAAGCATCAAGAAAAAGGTATTACCAATCTTGATATCCAAATAAAGATCAGTGTATGTGAATAACCTAAGACTCTGCTAAATCAATTCAGTTGAAAAGGAACAATATGCTGTTTTTATCCGAGATGTTAATAAATGTTAATATTAACAAACATACTTTATTCTTAAAGAATTATGAGTGGGATATTTTGGTCCTAATGATAAATTCTGCTTACTACTGGTATCCTTGAATATCTTCTAATTTCTAGCTCATTTAAAATTATTTCAGTTACTTTAAGTTTCAGGTTAAGACAATCAAGCTTCCCTGGTGGCTCAGAGGTTAAAGCATCTGCCTAGAATGCAGGAGACCCGGGTTCGATCCCCAGGTTGGAAGATTCCCCTGGAGAAGGAAATGGCAACCCACTCCAGTACTCTTGCCTGGAGAATTCCATGAAGGGAGGAGCCTGGTAGGCTACAGTCCACTGGGTCGCAGAGTCGGACACGACCGAGTGACTTCACTTTTCAAAAGGCAGATGTCCATTTCTGATGCCATTCTGATAGTAAAGGAACAACTACAAATACCCTAATCTTAATGTCACTCTTTCAAAAATTATATTGGCTCTCCACTGTTATCAAAATAAACACCAAATTTTACAACCTGGAACTCAATGTGTTCAGCGAGTTAGCCTGTTTCTTTCCATTTTCTCCCTTGCTCAATTTCCACTATTGAGGAAACTGCTCTCCTCAATTTCCACTATATTGGTGTACTCCTTGTCTCATGATCATATTGATAATTCTAGAGTGACCAGGGTCAGACTGGTCTAATCCCAGCACTAATAGCCCTGTAGCANTCAATTTCCACTATTGAGGAAACTGCTCTCCTCAATTTCCACTATATTGGTGTACTCCTTGTCTCATGATCATATTGATAATTCTAGAGTGACCAGGGTCAGACTGGTCTAACCCCAGCACTAATAGCCCTGTAGCACGTAGCAAGTTATCTGACCTCTCTGTTTCCTCACCCAGCAGAGAGTAATGAATACTAGACTAAGAGACTGGAATAAAGGTACAAAGTACTCAGTTCACTGGTTCACTTTCTGCAAGAAGCCATATTAGGTTATTTAAATGACAGGGTTGTGGGTTTTTTTTAATGCCACTTGGTTTGTAATTCACCACAGGCTAGCCTTCATATTGTCACCTTGCATGATAAGTTCATTTTCAGCAACTTTACCAATGACAAGGGCTAGATTTTCCCAACATTCTCTAAGACAGCACTATGCTTTGCACATAGTATATGTTTTAATTGCTAGTATTTCCCTTATTACTAATGTTTCAAATATAAAAGTTTACTGCCAAGGTTACTTATTCATCATTCTCTGAAACAATATTTATTGAAAACTTCCTCTGGGCCAGGCACTGTACAAAAGACTGGGAATATGACAGTGAATAGGTTCTGCTCTTAAAGAGCTTATAGCCTAGGAAGTGAGAAAAACAAGCAAATAAATACACAGTCATAACACAGTCTGGTAAGGGCTACAGATGTTACTGGTAAAAAGCAGCCTCATAAGAGCCTAAAGGAGGCACTTAATAGGACCTTGAACGTGACAGAAAGGCTCAGGAAAGAGACTAAAAGACACGTAAGGGATGGAGAACAATTCTGGCAGATAGAACAGCACACATTAATTCAGTGCAAAGGTCTAATTCTTAGAGCACAATCCGCAAGCTGTTACTGGTAGCTGGAATATGGATATATGTATGTATGGGTGAAAAAAACCTGCAAAGGTAAGAAGCTAGACTACAGATGTTTTTGCTTGCCATACTAAACAGGTTTTTAGCTTGTGGGCTAAAGGAAAAAAAAAAGGAAGACTTAAGCAAGGGACTGTTATGCTCAAGTTTTAGAAACTTAACTCTGCTACACAGCGGTGAATGTTCTGATGTTGAACACAGAGGCTATTTGGTCATCCAAGAGTAAACTTTTACCTACTTTCTACACGTTTAAAGGAAAGATTACAGGAAATTTAGAAAATATTTAAGTAGATAAATAAGACATTTTTTCTACCATATCCACTCAAGGAAAAAACAGAATGACAATGCTTAGACACAGAAACATGGTCGTTCTGCCATATACAGGCTATCAATAAGAGATCCATAAATTTTTCTGATAAAATGGTGTGTACCTCTTTTGACACTGAAATCACAATCCACTACTTACCCTTAGATAAAATTCAGAGAGCTATATACTTGATTTATGAAAGAATAAAATAACTAACTTGTCTAACAAAATTTAAACACATTCCTAAAGCCCTAATGTATACTGGGATCTACAAACGCACCAAAAAAGCTGCAATAAGAGGAACGACCGACACCTTGACTTTCGCCAATCTTTGGCCTTCTGAAAGTTGTGCTGTATCCGGGTATCTGCACTCAGTAAAACCAATTTGGAGAGTGGGGCGTCAGATTGAATAGCCTATTAATCATGCTGTTCATTAATGCAACGTTATCATCACTGCTGTAAGCATCACTAATACGGTCGTTGGTGCTGTGGACTTGTTTTCAGATCTTTTGTCGGTGTTGTGGTTACTGACACCAGCAAAGACTTTTATTTCTATATCAAGGATATTACGGCAGGGAGGAGTCCTCATCAGAGCCAAAAAAGTCGGTCTGGAGCGATGCCGGGGTCCCGAGAGGCAGAGGAACCGGGTGAGGGAGCGAGGGGGCATCAGAGCTCTGAGAGGGCACTCTCTCCGATGCTAGAGGCTCCTTCCGGGGACCTCGAGCATAATTCTGACGACCCCTCCTCTGGGCAGCTGAAGCATTTTCAAGCCGCTTCAGAATCAGAGAGAATAAGAAGAATCACAAAAGAAACCCTCATCCCCCTGGCCAACTCACCATGATAAGGAGCGGCACAGCTCCCACCGGAAGACGCTCTGGGAGCTGGTAGTTCCCTGGAGCGGAAGGGGCGTGGATACCAGAGGCCGATTGGTTGCGAGCGACGCGGGGGGGCGGAAGTGCGCCCCACTTCCCGGCTGCCCCTGCGTTCCATAGAGGCGAAGGCGGCGGCTAGAGCGACTCTTCCAAGCTGGCGGAGGTCTGGTTGCAGATTTGCCAGCTGAGGGCTTTAGGTTTAGGAGCAATTTGTTTGTAACTAGAGGAATTTCTTTGAGTCCTGAAGCGCTTTGAGCTACGTTGTGTTTTTTAATTTTTTCAATACCTTATGAAATAGGTAACATTCCCATTTTTCAAGTGAGAGAAACTTAAGCAGAGACATATCTAGTTTGCCATAGTAGCGGCTGCTCAGGCCGACTGACAGTATTATGTGGTAATTCCTAAAATAATACTTAAATTTTATAGGATTGATTTTACTTTAAAAAGGAAAATAAAACACATTGAANTGATCACTCATCTAGAACCAAACATCCTGAAGTGCGAAGTCAAGTGGGCCTTAGGAAGCATTACCATGAACAAGCTAGTGGAGGTGATAGAATTCCAGCTGAGCTATTTCAAATCCTAAAAGATGATGCTGTGAAAGTGCTGCATTCAATATGCCAGCAAATTTGGAAAACTCAGCAGCAGCCACAAGACTGGAAAAGGTCAGTTTTCATTTCAATTCCCAAGAAAAGCAATGCCAAAGAATGTTCAAACTACCAAACAATTTCACTCATTTCACATGCTAGCAAAGTAACGCTCAAAATTCTCCAAGTGAGGCTTCAATGTACAGGAACCAAGAACTTCTCGATGTTCAAACTGGATTTAGAAAAGGCAGAGGAGCCAGAGATTAAATTGCTAATAGCCATTGGATCATAGAAAGAACAAGCAAATTCAAGAAAAACATCCACTTGTTTCAATGACCATGCTAAAGCCTTTGACTGTGTGGATCACAGCAAACTGGAAAATTATTAGAAATAGGAATACTAGACCACCTTACCTGCCTCCTGAGACACCTGTATACAGGTGAAGAAGCAACAGTTAGAACTGGACATGGAACAACAGACAGGTTCCAAATTGGAAAAGGAGTACATCAAGGCTGTATATCATCACCCTGTCTATTTAACTTATATGCAGAGTACATCATGCGAAATGCCAGGCTAGATGAAGCACAGGCTGGAATCAAGATTTCCAGGAGAAATATCAATAACCTCAGCTATACAGATGACTCCACCCTTATGGCAGAAAGTGAAGATCTAAAGAGCCTCTTGATGAAAGTGAAAGAGGAGAGTAAAAAAAGCTGGTTAAAACAACATTCAAAAAACTAAGATCATGGCATCTGGTCCCATCACTTCATGGCAAATAGATGGGGAAACAATGAAAAGAGTGACAGACTATTTTCTTGGGTCCCTAGATCACTGCAGATGGTGACTGCAGGCATGAAATTAAAAGACGCTTGCTCCTTGGAAGAAGAGCTATGACATCATATTAAAAAGCATATTAAAAGCAGAGACATCACTTTGCCAACAAAGGTCTGTATAGTCAAAAATAGGTTTTTCCAGTAGCAACGCATGGATGTGAGAGTTGGACCATAAAGAAGGCTGAGCACCGAAGAATTGATGGGTTTGAACTGTGGTGTTGGAGAAGACTCTTGAGAGTCCCTTAGACTGCGAGGAGATCCAACCAGTCCATCCTAAAGGAAATCAATTGTGAATATTCATGGGAAGGACTGATGCTGAAGCTGAAGCTCCAATACTTTGGCCACTTTGGGAAGAAATGACTCATTGGAAAAGACCCTGATGCTGGGAAAGACTGAAGGCAGGAGGAAGGGGATGACAGAGGTCGAGATGGGTGGATGGCATCACTGACTCAATGGACACGAGCTTGAACCAAGTTCTGGGAGATGGTGATCGACAGGGAAGCCTGGCATGCTGCAGTCCATGGGGTGGCAAACAGTGGGACAAGATTGCGTGACTGAACAATATCATTTCCAAAGCCCTTAAATCCCTCCTGGAGATGTGGATTCCTTTGGAGGATTCATCAGCCCAAAGAATTTGTTAGATACTTCCCCTGGTGGTCCAGTGGTTAAGACTCTGAGCTCCCAATTCAGGGGGCCCAGGTTTGATCCCTGGTCAGGGAACTAGATGCCACAATGCATGCCACAATGAAGATCAAAGATCCCGAGTGCTACAACCAAGACCTGGAGCAGCCAAATAAATATTTTAAAAACCAGGCTATTTTAAAGAATTTCCTATGTCAGCCTACTAAGAACAAATTTTCTTACTTTTTGTACAACTGGAATGAGTTTTATGTATTTTGAACATTCTAAGTAAACATTTTAGGTTAACTTTTATTCTTGCACTCATTTTTAAAATTGATGTACAGTTGAGTTCCAGTGTTGTTGATAAGATGGTTGGATGGCACCATCAACTCAATGGACATGAGTTTGAGCAAACTCTGGGAGATGGTGAAGTACAGGGAAGCCTATCGTGCTACAGTCCATGGGGTCCCAATGAATCAGACATGATTAATCGACTGCACAACGTATGTTTCAGGTGTATAGTCAAGTGATTTCAGCTATATATTCTCTTTCAGATTCTTTTCGATGATATGTTACTGTAAGATACTGAATATAGTTTCCTATGCTACACAGTAGGTCCATTCACCTTTTTACATAGCATTGTATAAGCATTTTACACTTTAAAAATGTCACTCCATCATTTCCTGGATTCCACTGTTTCAAATAAAGTTACCCACCATTTTTACTTTATTCAAGTGTAGTGTCATTTCCCTTTGCTGGCTGCTTTTGATATTTAATTGATTTGGTTTTGTGCACGTGTGTGTGTTTTGCAAAGGAGGTACTCAGATGTGATCTTTGTTGCATTTATTCTGCTTGGAGTTCACTGAACTTCTTGGACCTGTAAGTTGATGTCTTCCAACAATTTTGGGAAATTCCAGGCATTACTGCTTCAGATATTTCTGTTGCCCCATTCTCTCCCTGTCCTCTCCTTTTGGACCTCAGAGTACATGTACATGAGACTGATTCTGTCCCACAGGTCTGAAATCTGTTTCTTTATTTCTCTGTGCTTCACTTTGATAATTACCTGCCTTCCTGTTTTCTTATCTCTGATGCACCCAGTTTACTGTTAAGGCCGCCCAATGATTTTTCAAATTTCAGACACTGTCATTCATTTCATAATTTATAATCACAGACTTTCTATTTGGTTTTCAGTTTCTATTTTTCTGCTAAGAATCCTAATCCATTAATCCATCATTTTCCCTTATAAAATTTTTAATGTATTTTAATGCTGTTAAATAATTTTCTGTTAATTCCAAAATAGTCATCTGTGTTTCTGCTTCTATAGATTTTCTGTTGATTATGGATCATATAATTTTTCTTTATATGCTTATTATTTTTGCTGGGCTTTGTGAATTAATATGTTGTAAAGGCTCTGGATTCTGTTTTAACAATGTTTTATTCTGGCTAGCTGTTAAATTACTAATGGATAGCCTTGATGTTGTGAAAGCCTGATTTTAAGCTTTGTTTCAGCGAGTTTCTTCCAGCTCTAAATGACTCCTCAGCTCATTAAGCCTGTCACATTCTCCTTGAATTTATTTCCAAGCACAGTGCAAATGCTGCAAGTTGCTCTCATGGTGAAACCTAGTTCATGTGGATCTCTTCTAGTATGATTTTGTGCTGTTTTTGCCCATTTTTGACTGCTCTAGTCTTCTAATCACAGCTTTTTATATTTTATTCAGAGTTTGT
>SJYW01015434.1:312582-327040 GCA_006410735.1 Raphicerus campestris | reverse complement strand
AGTGACAGACTATTTTCTTGGGTCCCTAGATCACTGCAGATGGTGACTGCAGGCATGAAATTAAAAGACGCTTGCTCCTTGGAAGAAGAGCTATGACATCATATTAAAAAGCATATTAAAAGCAGAGACATCACTTTGCCAACAAAGGTCTGTATAGTCAAAAATAGGTTTTTCCAGTAGCAACGCATGGATGTGAGAGTTGGACCATAAAGAAGGCTGAGCACCGAAGAATTGATGGGTTTGAACTGTGGTGTTGGAGAAGACTCTTGAGAGTCCCTTAGACTGCGAGGAGATCCAACCAGTCCATCCTAAAGGAAATCAATTGTGAATATTCATGGGAAGGACTGATGCTGAAGCTGAAGCTCCAATACTTTGGCCACTTTGGGAAGAAATGACTCATTGGAAAAGACCCTGATGCTGGGAAAGACTGAAGGCAGGAGGAAGGGGATGACAGAGGTCGAGATGGGTGGATGGCATCACTGACTCAATGGACACAAGCTTGAGCCAAGTTCTGGGAGATGGTGAGTGACAGGGAAGCCTGGCATGCTGCAGTCCATGGGGTGGCAAACAGTGGGACAAGATTGCGTGACTGAACAATATCATTTCCAAAGCCCTTAAATCCCTCCTGGAGATGTGGATTCCTTTGGAGGATTCATCAGCCCAAAGAATTTGTTAGATACTTCCCCTGGTGGTCCAGTGGTTAAGACTCTGAGCTCCCAATTCAGGGGGCCCAGGTTTGATCCCTGGTCAGGGAACTAGATGCCACAATGCATGCCACAATGAAGATCAAAGATCCCGAGTGCTACAACCAAGACCTGGAGCAGCCAAATAAATATTTTAAAAACCAGGCTATTTTAAAGAATTTCCTATGTCAGCCTACTAAGAACAAATTTTCTTACTTTTTGTACAACTGGAATGAGTTTTATGTATTTTGAACATTCTAAGTAAACAACATTTTAGGTTAACTTTTATTCTTGCACTCATTTTTAAAACTGATGTACAGTTGAGTTCCAGTGTTGTTGATAAGATGGTTGGATGGCACCATCAACTCAATGGACATGAGTTTGAGCAAACTCTGGGAGATGGTGAAGTACAGGGAAGCCTATCGTGCTACAGTCCATGGGGTCCCAATGAATCAGACATGATTAATCGACTGCACAACGTATGTTTCAGGTGTATAGTCAAGTGATTTCAGCTATATATTCTCTTTCAGATTCTTTTCGATGATATGTTACTGTAAGATATTGAATATAGTTTCCTATGCTACACAGTAGGTCCGTTCACCTTTTTACATAGCATTGTATAAGCATTTTACACTTTAAAAATGTCACTCCATCAATTCCTGGATTCCACTGTTTCAAATAAAGTTACCCACCATTTTTACTTTATTCAAGTGTAGTGTCATTTCCCTTTGCTGGCTGCTTTTGATATTTAATTGATTTGGTTTTGTGCACGTGTGTGTGTTTTGCAAAGGAGGTACTCAGATGTGATCTTTGTTGCATTTATTCTGCTTGGAGTTCACTGAACTTCTTGGACCTGTAAGTTGATGTCTTCCAACAATTTTGGGAAATTCCAGGCATTACTGCTTCAGATATTTCTGTTGCCCCATTCTCTCCCTGTCCTCTCCTTTTGGACCTCAGAGTACATGTACATGAGACTGATTCTGTCCCACAGGTCTGAAATCTGTTTCTTTATTTCTCTGTGCTTCACTTTGATAATTACCTGCCTTCCTGTTTTCTTATCTCTGATGCACCCAGTTTACTGTTAAGGCCGCCCAATGATTTTTCAAATTTCAGACACTGTCATTCATTTCATAATTTATAATCACAGACTTTCTATTTGGTTTTCAGTTTCTATTTTTCTGCTAAGAATCCTAATCCATTAATCCATCATTTTCCCTTATAAAATTTTTAATGTATTTTAATGCTGTTAAATAATTTTCTGTTAATTCCAAAATAGTCATCTGTGTTTCTGCTTCTATAGATTTTCTGTTGATTATGGATCATATAATTTTTCTTTATATGCTTATTATTTTTGCTGGGCTTTGTGAATTAATATGTTGTAAAGGCTCTGGATTCTGTTTTAACAATGTTTTATTCTGGCTAGCTGTTAAATTACTAATGGATAGCCTTGATGTTGTGAAAGCCTGATTTTAAGCTTTGTTTCAGCGAGTTTCTTCCAGCTCTAAATGACTCCTCAGCTCATTAAGCCTGTCACATTCTCCTTGAATTTATTTCCAAGCACAGTGCAGATGCTGCAAGTTGCTCTCATGGTGAAACCTAGTTCATGTGGATCTCTTCTAGTATGATTTTGTGCTGTTTTTGCCCATTTTTGACTGCTCTAGTCTTCTAATCACAGCTTTTTATATTTTATTCAGAGTTTGTAATTGTTATTGGCAAGAGTCAGTTCAATACAAGCTACTCCTTCAATACCAGACTACAATCTCTGAAATCTCAAAAAGTTTCAAATAAATTAAAGGCAAAATAAAGTTTATAATTTATTTCCAATCCATTAGGATAAAAACCCACTTATGCAGCTGAGTCTTTTAATTAATTTCTTCTGAAGAAAAGTACAAAAGACCAGAGTAAAACTGAGACAAGTATTTGAAGGAAAATCCTTTGACTTAAAGTCCAAAAACAAACTGTCAATAGTTCATTCTACCAAAAGAATTAGTTTTTGTACAAAATATAATGAAGTTTACACTATAAACAAAGACGGCTGTATATTAAATTAGAGTTCTAGCTTTTCCTCCAATTCTTTCCAAGCACAAAGCATATTTGCAAGTCAGAAACCTAATAACCTCATTTGGCAGACTGTCTTAGAATAAGCTTTTACCCTTAAGATATCTGGAAAGATAGTACTGATTCTTTCCGTTGGCTCAAAGTCCAGTACATCAGTAAGTTTTAATTTAGTTTATAAAACTCTGCCATAGTAACATGAAGAGCACACTAAGGTTTAAACATTACCTTTTACTGAATAATATGACACAGAGCTCAATGCAAAATCTACAAGGTCACAATCTAATATTATTTCGGAAATCCTCAGCAACTTCTACCTTTATTGAAAAGGATCAAACCAAAACCTTTACACGTCCTACCATATAATTACTCTACTTTTATGGCCATTCTATGAGAGAAACACAGCTTAAAATAAAACTTATGTCATGTAAGTCAAAGAAAATTGTTCTCTAGCACTAAGTTCAACTTCATACTTGATCAGGAAATTAACTTCCATACATGGATGTGCATACAGTAGAATAATTCTGACTCAGTGTTTATGACAATATTGTTATGTAACATGTGAAGTCTGTTATCTAAGACTTTTCCCAATAAATGAGCTACAATTAATGTATATAGTATTATGACAGTTTTAAAGGAGTTTGTAGTTTAAAAGTTATAAGTTTAAAGCCCATGGACTTTTAATACAACTTACCAGTTATCAATAATCTTTTTCCAAATGAAAATTTAAAAATGAAATTTTATGAGCTTTATTGAAAATATTTTAATTTGGGATGTTCATCATACTTATCGGGTATATTTTCATCATCTTTCATTATCAGTATTTTATAATGATGCTTAAATGTTTGAGACCTTAAAAAGATACTACTCATGACCTAAAATATCATGGTTTTGGCTTAAAATATTTTTTTTCTATTTATCTCAACCCTCATTTTTATTATCCAGGGAGTTCTATGATTAGAGGAGACATGACTTGTTATAACTACAAATAGCATATAATCATACATCTTCTACATTTAGATAAATCTTTAAGATAAGGAAGAGTAAAGTTAAGAAGAATGTATGTCTTCATTATAAAATTCTTATCTAGTGGGGGCAAGTTAACTTTAATATATTTTCTCAAAACCAGAGATAATTTTCCTAAAAAAAAAAAAAAAAATTTGTTACTATTATAAAATTATTCTTTCCACCCATGACATTTTACATAAAAGCACCAAAGACGATTTCTGTAAACAAACTTTTAACCAGTAAACTAATGGCAAATATCCATTTGCCTTTATTACAATATTTAGAAGGCCTTGATATGAGTCTCTACTTCCTACAAGGACATTTTTGTAACAAAAACCCACACATACAAACAAGTAATGGAATTACTGTACATTTTTGGGGAACAAAAGGCAGATTAACAGACTAAAACTTTTTAGTTAACAAAGTGAGCACAAGAAACCTATAAAATGTATGCAATGTATAAAAATTCAGTAATTTTTTAAAGTTTCATTGGAGGGATTAATAAAACATGGTAGATCCACTGGCTTGTAATTATCCTGTAAACAGTAAGAAAGTAATAAGCAATAAATTAGAAATGTCTTCGATTTCCCTTCTCTTGCACAGGAACCACTTTCATAGTGGTTAAAATTGGCTTTCTTAAATATTAGACTAATTCTAGCAGAAAATAAATTCCATTAGGAATAAGTTAACAGTCTACAATAGGTTTCTGACAAACATATTAGAAAAAAAATACTACATACAGATCACAGGAGGACTGGTCTACATGTTGTATGACAGAGTATCTGAAAACTTCAAAATTTCTCCTTCTCTTTTCACTAGATTTGTTTTGTTTTGTTGCTATTGTATTGCTCTCCAAATTGTTTGGTAGAAAGGTAATAGAAAAAATAAAAAGTGAAAAGAAAACATTTTTAATGTCTGTAGATGTATGAAGAAGAAAAAAACCTTCACAATTCTTTTTCCTACTACTGTTAAATAGGAAGAAGTTTCATTTGGCACACAATTTGTAAAAAGAAAAAAAAAGAAACAGAGTGTTTGGCATTCCAATCACTCATAGTAAAGACAACAGCAGGAAATGAAAACAGGAAAAATGACTATTTTAAGAAAAGATGTCAGAAGACAAACCACCAAAGGCTCTGTGTCTTCTACCATTCACCGTCTCTGGAATACTTTCATCTGCAACATAATATACAAATTACTATTTACATTACAATTATGTTGGTAAAGAAGACCAGATTCAGTTTTTGTTGTGTTCTGACTTACAGTGCCCATTGGGATATCCGTGACCAATAAGCCAAGAAGGCCTTAAGCAAAAATATTCCATTTGCATTGTATACTTTATTTAAATTTATTTTATGGTTCATCTTCTGGGGTGCACAAGTAATTGTAAGACTCTGAAAAGTCCTGTAAACTTAGGCTGACTTTCCGTAGCTGATAAAACTATTCATTGAAGATGGTATGCTTTTCTCTTGAAAAGTAAACATTCTGCAGGCTTACACAGTGGTATCTCCAAAGTCCTTGTTCCAACGTATGTATGCTTCTAACGTTTGAGGGCTCACACTGCGTTTTATCTTTTTTAAGGATTCGGTGAAGTCAGATAATCGAATATTTCTCATCTAGATTAAAAAAAAAGCACACAATACAAATGATTATCACATATACAATAGCTGACCCAATGGTGGCTAAAAATGCTTTGTTTATTAATGTTAAAATATATAGAGATGTATCCTAAGAAAATCATGCCAATCATCTTATTTTACATATTAGTATATATTAGGTACGTTTCCTATTTAAGAAATCCTACCAAATAATATACTTTCATTTCATGTGTTTGGCTTCTTAGGTATTAACATTTTAAATCCCAGTATTTTCCCACTATAAAAACAAAACACAATCATTGCAGAAAACTAGACAAAATATTTGCAATCAGAAAAAATAAACACGATCCCACTACTCAGATATACAACCACTATTTGGGTTATCTCCTTCCAATTTTTTTTCTGCATAGTTTCATGAAATTTTACATTCTCAAGTCTCACTCACCACAAGCATACTCTTGCTAAATTCATGTTTCTCAGAAAGAGAAAAGGAGTTTACAAGATACACGTGGGACCCTGAAGGAAATATTGCTCTTAATACAACATGGAGGATGCTTATGTCTAAAATTTTATTATTATTGCTTGTAATATATTTTCATATTAATTTGGTCTTATTTTCTCAGATTTTTAATTGGTTTTGAGAATACAGAATAAAACAAAAATGAGTTAATAAATACCTAATTTTTACATAAGCATTTTTAAGAGACAAAATGGAATCTGGCACAAAGTGGTCAATTAAAAATTATCACATATTTACATGTATATTTTGCTCCCAAATAAGAAAAACTGGAGACAAAATTTCAACTGCTACTTATCTGTATTTTTTTAATTTACATTTTGAATTTTGTTTATTTATGGCTGTGCTGGGTCTTCACTGGTGCGTGAGAGCTTTCTCTAGTCACGGAGAGTGGGTGGGGGCTACTCTTGCAGGCCCTAGAGCATGCACATTTCAGTAGTTGTGATGCATGGGCTTAGCTGCTCCTCAGCACGTGGAATCTTCCTGGGCCAGGGATCAAACCCATGTCCTCTCACTGGCAGGTGGATTCTTATCCACTGCGTCACCTGGGAAGTCCTATAATTTATTTTTAATTGGAGGATAACTGCTTTGCAATGTTGTTGGTTTCTGCCATACATCAACATGAATCAGCCATAGGTATACATATGTCCCCTCCTCTTGAACCTCCTTCCCTCCTCCCAGCCCTCTAGCACCAAGTCGAGTGCCTTGCATCACACAGCACATTCCCACTGGCTCCTATTTACATATGGTAATGAATATGTTTCAATGCTACTCTCTCAATTTGTCCCATCCTCTCCTTCCCCTGCTGTGGTCCACAAGTCTGTTCTCTATGTCTATGTCTCTATTACTGCCCTACAAATAGGTTCATCAGTACTATTTTTCTAGATTTCATATGTATGCATTTATACATGGTATTTGTTATTCTCTTTCTGACTTACTTAACTCTGTAAAACAGGCTCTAGGTTCATCTACCTCACTAGAACTGACTCAAATTTGTTTCTTTTTATGGCTGAGTAATATTCCATTGTATATATGTATACAACTTCTTTATCCATTCATCTGTTGATAGACATCTAGATTGAGTATATTCTTTTTATTACTCTTATAAAACCCAATACTACTTCATATCCTCTCTAATATCAACATTGCATAGATTAAGAAAATCAGTAAGAAAATAAATGGATTTCCTTGATCTCTGTAAAAGGTTGCCATTATTTAGTATTTATGTATTTTTAAATTAGGGCTTCCCTGGTGGCTCAGACGGTAAAGAATCTGCCTGCATTGCAGGAGACCCAGGTGAGTTATTTAATGGACACTTATACAGTATAATTTCATGGACAGAGGAGCCTGATGAGCTACAGTCCATGGGGTTGCAAAGAGTCGACCATGACTAAGTGACTAACACTTTCACTTTTTTAATGCAATATTCACTATTGCCAGACTTTCAGTGCTTTATAAGCATCAACTCATAAGGCAGGACTAATAGCTAAAAGCTGTTACCAAATTATTAATATTAAGACCATTAGGTTAAAAATATATTGCATAGAAGAAAAACTTTAACAATGTAACCAGACACATATTATTACTGGAATGATCACAAAAAGGTACCATCATGTTATTTTTTATAATTCAGTAGTTTTAAGTTTTAGTACTATCTAAAATTTAGGGACTTCTCTGGTGGTCCAGAGGTTAAGAATCTACCTTTAATGCAGGGGACACAGATTTGATCCCTGGTTAGGGAACTAAGATCCCATATGCTGCAGGGCAACTACTAAAGCCCGTGTAGTCTGGAGCCCATGTGCCACAACTATTGAGCCCACACACCACAACTAGAGAGTCTGTGCACCATGATGGAAGATCCCACAGGGTGCAAGGAAGATCCGCATGCCACAATGAAGACCCAACACAGCTAAATAAATAGATAAAATTTAGTTTAAAATAATGAAATGGCTTACATATTTTTAAAATACAAGATATAATTCAAGTAGGTATGTTACACTGTAATATTGAAATAAATGTACTGTTAGAATGAATTCACAATATTTTAAAAAATTTGTATTTTTAAGCTGTCATTAACACTCAAACTAATAAAAACAAAGCAGTATGCATTTAGACACACAGTCTTTATTATTCTCCATTAAAATGAACCCAGGTTCCTAAAATTGCTGATTCTAGTCTTGGGATATGCAATTTCAAGGTGTGCCTTGCTCCCAGAAAGCAACAATGTTTTTCAGAGTTCTAAAGCAGAGTTGAGAGGGCTCATCTTAATATAAAGGCAGATTTTGCTGGCCAAGTGTGACCCATTAAACATAAAATTATTTTACAGATGTGGCAGATATCTCCTGCTGTGTCTCCTAATGATTCCATCTCTTGTTATATATGCCCTTGTGTAATCCCTTCCCCTGAGTATAGACTGGCCCTAAGCACAGACTACAGCAAAAGTGATGAGTTGTGACTTCCATGATTAGGTTATCAAGACTATGACTTCCATCCTGCTGGCACTCTCTATTCTCTTCCTGGCTCACTGGCTTTGATGAAGCAAACTACTATGTTGGAGAGGCCTATGTGACAAGGAACAGAAGGTGGCTTCCAGCCAATAAACAGAGAAAACTGAGGCTTTCAGGCCAACAACACAAGAGGAAATTAATCTGGCAAAAAAAAAAAAACAAAACACACAAAAAAACACATGAGCCTGGAAGCAGATCTTTCTAGTTTGAGCCTTATAATGACTATAGCCCTAGACAACATCCTGATTNTCTGTAAAAGGTTGCCATTATTTAGTATTTATGTATTTTTAAATTAGGGCTTCCCTGGTGGCTCAGATGGTAAAGAATCTGCCTGCATTGCAGGAGACCCAGGTGAGTTATTTAATGGACACTTATACAGTATAATTTCATGGACAGAGGAGCCTGATGAGCTACAGTCCATGGGGTTGCAAAGAGTCGACCATGACTAAGTGACTAACACTTTCACTTTTTTAATGCAATATTCACTATTGCCAGACTTTCAGTGCTTTATAAGCATCAACTCATAAGCCAGGACTAATAGCTAAAAGCTGTTACCAAATTATTAATATTAAGACCATTAGGTTAAAAATATATTGCATAAAAATATACAGTAGAAGAAAAACTTTAACAATGTAACCGGACACATATTATTACTGGAATGATCACAAAAAGGTACCATCATGTTATTTTTTATAATTCAGTAGTTTTAAGTTTTAGTACTATCTAAAATTTAGGGACTTCTCTGGTGGTCCAGAGGTTAAGAATCTACCTTTAATGCAGGGGACACAGATTTGATCCCTGGTTAGGGAACTAAGATCCCATATGCTGCAGGGCAACTACTAAAGCCCGTGTAGTCTGGAGCCCATGTGCCACAACTATTGAGCCCACACACCACAACTAGAGAGTCTGTGCACCATGATGGAAGATCCCACAGGGTGCAAGGAAGATCCGCATGCCACAATGAAGACCCAACACAGCTAAATAAATAGATAAAATTTAGTTTAAAATAATGAAATGGCTTACATATTTTTAAAATACAAGATATAATTCAAGTAGGTATGTTACACTGTAATATTGAAATAAATGTACTGTTAGAATGAATTCACAATATTTTAAAAAATTTGTATTTTTAAGCTGTCATTAACACTCAAACTAATAAAAACAAAGCAGTATGCATTTAGACACACAGTCTTTATTNCCAGTAGCCATTCCTTATTCACAGAAAATGCCAGAGCTGAGGCACTTGAGACAGAGTGAGGAATACTTGCAGACATGGGGTTCAGTGGATTTTGCAGAAATTGATTAGGAATTAGCAGACAACTTCTTACTAAAAATTATTTGTCAGCTGATGGTTTTAGTTCATTACTTACGGGCTTGATTAGCACCTTCATTCTGTATGGTCTGTTTACGGGACAAAGACAGAGGCCTAAAGTGTCACACACAGACCTTTCTTCAATTTTAATCTAGGGGGGCTAGGGTATATACATGAAATACCAAGTTCACCTATCCTGAGTCCAAGGTAGGGAGAGTGGTGTGTGGGAAAGAAAGAATTCATGTACAGTGCTTACTTTTTGGATAGAAAAGCACATATTAGGTTTATGCTAAAAGAACACTTAAAAAATAATATATAGATGGGATATTAATAATTTATACATAAGTATAAAAGCCCTCAAGGCACTTAGTACTNAGTCCAAGGTAGGGAGAGTGGTGTGTGGGAAAGAAAGAATTCATGCACAGTGCTTACTTTTTGGATAGAAAAGCACATATTAGGTTTATGCTAAAAGAACACTTAAAAAATAATATATAGATGGGATATTAATAATTTATACATAAGTATAAAAGCCCTCAAGGCACTTAGTACTAATACACATTTTAAAAATTAGAAATATATGGAATCAAAATAATGAGTCAGATAAGAGGAACATGAAACTATACTTCAAACGTGAATTTTAAAGGTAATCGTAGCTAAACACCAAAGTATATGATATGTGGAATTCTTTATTCCTAAAAAGTTTCATTCATACTCCAGGTAAACTAGACTGTTGAAATGGAAAAGTGTTGTGGCTGCAAGAAGTGTGAAGGCTTTCCTGTTTAACCACTATGCACAAGATGCCTGAAGATAATAACCTCAAATTTACTTGGAAGCATGAAGAAAGAGGACTGCCAAAATGTACTCAAATTCAAGTACACTCATTCTCTACATTAAGATGTCACTATTAATACTTGGACAGGACTCTGCAATGTGCAAACCCCTTGCCATCCTCTAGCTCACGTTTCTGGGTTGTTTTTTGTTTTTTGGCATTCACACTCGAACTCCAGTGGAGTTCTGTTCTCTATTCTATGCCAAGAGTGAAGTCTCTTTGGTTAGTAATGTCTCAGGTGCTATCTGAGCTCTGAGAGATAAGTTACATAATTTAAATCTGATTTAAATCAGATACATAGTTATGATCATTCTGCATATCCAATTCTATATTTTGCAGGCAGTTTTNTCTCTATTCTATGCCAAGAATGAAGTCTCTTTGGTTAGTAATGTCTCAGGTGCTATCTGAGCTCTGAGAGATAAGTTACATAATTTAAATCTGATTTAAATCAGATACATAGTTATGATCATTCTGCATATCCAATTCTATATTTTGCAGGCAGTTTTTTTCAAAAGTAATGCTTCAGCATTTCTTAAAGGGACCTACCATATTTTTAAGATGTAACAAATTATGTTACAATGGAAATTGTATTGCTTTTATAAGAAAGAAAACAAACACTACTGAAAAACTAACAGAATAGAACATCAAGGGGTTAACCTGTTACAAGTCATCTTTACAATGTATAAAATTCTCAAGTTGCCTATAAGTTTGTTTTGAATGATTTGACAGAAAATGATTTAATGATTATGTATAATATATTTTGTGCATTACCAAAGGACACCAAAGGAGACCGCCATTTGACAGTCTTCCATATTTTGAAATGAAGCAAAAGTAATTTTTTCCGGTTTCTAATCAAACTGGAAAAATCCAGACAAAATATATGTTTTACAATCTACAGGACCAGACAAAAGAAAGATAATCATAAAACAGTTTACCTCACTGGCAGACATATTCTTCACTTGTTCTGGTTTCAGTTCTGTAAAATATAAAAATGAGCCACTGAGGGAAAAAAGACTTCCAAGTTTAAATAAAGTTCAATAATCTAAAAGTATATGTTCAATATAAATCATTATATGAAGAGAAAAATAGAATAAGAAGAGCATATACAATTTATAAATGCTTACACTAATATTCTTTCTTAAGAAGGGATTGGTTTCTTCATGTATGGCTCAAGAACAATAGAATCTATAAATGTGAAACTAAACTTAAAATAATGCAACTTCTTTACAAAAGTCATTAGCTGTTTTAAGCCAACAACTTTTTTTTTTTTTTTCAGAATAATAGCTAACATATCCTCCCAAATACAAATGATTTATACGTTAGCTAATGTTTCTGAGTTCAGTATCTGAACAAGATGTTATGCCTCCAGCATAATGAAAGCTTGACTAAAATGCTTTACTCAGAGTTTAAAAATACAGTCTCAAGGTTATGTTTATCACTCTCTAAAGCAGCAGTTCTTAACCAGTAGTCTGACTGTGAGAGATATATTCTGAAGTTGCATGTTCCATGTTCTATTTTGCCATCATAGCCAGTAATCTGAGTGCAAATCTGGGAGCATCACCCATCCACTTCCCCTGCCGCCTGTGGAAAAGGAGCTGACAACATCTACTCTAGAGTGATTATCACCCGGAGTTTAACATAACCTAAAAATGACAGGTGTGTTATTTCAGAATCAACAAATTACCTTGAATCAAAACAAAGCAATGAATGATATACTTTGCTGCAATTTTTCAAAAGATAACATATAATGGTAATAGTAAAAACATCTATTTATATAAGTTTCCTTACACACATCAATTTCAAGTGATATTAGAATACTGAACTGAAAAGAACCATAAAATAGATATGAACATTTTCCCTTTATTATTCTTTTTCACTTGCTTAAAAAAGCTCTGTTATTCCTGAGGGCTTTTTTTTGCTGCTAACCTACTATCAAGTTGCAAAATCCTGCTGTCTAGAACAAGGTTCATGGCACAGTGATCCATGGACTGTCTTTATATGGTCTGTGAGCGAAGAATGGTTTCACATTTTCTGTGTTGTGGGAAAAAAAAGGGCAGGAGGGGGAGGAAGGAGGAGGATGAGGAGAAAGAAGAAGAGGAGGAAGGAGGAGAATGGAAGAGGAAGAAGAAACAGCAGCAGCAGTACATGCTACAGAGCATATGTAGCCAATGAATGGAAAGCTTTTCTCAGAAAGGTTACTTAACCTTAAGTCTAGAAACTCTGTATCAAATTTTAATCAAGTTTTCCACCCATTCAACTTTACTGCTTTCCAACAATAAAAAAGACCTCTCAATAATGACTTCTTAAACTTCTGAATGGTGTAATAAACAGTTCTAAATGTTTCAAGCTCTGGAATTCCTACCTCGGATAGGACCCAGTGCTGCATCCTTAGCCAAAGCTGTTAGATCACTGCCTGAGTATCCATCGGTCATTCTGAGAACAAGAAGGAAGAAAGAACAAGTTATTTTTACCTTTCCAGATTTAAAATCACCACATAATGAGGGGAAAACTCTAGTTTGCCTTTGTCATCAAGCAGACAGCTCTGTGATTTGATTTTTAAGGCAACAGGAAGGCCCACTCACTAAAAACAACTTACTGGTTCCTTATAATGCCTCAAATCTTCACCATTAGAATCATTCCTTTTTTATTTTTTAATTATTTTAATTGAAGGATAACTGCTTTACAGAATTTTATTCTCTGCCAAATGTCAACATGAATCAGCCATAGGTATACATATGTGCCCTCCCTCTTGAACCTCCCTCCCACGTCCCTCCCCATCCCACCCTCTAGATTGTCACAGAGCCCCTGTTGAGTTCCCCTAGTCATACAGCAAATTCCAATTGGTTATTTCCACATATAGCACTGTAAGTTTCCATGTTACTCTTTCCATACATTTCACCCTCTCTTCCTCCCCGACCCCATGTCCATAAGTCTGTTCTCTATGTCTGTTTCTCCACTACTGCCTTATAAATAAACTCATCAGTACCATCTTTCAAGATTCCATATATATGTGTTAGTATGTGACATTTATATTTCTCTGACTTACTTCACTCTGTACAGTAGGCTCTACTAGGTTCATCCACTTCATTAGAACTGACCCAAATGCATCCCTTTTTATGGCTGAGTAATATTCCATTGTGTATATGTACCACAGATTCTTTATCCATTCATCTGTTGATGGACATCTAGGTTGCTTCCATGTTCTAGTTATTGTAAATAGTGCTGAAATGAACACTGGAGTATATGTGTCTTTTTCAATTTCAGTTTCCTCAGGGTACATGCCTAGGAGTGGGATTGCTTGGTCATATGGTGCTTTTATTCCTAGCTTTTTAAGGAATCGCCATTCCATCTTCCATAGTGGCTGTATCAATTTACATTCCCACCAACAGTGACAAGATGGTTCCCTTTTCTCCACACCCTCTCCAGCATTTATCATTTATAGACTTTTTGATGAGGGCCATTCGGACTGGTGTCAGGTGGTATATCATCATGGTTTTGATTTGCATTTCTCTAATAATGAGCCATGTTGAGCATTTTTTCATGGGTTTGTTACCCATCTGTATGTCTTCTTTGGAGAAATATCTGTTAAAGGTCTTTTTCCCACTTTTTGATTGGGTTGTTTGTTTTGCTGGTATTGAGTGGTATGAGCTTCTTGTATATTTTGGAAATTAATCCTTTTTCAGTTGTTTCATTTGCTATTATTTTCTCCTATTTGGAGGCTTTTCTTTTCACCATGTTTAAAGTTTCCCTTGCAATGCAAAAGCTTTTAAATTTAATTAGGTCTCACTTGTTTATTTTTGCTTTTATTTCCATTACTCTAGGAGGTGGGTCATAGAGGATCTTGTTTTATTATGTCATTAAGTGTTCTGCCTATGTTTTTCTCTCAAAGTTTTATAGTTTCTGGTCTTACATTTAGGTCTTTAATCCATTTTGAGTTTATCTTTGTGTATGG
>SJYW01015434.1:212240-309201 GCA_006410735.1 Raphicerus campestris | reverse complement strand
TTTTTTTTTTTTTCAGAATAATAGCTAACATATCCTCCCAAATACAAATGATTTATACGTTAGCTAATGTTTCTGAGTTCAGTATCTGAACAAGATGTTATGCCTCCAGCATAATGAAAGCTTGACTAAAATGCTTTACTCAGAGTTTAAAAATACAGTCTCAAGGTTATGTTTATCACTCTCTAAAGCAGCAGTTCTTAACCAGTAGTCTGACTGTGAGAGATATATTCTGAAGTTGCATGTTCCATGTTCTATTTTGCCATCATAGCCAGTAATCTGAGTGCAAATCTGGGAGCATCACCCATCCACTTCCCCTGCCACCTGTGGAAAAGGAGCTGACAACATCTACTCTAGAGTGATTATCACCCGGAGTTTAACATAACCTAAAAATGACAGGTGTGTTATTTCAGAATCAACAAATTACCTTGAATCAAAACAAAGCAATGAATGATATACTTTGCTGCAATTTTTCAAAAGATAACATATAATGGTAATAGTAAAAACAAGATGTTTATAAGAGACAGGTATAAAAATCTNACCTAAAAATGACAGGTGTGTTATTTCAGAATCAACAAATTACCTTGAATCAAAACAAAGCAATGAATGATATACTTTGCTGCAATTTTTCAAAAGATAACATATAATGGTAATAGTAAAAACATCTATTTATATAAGTTTCCTTACACACATCAATTTCAAGTGATATTAGAATACTGAACTGAAAAGAACCATAAAATAGATATGAACATTTTCCCTTTATTATTCTTTTTCACTTGCTTAAAAAAGCTCTGTTATTCCTGAGGGCTTTTTTTTGCTGCTAACCTACTATCAAGTTGCAAAATCCTGCTGTCTAGAACAAGGTTCATGGCACAGTGATCCATGGACTGTCTTTATATGGTCTGTGAGCGAAGAATGGTTTCACATTTTCTGTGTTGTGGGAAAAAAAAGGGGAGGAGGGGGAGGAAGGAGGAGGATGAGGAGAAGGAAGAAGAGGAGTTAGGAGGAGAATGGAAGAGGAAGAAGAAACAGCAGCAGCAGCACATGCTACAGAGCATATGTGGCCAATGAATGGAAAGCTTTTCTCAGAAAGGTTACTTAACCTTAAGTCTAGAAACTCTGTATCAAATTTTAATCAAGTTTTCCACCCATTCAACTTTACTGCTTTCCAACAATAAAAAAGACCTCTCAATAATGACTTCTTAAACTTCTGAATGGTGTAATAAACAGTTCTAAATGTTTCAAGCTCTGGAATTCCTACCTCGGATAGGACCCAGTGCTGCATCCTTAGCCAAAGCTGTTAGATCACTGCCTGAGTATCCATCGGTCATTCTGAGAACAAGAAGGAAGAAAGAACAAGTTATTTTTACCTTTCCAGATTTAAAATCACCACATAATGAGGGNAAGAAGAAGATGAGAAAAAGAAGAAGAACGTGAGAAGAAGAAGAAGAGAGTGAGAAGAAGAAGAAGAAAAAGAAGAATGTGAGACGAAGAAGAACAAGACGAAGGTGAGAAGAAGAAGAAGAAGGAGGTGAAAAGAAGAAGAAGAAGCTGAGAAGACGAAGAAGAAGGTGAGAAGAAGAAGAAGAACAAGAAGAAGGTGATAAGAAGAAGTAGAAGGTGAGAAAAAGAAGAGGATGGTGAGAAGGAAAAGAAGAAGAAGAAGAAGAACGTGAGAAGAAGAAGATGGTGTAAGGAAGAAGAAGAACAAGAAGACGGTGAGAAGAAGAAGAACAAGGAGAAGGTGAGAAGGAGAAGAAGAAGAAAGAAGGTGAGAAGAAGAAGGAAAAGATGAGAAGAAAAAGAAGAATGTGAGAACAACAAGAAGAAGAAAATGAGAAGNCCCTCCCACGTCCCTCCCCATCCCACCCTCTAGATTGTCACAGAGCCTCTGTTGAATTCCCCGTCATACAGCAAATTCCAATTGGTTATTTCCACATATAGCACTGTAAGTTTCCATGTTACTCTTTCCATACATTTCACCCTCTCTTCCTCCCCGACCCCATGTCCATAAGTCTGTTCTCTATGTCTGTTTCTCCACTACTGCCTTATAAATAAACTCATCAGTACCATCTTTCAAGATTCCATATATATGTGTTAGTATGTGACATTTATATTTCTCTGACTTACTTCACTCTGTACAGTAGGCTCTACTAGGTTCATCCACTTCATTAGAACTGACCCAAATGCATCCCTTTTTATGGCTGAGTAATATTCCATTGTGTATATGTACCACAGATTCTTTATCCATTCATCTGTTGATGGACATCTAGGTTGCTTCCATGTTCTAGTTATTGTAAATAGTGCTGAAATGAACACTGGAGTATATGTGTCTTTTTCAATTTCAGTTTCCTCAGGGTACATGCCTAGGAGTGGGATTGCTTGGTCATATGGTGCTTTTATTCCTAGCTTTTTAAGGAATNTAGGTTGCTTCTATGTTCTAGTTATTGTAAATAGTGCTGAAATGAACACTGGAGTATATGTGTCTTTTTCAATTTCAGTTTCCTCAGGGTACATGCCTAGGAGTGGGATTGCTTGGTCATATGGTGCTTTTATTCCTAGCTTTTTAAGGAATCGCCATTCCATCTTCCATAGTGGCTGTATCAATTTACATTCCCACCAACAGTGACAAGATGGTTCCCTTTTCTCCACACCCTCTCCAGCATTTATCATTTATAGACTTTTTGATGAGGGCCATTCGGACTGGTGTCAGGTGGTATATCATCATGGTTTTGATTTGCATTTCTCTAATAATGAGCCATGTTGAGCATTTTTTCATGGGTTTGTTACCCATCTGTATGTCTTCTTTGGAGAAATATCTGTTAAAGGTCTTTTTCCCACTTTTTGATTGGGTTGTTTGTTTTGCTGGTATTGAGTGGTATGAGCTTCTTGTATATTTTGGAAATTAATCCTTTTTCAGTTGTTTCATTTGCTATTATTTTCTCCTATTTGGAGGCTTTTCTTTTCACCATGTTTAAAGTTTCCCTTGCAATGCAAAAGCTTTTAAATTTAATTAGGTCTCACTTGTTTATTTTTGCTTTTATTTCCATTACTCTAGGAGGTGGGTCATAGAGGATCTTGTTTTATTATGTCATTAAGTGTTCTGCCTATGTTTTTCTCTCAAAGTTTTATAGTTTCTGGTCTTACATTTAGGTCTTTAATCCATTTTGAGTTTATCTTTGTGTATGGCAATAGGAAGTAGAACCATTCCTTTAGATTAATGTATACTGCATCTCCAGGAGACTCCATTAAGTTGTAAATATGTGCCCTGGAAAGGTTACATCTATAAACTATTGCTGGCCAACTGACACATAACTGCAATTACTTCTCTATAGATTAATGAGTCGCTATCTAGACTAAGAACTGCCTTGATGGAATGAGGGGCAATCAAGGAAGATTTCTTCATCTGTAGGACAGCTTATAGGACAGACAGGGTGAAGGAAGGGTCTCGGGTAGAAGATGGGCAAAAAGAGGTACACCTGAATAGGATGCCACAGTGGGAACTCCTGAGCAGCCAAAAGATTATTAAAGGGAACTAGGGAAGTCAAGAGCAAGAGGAAAACAGAACAGGAAAAAAATATTTACTTTTCATGTACTCTGTTAAATAACTGCAGAAACATTATTAGCAGATTTTTTACTGGAATAACAAAGAATGAATTTGTTCTTTTTTCATAGGTATCTGGCAACCCAAGAGTTTTTACTAACAATACTAGCTATTCACATTCTTGTTGAATATTTTAAATTAGTTTTTGAGTTTTTTCCAATGACTAAAAATGCATGAGTGCATCTCCTATATTCAGTTTCTACTTAATACACCACTTATTAAAAAAATGTGAAGATGTCAAAGTTTAAAAAACATTATGTATAATACAAAAGAACAAGTTTAAGTGAAAATACCTGTTGGTGTGGGCAAATATGCAATGTTTTACATCTGAAAAATTATTTTAATAGAAGTTAAGTTTATTTAAAAAAATATAGTACCATCATTAACAAATAGCTAATTGGTCATGTCTTTCAGAGGATTTAGAAACTGAAATTTAGGTATCATACATAAGAAAATGAGATAAGTGAAAGGATAAAGGAAGCAGAGAATGAAACAAGTATTCAGATTAATTACTCGTTTCAGACATGCGCTTAAACAAAACAGAAAAAGACTTCTTAAAAATAAAGAAAAGCTGCAGGATAGATGAAATCAAATCACTCACCTAGCAAGTTGAGCTAGTTCTTTTTGGGTCAATGGGCTTCCTTGTTTACATAATAGATTTTTTAATAAAAGTAGTCGTGTCTGAAAAGAAATATTAAAGAATTATTAGTCCAAAGAGTTAGCTTAATAAAATATCCAGGAGTTAGGTTCAAATCCTAACTCTCATTTAGGAGATCTATGATTTTACACAAAACACTCTACCTCTCACAGTCTCACTCTTATCTATTAAAATGACAATTTTCTGAAAGTTTTTAAAAGAGTTAAAACTAATCCAAATAAAGCACTAAGTAAATAGCTGTTGCTACCACCAAGGATTGTAAGGGTCTGAGGTAGATAACCACAATTTAAAGGTATGGATTCATATAACATGGACTCTCACCTACTTTAAGTGTATAATTCAGTGACTTTTAATAAGATTAGAGTTGTGCAACCATCACCATAATCCGATTTTAGAACATTTCTATCACTCCAAAAAGCTCACCTGTGTCTATTTGCAATTAACTCTGACTTCCACCCAAAGCCTTACCTAACCACTATTTATGTTTCTAGAAATAGCCTTTTTTTAGATACTTCATATAAATGGAATCATATAATAGGTAATCTTTTGCATCTGGCATCCCTCACTTAAAAAAATGTTTTTGAGGTCCATCCATATTACAGTATGTGAAAGTACCATATATGGAATGGTATGGTTTAGCAATAAAAGGAATGAGCACATTTGTTATCTATTCACCAATTGATGACTAGATTTTTTTGCAGTTCTTGGTTATTATTTATAATGCTGTTTTAAAAATTCTTGTACGTGTCTTTATAGATACATGTTTTCATTTCTCCAGTAGAATCTTATGAATAAAATTTTGGAGTCTTACGTGCACGCTCAGTTGCTAAGTCGTGTCTGACTCTTTGCAACCCTATGGACTGTAGCCTGCCAGGCGCCTCTGTCCAAGGGAGTCTCCAGGCAAGAATACTGGAGTGGGTTGCCATTTCCTCCTCCAGGGGATCTTCCTGACCCAGACACTGAACCGCGTCTTCTGCGTCTCTTGCACTGGCAGGCAGATTCTTTAGCACTGTGCCACCTGGGAAGCCCGTGGAGTCTTATAGTAAGTTCATCTTTTTAAGAAACTGCCAAACTTTCCAATGCAGCTGTACCATGTACTAGAAGACTTAATAATGTTAAGTGGTAGGTCTTGTTTCTGCCTAAAATTAAGAAGTTCAAACATGGATACATACCTCCTCATTTGGCAAAGACACATAAACCCGTTTGGTAAAACGCCTAAAAAAAGGATTCAAGCAATCTCAGAAATACAGTTTTGAATTTAAACAGCAAATAACAAAGACAAAGCTTTAAGTATAGTGCTCAGGGTATATGAATACATTTTAGTAGTCATCAATGTAAAAAGTCACTCTTTTAAAACATTCTAGTTAAATATATAGAACAGATAACTAGTAAGGATCTACTGTATATACCACAGGGAATACTACCCAATACTCTGTAATGATCTATATGGGAAAAGAATCTAAAAGAGTGGATACATGTATGTGTGTAACTGACTCACTCTGCTGTACACCTGAACCTAACAGAACACTATAAATCAACTGTACTCCAATAAAATTTAAGAAAATTCCAGTTAATGTTTAAAAATCCTTAGTATTGTCAAAATTAAATTAACCATCTATGTATCTGTATTTTTTTAACAGTAGTAACACTTTAAAACAAAATATCTGATATAAGGAGTTGAAGAAACAGATCTCTGCTATCTCCTTGAAATGGAAAACAACTAAAACCAACACGAACAACAGAAACAGAAATGTAAACTCCATCATCAGCAAACTAGGTAGTGTTTATAGACCTAAAATGTATGAAGAAGGCCTGCCTAGGGCAGTGAAAATTATACCGACAAAGGTGAATACAGACAGGACCTGCCAATGCAAATTCCAGACACAGTTGTCAGAGCAGTTTTCCAGAGAAAACAGAGAACACTCTGAGGGGCAATGAAACTAACCTCCCCAGATTTAAACAAGCATGAGAGGACTGGCTCTGCAGGTCACGTGACCCTAGTCAGCAGCAAAGGAATGACGACGAAGATGAGACTGAACAAAGAAACTCGAAGATACAACATCTTCGTAAGAAGGTATCAGTCAGTCTGGCAACAGGACAAGTTGTCTTGCAATGGCCAATCTTTTTCAGTTGAAGAAGACCAAATCGATCCAATCTCTTATTTACATACATGTACACTTCTTTACCAGGTGGGGCTTTGTTGTGAGTCAAGGAGACTGCCCACCAGTCCAGGATATATAGGACAATTCAAGATATTTGCCTTGCTATCTTACTTTTCTAGCTCTTCTACAACATCCTTTCAAAATTAAGTTCTCCAAGAAAACTCTGCTTGTTCAAATAAAATAGGCAAAACAGACAAAAGCATAGGACTGATTTTAAAAAACAATACCAAAAAAAGAGGGAAAAGAATACAGTAAACATAAAATAAATAAAATGAAGAACATGCACAAGAGGATTTTGCCATAAATCAAAATTAGAACTGTGACCAATATCTTTCCAAGAAAATAATTTAATGAAAAAAAAAAGGCTCCTATGGAATAAGAGCTCAATGAGATAGAAAGGTTCAAAGTAAGACAACAGAAGATGAAAAATGGGACTGCAAAGAACAGGAAAGCAATAAAAAAGAACAAAAACCACCACAAAAACAAAGGTCAAAAAAGTAATAGTAGTAGTAGAAAGGAGATTAGACACTAACCCTACTGGGTTAACCCATAAATGTGAATAGAAGCAGGCTGGCTTCAGACTTTCACACTGCAAGATCCAGTCCTAGAAACAATAGGCAATGTTACAAATTCCTCAGAAAAAGAATGGGAGGTCCAAGAATTTTATAATTTTGACAGTTGAATCAAATTGTCCTCCCACTAGAAAGGGAACAAATTTGCTCAAACACATGAGAAGAGAGAATGCAGCTCCCATGAACTGTGTTAGCAGGGGAAAAAATCAGTTTTGGAGTTTTAAGATACTTTAATTCAACCCAGAACAAATAAGCAATTTGCCTAAAACCATAAAGTTAAAAATAGTTTTCCTGATATCATGCTGGTCCTGTCCTCAAAAGTTTTGTTTACTAACCAGAGGCCAGAGGATGGATACAGAGAGGAACACAATGAATTTAGTCTTTACACTGAGAATGAAAGAGACAAGTAATATGTGAGACAAATAAAGGAGTAAATACATCTATAATAAATGTGTGCATTTCCACATAAATTTCCCTACCTGAGAACAGCTTCATCAAGCTCTTGTGGCCTGTTAGTTGCACCCATTACAAGCACTCTGTCATCTCCAGCAGACTGTACCTATAAGTCAATTTTTTTTTCAATACTTTTAAAGTAATAACAAAGAAAAACACAATAAAGATATCTATTTCTAATTTGGGCCATTCAATTGGAAAATACATACACTAAAATGCTACCACATAAAAATATCATAATCAATACGTACACCATCAAATTCTATTAGAAATTCAGTTTTTAGACGTCTGCTAGCATCATGTTCTCCTTCTCTTCTTTCACACAAAAGACTATCAACTTCATCTAGAGGAAATACAAGGATGAAACTTTAATTAAAAGCCAAGCTACATGAGTTATCTGAGATTAACCTAGTTTATTATTTAGGTTATTAATATAATGTATCCTACTCAATTTGTTGGACAGCCTTTAATCTTGTGCTTTTTAAAAACTTTTTACTTCTGCAATTATACTTCAATAAAAATTTTAAAAAACTTTTTACTTCTGAATAATCTTTCCTATCATTTCCTCACATTTGGAAGAAGGGAACTTTACAAATGTTCAACTAAGCTGCTGGAAGACATGTTCTTACCTATAAAAATTATGGAAGGTTGAAGTTCTCGAGCCACGGCAAAAAGAGCTCTCACCAATTTCTCTCCTTCTCCCACCTAAAACAAGGCATTGGACACTGTCAAACCCACAAAACGCAAGATTGTTCCTTCCGGCTTTTTTTAATGTCACTACCGAAAATTTAGTACCTAGGAATTTAACTTCCCTTCTTTGCAGCATCCAAAGATTTGGTTTAAAGAACAGAGGTGAGGGGGGTTATTGATTGTTCCTTATAATACCAGTAAACAGATTGCTTATTTATTAAGAGAATCTGGTGAGTACTTAAAAGAACAAAACAAAATATCTCTCTGTCTTGTTTCACTATGCATTTCTAAGACTTGAGATTGGAGTAACTATTGAGATGTAACTACTGAGAAGAGGGAACACCAGAGGACAGAGGGATGCAGCAATATTCTGTAAGCCGTAGGCTGCAGCGTGTATTTCCAGAAGCACGAAAGTTGGAACGTGCTCTCCTAAACCAAACTTGCTCTACTAAAAACATCTTGAAAATCCATTCTCACAATATCACTGTCAATAAATGTCAAAGCATTTCTAGGTGGTCCAGGGGGTCTATGAACACTCCATAAGACATTATCAGGGGCTTGAACACTATACTAAAGCCATTCTATGCACCAAAGCATCTATGCTTTGAGAGGGTCATGAGGTTTGCGGTGAAGTGAAGTGAAGTTGCTCAATTGTGTCGGACTTTTTGCGACCCATGGACTGTAGCCTACCAAGCTTCTCCGTTCATGGGATTTTCCAGGCAAGAATACTGGAGTAGGTTGCCATTTCTACTTTGTACTCTAGGTGGCATCTATTCTTTTTATTGAAAATTAAATTAAAAAGGAAAAGCCTCAGATTTAGAATCTGCAAAACAAATATCCTCAGAGCCAGAAGGAACCTCGAGAGATGACCTCTTATGACATCAACCCTGTAAGATTTCCCTGGTGATCCAGTGGTTGAGTCCACCTGTGAATGCAGGGAACCTGGGTTCAAACCCTGATCTGGGAAGATTCCACATGCTGCGGGAACAACTAAGCCTGAGGGACACAACTACTGAGCCTGTGCTCTGCAACAAGAGAAGCCACCACAATAAGAAGCCTGTGCATCGCAACAGGAGAGTAGTCCCTGCTCACCACAACTAGAGAAAGCCTGCATGCGGAAATGAAGACCCAGCCTAGCCAAAAATAAGAAAATACATTAAAAAAAAAAACAACACTTTATAAAGGAAGTAAAACCTCAAGTGATACTTTCTTAAGGCCAGTTCTGTATGTAAGTTAGGTCGGCATCCCTACCTCCTACTTCCTGGACGGTGTTCTCTGTTATAGGCTAATATAGGTAGCCTACTGTAACAACAGTTTTACTTGTTAAATTTCACACAGGAAGTAAAACTTAACCAGGAAAAGTATCATTGTATAGTTACTTTTAATTACTTTACAAAACTGAGACCTCTGCCAGTAACTGATCTTGTACTTCTAGCCTCCAAATTTCTATTGTTCAAGCCAGCTAGTCTGCGGTACTTTAATACACAACCCTAACAAACAAATCTCACAGAAAAATTTCACCTTTAAACGAGCCTAACAAATGCATGTAACTTTCTACTTTGAAGAGTAAAACAATAAGATATTTAAATAATATGTAAGTAATAAATATAAAACTCATAGAAAAACATCTCTGTGTAATGTTATTACCATTTATTCTTAACACAGTAACATTTAGACAGTAACTTAAAGCATGACAATACTGGAAAAAGAACACTCACATATTTTGAAGTTAAACTTGCAGCACTTATATTAAAGAAGGTTGCATTAGATTCTGCAGCTACTGCTTTAGCCTTTAAAAATCAGAAGGGTAAATATATTAGTTCAATCGCTTTAAAAAGATAACTACATGTGATCAACTTAATTTCTATGAAACATTTCCTAAAAACATAAGGTATGACACAATTTCCAACAAATAGCAATCAATGTATTTCCTTCTCAGCAATGAGAAAAAGGTGCAGGAGGAGCTGTGCTTCTTCTCACTCTCTTTCTAAGAGAGATGTCAAAGGGACAGGTTGGAAAAAAAAAAAAAGAAGGGTGTGTTATTCTCTTCCCAGCTATAGAAGGCAACTGGTTAGAGAAAGATAAACAGCTGAAGGAAAAAATTACTCGTTCCCTATTTAGTTTTCCCTGTAGCAGAGTCATGCAGGAAAAGAGGTATTCAGATCCTAGCAAAAACTTCTGGCAAAATGACATAGAAAAAAACAATCTGCTGTACGTCAATTATGCTTCAATTAGAAAAAAAGAAAGGGAGAAATCTATCGGGCTGATTATTTTATTTAATAAACCTGCTAAAATAGTAAAAAAAAAAAAAAAAAAAAAACCAACCAGAGATTAGGAAGATATTCAATATAGTAAGGTAAGCTCTTCTAGGGCAAAATTTTAATATTTAACTTGGGAAAACAATGAAAATTATACTGTTCCCAGCATCAAACTAATACTGGAGATAACATACATGGTTTTTCACCTATCTTCATCATTAAAAACTAGCTTAAAACCTGGGAGTTCCCTGGTGGTCCAGTGGTTGGTACTCAGTGCTTTCATTGCCATGACCCTGGATTCAATCCCTGATCTGGAAACTAAGATCCCACAAGGTGTGCAGTGTTGGGGGAGGGGAGAGAGGGGGGAGGGACAAAGTATATAACAACAAAAGGCAAATCATCAACAACAGACTCAGTGACAATGAAATGTTTCTTTTATTCACATTATACCCTTAATATCTCAATAGAACTTGCCAATTTAAAAGGAATTCTTACCAGCATTGTTTTCCCATTTCCAGGTGGACCAAAGAGTAACAATCCTCTGGCAGGAGCCCTAAGCCCTGTGAACAACTTAAAAATACATACTTTAGTTCACAACTGTGATTCTGGAGACACTTTTTCCAGACATTTTGAGTATTATTTGTTATCAGTAGCATCCTCCAAAAGAGAGCTGCCCAGAGCTCTAAAGAGAACATATAATCAATAAATTACTATAGTTACCCCAAACAGAAGAAAACAAAGTGAAATAAACCCAAATTCTTACTGTTCAAATTGAAAGCAACTGAGCTTCCCTAGTGGTCCGGTGGTTAAGAATCTGCCTGCCAATGCAGGGGACACAGGTTCGGACACAGGCCTGGGAAGACACCACAGGCTGTGGGGCAACTGGCCCATGAACCACAACTACTGAGCGTGCAGGCTGCAATCGCTGAACCCTGTGTGCCCTAGGGCCCGGGCTTCTCTTAGCCACCACACTGAGATGCCCGTGCGCAGCTAGAAAGCAGTCCCCGCTCACTACAGCTAAAGAAAGGCCCCCTTCTGCACCAGTGAAGACCCAGTACAGCCAAAATGAAAATTAAAACCATTTTAAAAGTACATTTAAAAAACTGAAAGCAGGCTGATTAAACAAGACATACTGAACAAAGAATGTTTCTCCACTTCTTTTAGAAATCTCACCAAATTAACAGTAAATGAATAAAAAAGGAAATAAATCTTCCAAACAAAACAAAAAAGGAAACAACAGAGGACACAAATTTTTGTAGATGGTGAATTGATAAAGTGTGGTAAATTATTTAATGGAGTTGAGGGAGCTAAAACCAAGTGCTTGCTTCTGAAGGGATACCTAGATACCAGGAGCAAGCTGGCATGAACAAAAAACCCTGGAAAAGCTCTGGAATTGGAGGAATCAAGCATGGGAGAAAGTACTAGTGAGGCAGTTGGCCAAAAAACAGGGGGACTGATTCAAAGTCTGTGTGAGGAACAACGGAAACCACGCTCCTGCCCTGACCAAGAGCACGCAGCGTGTACTGCTCTTCCACAACAAAAGGAGGCAGAGGTTTCCTTCTCGAGAGACATCAAAGCACAGCTGCCACTCTAAGGACACCAGGCTCGGCAGGCATGAAGGGTGAGGCTCAACCGAGAGCATTTTACTCAACAGTGAGAGTGTATGTGCTTTTAAGTTGAACCATAGGAAGTAACTGATATTCAACTTAGAGACAAAATTTTATTTGACTGAGTTCCGGTTTACAAAAAATTTAATGGAAAGAACAGTTTCCATGTAACTCCTCCCCTCCCCCACCTCCCCTATTATTAACATCTTGCATTGGTATGGTACATTTAATACAGCTGATGAATACTGATACATTATTATTAATGTAAGTTCATAGTTTACATTNCCAACAAATAGCAATCAATGTATTTCCTTCTCAGCAATGAGAAAAAGGTGCAGGAGGAGCTGTGCTTCTTCTCACTCTCTTTCTAAGAGAGATGTCAAAGGGACAGGTTGGAAAAAAAAAAAAAGAAGGGTGTGTTATTCTCTTCCCAGCTATAGAAGGCAACTGGTTAGAGAAAGATAAACAGCTGAAGGAAAAAATTACTCGTTCCCTATTTAGTTTTTCCTGTAGCAGAGTCATGCAGGAAAAGAGGTATTCAGATCCTAGCAAAAACTTCTGGCAAAATGACATAGAAAAAAACAATCTGCTGTACGTCAATTATGCTTCAATTAGAAAAAAAGAAAGGGAGAAATCTATCGGGCTGATTATTTTATTTAATAAACCTGCTAAAATAGTAAAAAAAAAAAACAAAAAAAAACCAACCAGAGATTAGGAAGATATTCAATATAGTAAGGTAAGCTCTTCTAGGGCAAAATTTTAATATTTAACTTGGGAAAACAATGAAAATTATACTGTTCCCAGCATCAAACTAATACTGGAGATAACATACATGGTTTTTCACCTATCTTCATCATTAAAAACTAGCTTAAAACCTGGGAGTTCCCTGGTGGTCCAGTGGTTGGTACTCAGTGCTTTCACTGCCATGACCCTGGATTCAATCCCTGATCTGGAAACTAAGATCCCACAAGGTGTGCAGTGTTGGGGGAGGGGAGAGAGGGGGGAGGGACAAAGTATATAACAACAAAAGGCAAATCATCAACAACAGACTCAGTGACAATGAAATGTTTCTTTTATTCACATTATACCCTTAATATCTCAATAGAACTTGCCAATTTAAAAGGAATTCTTACCAGCATTGTTTTCCCATTTCCAGGTGGACCAAAGAGTAACAATCCTCTGGCAGGAGCCCTAAGCCCTGTGAACAACTTAAAAATACATACTTTAGTTCACAACTGTGATTCTGGAGACACTTTTTCCAGACATTTTGAGTATTATTTGTTATCAGTAGCATCCTCCAAAAGAGAGCTGCCCAGAGCTCTAAAGAGAACATATAATCAATAAATTACTATAGTTACCCCAAACAGAAGAAAACAAAGTGAAATAAACCCAAATTCTTACTGTTCAAATTGAAAGCAACTGAGCTTCCCTAGTGGTCCGGTGGTTAAGAATGTGCCTGCCAATGCAGGGGACACAGGTTCGGACACAGGCCTGGGAAGACACCACAGGCTGTGGGGCAACTGGCCCATGAACCACAACTACTGAGCGTGCAGGCTGCAATCGCTGAACCCTGTGTGCCCTAGGGCCCGGGCTTCTCTTAGCCACCACACTGAGATGCCCGTGCGCAGCTAGAAAGCAGTCCCCACTCACTACAGCTAAAGAAAGGCCCCCTTCTGCACCAGTGAAGACCCAGTACAGCCAAAATGAAAATTAAAACCATTTTAAAAGTACATTTAAAAAACTGAAAGCAGGCTGATTAAACAAGACATACTGAACAAAGAATGTTTCTCCACTTCTTTTAGAAATCTCACCAAATTAACAGTAAATGAATAAAAAAGGAAATAAATCTTCCAAACAAAACAAAAAAGGAAACAACAGAGGACACAAATTTTTGTAGATGGTGAATTGATAAAGTGTGGTAAATTATTTAATGGAGTTGAGGGAGCTAAAACCAAGTGCTTGCTTCTGAAGGGATACCTAGATACCAGGAGCAAGCTGGCATGAACAAAAAACCCTGGAAAAGCTCTGGAATTGGAGGAATCAAGCATGGGAGAAAGTACTAGTGAGGCAGTTGGCCAAAAAACAGGGGGACTGATTCAAAGTCTGTGTGAGGAACAACGGAAACCACGCTCCTGCCCTGACCAAGAGCACGCAGCGTGTACTGCTCTTCCACAACAAAAGGAGGCAGAGGTTTCCTTCTCGAGAGACATCAAAGCACAGCTGCCACTCTAAGGACACCAGGCTCGGCAGGCATGAAGGGTGAGGCTCAACCGAGAGCATTTTACTCAACAGTGAGAGTGTATGTGCTTTTAAGTTGAACCATAGGAAGTAACTGATATTCAACTTAGAGACAAAATTTTATTTGACTGAGTTCCGGTTTACAAAAAATTTAATGGAAAGAACAGTTTCCATGTAACTCCTCACCTCCCCCACCTCCCCTATTATTAACATCTTGCATTGGTATGGTACATTTAATACAGCTGATGAATACTGATACATTATTATTAATGTAAGTTCATAGTTTACATTAGGGTCCACTATTTGTGTCAAATATTTACCATTAGTTTCATGTAGAACCATTTCACTACCCTAAAAACTGCCTTAAACCTTCCTGTCCTCCCCACGAATGCTTGACAACCACTGATCTTTTTACTCATAGTTATTCTAGATGGAATCATACAGCATAAGACTTTTAAGATTGTCTTCTTTGACTTAGCAATATGTACTTAATGTTCCTCTATGTATTTTCATGGCTTGATAGCTCATTTCTTTTTAGTGCTGAATAATATTTCATTATTATGGATATACCATAGTTTGCTTATACATTTAACTACTGAAAACCATCTTGAATGAACAAAGGTTAAAGTATTTGCTTATAGTAGTTAACTCAAGAATGTGTTTTTAATATTATTTATCTCATTCAAGCTACTTTTAGTGTTCAGTAACTTAATTATTGTTGTTGAGAAGGTCTTACAACTAGCTGAGAAAAGAAGTGAAAGGAAAAGAAGAAAAAGAAAGATATATCCATCTGAATGTAGTTACATCGTGAGTCAAGTGGACCTTAGGAAGCATCACTAAGAACAAAGTTAGTGGAGGTGATAGAATTACAGTTGAGCTATTTCAAATCCTAAAAGATGATGCTGTTAAAGTGCTGCAGTCAACAGGCCAGTGAATATGGAAAATTCAGCAGTGGCCACAAGACAGGAAAAGGTCAGTGTTCATTCCAATTTCAAAGGGCAATGCCAAAGAATGTTCAAAGTACTGCACTATTGCACTCACTTCATATGATAGCAAGGCAATGCTCAAAAATCCTTCAAGCTAGGCTTCAACAGTACATGAACTGAGAACTTCCAGATATATAAGCTGGATTTAGAAAATGCAGAGGAACCGGAGATCTAATTGCCAACGTCCATTAGATCATAAAAAAAGCTAGGCTATTCCAGAAAAACATCTACTTCTGCTTCACTGACTGCTAAATCCTTTGACTATGGATCACAAAAAATTGCGGAAGATTCTTAATGAGATGGGAATACCAAACCACCTTAACCTACTTCCTGAGAAATCTGTATGCAGGTCAAGAAGCAACAGTTAGAACTGGAATGAACAATGGACTGGTTCAAAATTGGGGAAGGAGTACGTCAAGGCTGTATACTGTCACCCTGCTTATTTAACTTACATACAGAGTACATCATACAAAATGCCAGGCTAGGTGAAGCACAAGTCAAAATCAAGATTGCTGGGAGAAATATCAATAACCTCAGATATGCAGATGACACCACCCTAACAGCAGAAAGAGAAGAGGAACTGAAGAGCTGCTTGATGAAGGTGGAAGAGGACAGTGAAAAGCTGGCTTCAAACTCAACATTCAAAAATTAAGATCATGACATCAGGTCCCAACACTTCATGGCAAATAAATGGGGGAACAATGGAAACAGTAACAGACTATTTTCTTGGGCTCCAAAATCACTGTAGATGGTGACTGCAGCCATGAAATTGAAAGACACTTGCTCCTTGGAAGAAATGCCATGAGAAACCTAGACAGTATGTTAAAAAACAGAGACATTACTTTGCCAACAACAGTCTGTATAGTCAAAGCTATGGTTTTTCCAGTATATGGATGTGAGAGCTGGACCATAAATAAGGCTGAGCACCAAAAAATTGATGTTTTTGAACTGTGGTGTTGGAGAAGACTCTTGAGAGTCCCTTGGACTGCAAGCAGATTAAACCAGTCAGTCCTCAAGGAAATAGTCCTGAATAATCATGGGAAGGACTGATGCTGAAACTCCGGCACTTTGGCCACCAGATGTGAAGAACTAACTCATTGGAAAAGACCCTGATGCTGGGAAAGATTGAAGGCAGGAGGAAAAGGGGATGACAGAGGACGAGATAGTTGGACAGCATCACCAACTCAACGGATATAAATTTGAACAAACTCTGGAAGGTGGTGAAGGACAGGGAAGCCTGGCACGCTGTAGTCCACAGCGTCGAAGAGTCAGACATGACTGATTGACTGAACAAAAACAAAATTATGATTCTGTGTTTTTAAGATGAAATAAAAATTCTAGCAATGTAAAAAAAATGAATAAATTCATCATGATGCCTGTCATACCCAGTTTNTAAAAAAAAAAACAACACTTTATAAAGGAAGTAAAACCTCAAGTGATACTTTCTTAAGGCCAGTTCTGTATGTAAGTTAGGTCGGCATCCCTACCTCCTAACTTCCTGGACGGTGTTCTCTGTTATAGGCTAATATAGGTAGCCTACTGTAACAACAGTTTTACTTGTTAAATTTCACACAGGAAGTAAAACTTAACCAGGAAAAGTATCATTGTATAGTTACTTTTAATTACTTTACAAAACTGAGACCTCTGCCAGTAACTGATCTTGTACTTCTAGCCTCCAAATTTCTATTGTTCAAGCCAGCTAGTCTGCGGTACTTTAATACACAACCCTAACAAACAAATCTCACAGAAAAATTTCACCTTTAAACGAGCCTAACAAATGCATATAACTTTCTACTTTGAAGAGTAAAACAATAAGATATTTAAATAATATGTAAGTAATAAATATAAAACTCATAGAAAAACATCTCTGTGTAATGTTATTACCATTTATTCTTAACACAGTAACATTTAGACAGTAACTTAAAGCATGACAATACTGGAAAAAGAACACTCACATATTTTGAAGTTAAACTTGCAGCACTTATATTAAAGAAGGTTGCATTAGATTCTGCAGCTACTGCTTTAGCCTTTAAAAATCAGAAGGGTAAATATATTAGTTCAATTGCTTTAAAAAGATAACTACATGTGATCAACTTAATTTCTATGAAACATTTCCTAAAAACATAAGGTATGACACAATTTCCAACAAATAGCAATCAATGTATTTCCTTCTCAGCAATGAGAAAAAGGTGCAGGAGGAGCTGTGCTTCTTCTCACTCTCTTTCTAAGAGAGATGTCAAAGGGACAGGTTGGAAAAAAAAAAAAAAGAAGGGTGTGTTATTCTCTTCCCAGCTATAGAAGGCAACTGGTTAGAGAAAGATAAACAGCTGAAGGAAAAAGTTACTCGTTCCCTATTTAGTTTTCCCTGTAGCAGAGTCATGCAGGAAAAGAGGTATTCAGATCCTAGCAAAAACTTCTGGCAAAATGACATAGAAAAAAACAATCTGCTGTACGTCAATTATGCTTCAATTAGAAAAAAAGAAAGGGAGAAATCTATCGGGCTGATTATTTTATTTAATAAACCTGCTAAAATAGTAAAAAAAAAAAACAAAAAAAAACCAACCAGAGATTAGGAAGATATTCAATATAGTAAGGTAAGCTCTTCTAGGGCAAAATTTTAATATTTAACTTGGGAAAACAATGAAAATTATACTGTTCCCAGCATCAAACTAATACTGGAGATAACATACATGGTTTTTCACCTATCTTCATCATTAAAAACTAGCTTAAAACCTGGGAGTTCCCTGGTGGTCCAGTGGTTGGTACTCAGTGCTTTCATTGCCATGACCCTGGATTCAATCCCTGATCTGGAAACTAAGATCCTACAAGGTGTGCAGTGTTGGGGGAGGGGAGGGAGGGGGGAGGGACAAAGTATATAACAACAAAAGGCAAATCATCAACAACAGACTCAGTGACAATGAAATGTTTCTTTTATTCACATTATACCCTTAATATCTCAATAGAACTTGCCAATTTAAAAGGAATTCTTACCAGCATTGTTTTCCCATTTCCAGGTGGACCAAAGAGTAACAATCCTCTGGCAGGAGCCCTAAGCCCTGTGAACAACTTAAAAATACATACTTTAGTTCACAACTGTGATTCTGGAGACACTTTTTCCAGACATTTTGAGTATTATTTGTTATCAGTAGCATCCTCCAAAAGAGAGCTGCCCAGAGCTCTAAAGAGAACATATAATCAATAAATTACTATAGTTACCCCAAACAGAAGAAAACAAAGTGAAATAAACCCAAATTCTTACTGTTCAAATTGAAAGCAACTGAGCTTCCCTAGTGGTCCGGTGGTTAAGAATGTGCCTGCCAATGCAGGGGACACAGGTTCGGACACAGGCCTGGGAAGACACCACAGGCTGTGGGGCAACTGGCCCATGAACCACAACTACTGAGCCTGCAGGCTGCAATCGCTGAACCCTGTGTGCCCTAGGGCCCGGGCTTCTCTTAGCCACCACACTGAGATGCCCGTGCGCAGCTAGAAAGCAGTCCCCGCTCACTACAGCTAAAGAAAGGCCCCCTTCTGCACCAGTGAAGACCCAGTACAGCCAAAATGAAAATTAAAACCATTTTAAAAGTACATTTAAAAAACTGAAAGCAGGCTGATTAAACAAGACATACTGAACAAAGAATGTTTCTCCACTTCTTTTAGAAATCTCACCAAATTAACAGTAAATGAATAAAAAAGGAAATAAATCTTCCAAACAAAACAAAAAAGGAAACAACAGAGGACACAAATTTTTGTAGATGGTGAATTGATAAAGTGTGGTAAATTATTTAATGGAGTTGAGGGAGCTAAAACCAAGTGCTTGCTTCTGAAGGGATACCTAGATACCAGGAGCAAGCTGGCATGAACAAAAAACCCTGGAAAAGCTCTGGAATTGGAGGAATCAAGCATGGGAGAAAGTACTAGTGAGGCAGTTGGCCAAAAAACAGGGGGACTGATTCAAAGTCTGTGTGAGGAACAACGGAAACCACGCTCCTGCCCTGACCAAGAGCACGCACCGTGTACTGCTCTTCCACAACAAAAGGAGGCAGAGGTTTCCTTCTCGAGAGACATCAAAGCACAGCTGCCACTCTAAGGACACCAGGCTCGGCAGGCATGAAGGGTGAGGCTCAACCGAGAGCATTTTACTCAACAGTGAGAGTGTATGTGCTTTTAAGTTGAACCATAGGAAGTAACTGATATTCAACTTAGAGACAAAATTTTATTTGACTGAGTTCCGGTTTACAAAAAATTTAATGGAAAGAACAGTTTCCATGTAACTCCTCACCTCCCCCACCTCCCCTATTATTAACATCTTGCATTGGTATGGTACATTTAATACAGCTGATGAATACTGATACATTATTATTAATGTAAGTTCATAGTTTACATTAGGGTCCACTATTTGTGTCAAATATTTACCATTAGTTTCATGTAGAACCATTTCACTACCCTAAAAACTGCCTTAAACCTTCCTGTCCTCCCCACGAATGCTTGACAACCACTGATCTTTTTACTCATAGTTATTCTAGATGGAATCATACAGCATAAGACTTTTAAGATTGTCTTCTTTGACTTAGCAATATGTACTTAATGTTCCTCTATGTATTTTCATGGCTTGATAGCTCATTTCTTTTTAGTGCTGAATAATATTTCATTATTATGGATATACCATAGTTTGCTTATACATTTAACTACTGAAAACCATCTTGAATGAACAAAGGTTAAAGTATTTGCTTATAGTAGTTAACTCAAGAATGTGTTTTTAATATTATTTATCTCATTCAAGCTACTTTTAGTGTTCAGTAACTTAATTATTGTTGTTGAGAAGGTCTTACAACTAGCTGAGAAAAGAAGTGAAAGGAAAAGAAGAAAAAGAAAGATATATCCATCTGAATGTAGTTACATCGTGAGTCAAGTGGACCTTAGGAAGCATCACTAAGAACAAAGTTAGTGGAGGTGATAGAATTACAGTTGAGCTATTTCAAATCCTAAAAGATGATGCTGTTAAAGTGCTGCAGTCAACAGGCCAGTGAATATGGAAAATTCAGCAGTGGCCACAAGACAGGAAAAGGTCAGTGTTCATTCCAATTTCAAAGGGCAATGCCAAAGAATGTTCAAAGTACTGCACTATTGCACTCACTTCATATGATAGCAAGGCAATGCTCAAAAATCCTTCAAGCTAGGCTTCAACAGTACATGAACTGAGAACTTCCAGATATAAAAGCTGGATTTAGAAAATGCAGAGGAACCGGAGATCTAATTGCCAACGTCCATTAGATCATAAAAAAAGCTAGGCTATTTCAGAAAAACATCTACTTCTGCTTCACTGACTGCTAAATCCTTTGACTATGGATCACAAAAAATTGCGGAAGATTCTTAATGAGATGGGAATACCAAACCACCTTAACCTACCTCCTGAGAAATCTGTATGCAGGTCAAGAAGCAACAGTTAGAACTGGAATGAACAATGGACTGGTTCAAAATTGGGGAAGGAGTACGTCAAGGCTGTATACTGTCACCCTGCTTATTTAACTTACATACAGAGTACATCATACAAAATGCCAGGCTAGGTGAAGCACAAGTCAAAATCAAGATTGCTGGGAGAAATATCAATAACCTCAGATATGCAGATGACACCACCCTAACAGCAGAAAGAGAAGAGGAACTGAAGAGCTGCTTGATGAAGGTGGAAGAGGACAGTGAAAAGCTGGCTTCAAACTCAACATTCAAAAATTAAGATCATGACATCAGGTCCCAACACTTCATGGCAAATAAATGGGGGAACAATGGAAACAGTAACAGACTATTTTCTTGGGCTCCAAAATCACTGTAGATGGTGACTGCAGCCATGAAATTGAAAGACACTTGCTCCTTGGAAGAAATGCNTGGCAAATAAATGGGGGAACAATGGAAACAGTAACAGACTATTTTCTTGGGCTCCAAAATCACTGTAGATGGTGACTGCAGCCATGAAATTGAAAGACACTTGCTCCTTGGAAGAAATGCCATGAGAAACCTAGACAGTATGTTAAAAAACAGAGACATTACTTTGCCAACAACAGTCTGTATAGTCAAAGCTATGGTTTTTCCAGTATATGGATGTGAGAGCTGGACCATAAATAAGGCTGAGCACCAAAAAATTGATGTTTTTGAACTGTGGTGTTGGAGAAGACTCTNTTGGCTACTATAAAGACAAATGCTTTTCCACCTTAATAATTCTCTTATTATTTTATTGAGTATTAAGAATTTTCAATTAGTATATTAAACCAGTGATTTCCTGCACACTGCTTCTTAGAATGAGCAAGAGGTAAAAGAAAATACACTCAACAAGTAATATATTTCAGTATAGTTGGTACTCACGAGTTACAAACAGTATGAGAAAGACAGAGACTATAGAAAAATAGGGCCACACAACCTTTACACGTTTGTTTAAGAGTGTATTCACAATAACATGCCATATAACATCTATGTTCACTAGATTTTGTAAATGAGTCCACAAAGACTTGAAAGCTCAGAAGGAAGAGAAACAGCTGACCCAGACTGGATCCTCAGGTTTATTTTTTGCCATTTTTTCAGAACAGCATCAAATATGAAATCTGTGAATTGTGAAAATTGAAAACAATACCAAATATGGAAAATTAAATACTATCAATTGCAAGATTACCTAACTTTTTCAGTGAGTTAAAAACTTATGGGATGGAAGGTTAGGCTCCTACCCATCACTTATCAGCTCTTCACTTACTTTGATCACTTAGTATCTTCAAAATAATTCTAAATAACTTTACCTTAATTTCTCTTTTCTCCAGTATGATTTTTGTCTTTTAATTTTAAATCTCTCTCAATATAAAATTATTGCCTGTTACCTACTTTTCCTATAAACTTAATTAAAAACGGATTGGGAATTAGTTACCATTATAATCAATCTCCTCTCCAATACAGTCAACATCAACTGCTAATGATTTTTCCTTTAAAAAAAAAAAATCAAACCTACTGTTAAATGAATTAATCATTCTAGTGTAGCTCATTTATTTACTGATACTATGGATTCAGTAATGGATGATGCTATAAGAAAATGACAATATAAAGTCCTTACCTCAGGTCTCAGAGAAGGAAGAATAACAATTTCTTGCAATGCTTGTTTTGCCAGCTCTTGACCAGCTATATCGTCAAATTTAACAGCTGTTCCACTAAGAAACAGAATTTCAGTTAACTACACACATAAATATTATTCAGTTATTATAATATTAAGTCTAAGCTCTATGTAATGTAGCCATTTTTATGTTAACTAAGTGAAACTATAGTTAAATCAGTAAAGCAATGGCTTTCTCATTTACAGTAATTGAAACCATCATAAAAATTAAATATGTAAATTAGACAAGGTATTTATCCATTTTACTAATGATATATTTTGCCAATAAAAAATGTTTAAATTCCATAAAACGCTTTGATGACAATACTTACTTGTCCACAATTTCATTCATTATAAGGTTAGCAAGGTTGCTGTCCACATTCCTAAAATTCTTCAAGTCTTTCTTTTTACGAGCAGCAGTTGTAGGGGTAGAAGGTTTATTTGTTCTATTTGTTTTTGGTGTACTCTTGGAAGGACACAAAATTTTGATGTGAAAACACAACATAATGTTTGCAATTTTCACATGTGAGTTAACTTTAATGTTCACAGAATTAAAAGAATAAAAGTAGCAAAAAATAGATATAAAAATCCCCAAACTGTATATTTACTCTAAGATAAAATGGCATTCTCTATAGAACTACATTTGGCATGAAGTGGGTTTATAGAAAATTTTATCCAGAGAGATTTACTTAGTATGAAGTAAAAAGGCTCTAAGACAACACACTCACATAATTTTGATCCTTGTTAGAACTGTCACAAAACTGTATGTATGTTTAATGTCACAAAACATTTATGTACATTTACACAATTATACAAAGAATGAATTTAAAATGACCTATAGGGAATTTCCTGGCGGCCTAGTGCTTGGAACTCCCTGCTTTCACTGCTGAAGGCCTGGGTTCAGTTCCTGGTTTGGGAACTGATATGGTAAGTCACATTTCATGAAACAGCCAAAAAAAGAAATAAAATTAGAAACAGACTGGATAAAGAATACATAAAACACACTGGGTAAAGAAACTTACTGTTAAAAACACCTAGTTAGCAAGATTTTCCTTCAAAGATAACAGAGGAAAAAAAAAAAAAGGATTTGTTTTTTAGTAGCAAGTTGCCTCTGCTACTTAGATTTTATTTTTTATTCTTTTTATTTTAAAAAAATTGTATTTATTTACTATTTGGCAGTACTGGGTTTTCACTGCAGCATGTAGTATCTTTTAGTTGTGGCATGCAGGATCTAGATCCCTAACCAGGGATTGAACCTAAGTCCCCAGGCTTGGAAGTGCAGAGTTTTAGCCACTGGACCACCAGGGAAGTCCCTACTTAGATTTTTATAAATCTAAATTAAAAAAAAAGAAAAGAAATCATTCAACTTTGTGGAAACTTATCAATTCTCTTAAGGTGTTACAAAGTACTTATAATACATTTAAGCAAGCACTGTCATATTCACAATTTCGTTTGCAACAGCATAGCAACTGAAGTTACTGTCTCAAAATACCTTATGCGTGGCAGCTGCAGAGCCAGGTCCTTGTCTCATGCCAGAAACCATGGATAAACCACTGCAACTAGGTGCTCTATGGTGGCCTGAAAGACCTGTGGGTCCAGTTTTCATAACTGTTTTTGAACGAGGCAGTGAATTACTAGCATGTGTTAACGGATCTTTTCTTTTTGGAACAGCTCCACTTTCTATCAAGGAAAAAATAAAGTCATCATGGTCAGAAAATTGTGGCTAAACATTATAAAAGTTAATATAAGGACCAGTACAAATTTGAAAGCTAATAATATTATTTTTATTTCAGTAGTATCTCAAAATAAGACTTCAGTCAGAACATATACTAAAGTATTTGTAACGATTGTTACTGGGTGTGGGCAAGATTATGAGTATTTAGCCTTTTCCTTTTCCTGGGGTGTAATTTTCTTCTAAGAAATACATATTTGTCATAAAAAGAAATAACTCTTTGTGGTGGCAGGAGGAGGATACAAAATGGTACCAAGAAAATAAAGCTGCCAAAATTTTTTTCTGTTTTGTTTTATTTAAAAGCTGTCAAAAATTAAAGAACAAAACGTAGTAAAGGCACTAGGGGTAGGCTGTATGGGGGTGGGGGGGACAAATAGCACATCATTCCAAACTTCTCAGACTACAAAACAGTGTGAAAATCCAATCTGTGCCACCAGAAGAGTTTCAAAAGTATAAAGACATGGTTAATATGCCAAGTATTTAATGCTATGTTACCAGGTGGCTCAGTGGTAAAGAACCCACCTGCCAATGCAAGGAGACACAGGAGATGTAGGTTCGATCCCTGGGTGGGGAATACTACTCATTCAGTATTCCTGCCTAGAGAATCCTATGGTCAAAGGACCCTAGCAAGCTACAGTCCAAGGGTGGCAAAGGGTCAGACATGACTGGGCACGCATGCATGCACATATAAATAAACAAGTGTAAGATATTTTCTAATAAGTCTAAAAGGTCACATGACCTACCTGCTCTGCTCTTCTACATAAATTACACACTTTAAACGTTCAAATCTCACTGCTTCTAAATAATATTTTCATATACTATATAACAAACATCAAAGTTTATTAATAGCAATGTTCATTGTTAAATCAGTCAGCAAATTAGAGTAGCCCAAAGAAAAGACTAGCTTAAAGACAAAAGCCTTATCGTTGCTTTGTCATAATATCCCTTAATGTAGCTTAAGGAAACTCCAAAGAACGGAACTTGCTTCCAGTGTAGGGGGCATGGGTTTAATCCTTGATTGAGAAACTAAGATCCCATATGCCACACGGTGTGGTGAAAAAAATAAAAAAATTTTTTAAAGTACAGTAAAATAACCAAGGGTTCTTTTCCAACAAATAAACACAATGTTCTGTACCATTTGTTCAAGGAACTAAAGGATAATGACCCTATAAGAAAAACCAGGAAATCAATCCAGAAAAATAGAATGACAACAATTAAAAGCCAAAGTGTGAATAAAAGCAAGATCCATCTAGGGTGGTAAGTATTTATCACTCACTTCAAACAAGGAAAAGGAGACTGGAGAAGAATTTCTACAAATAGAAAATACACAGTCCTAAGATTATAAAAATGGATAAAAATTTTTACAAGGAACTGTGAGGATGATAGCAGACTTCTCATAAAAGTAACAAAGGTCAGCAGGCAACCGAGTGTGCTCAAAATGCTGAAGGAAAAAACANTGGCATGCAGGATCTAGATCCCTAACCAGGGACTGAACCTAAGTCCCCAGCCTTGGAAGTGCAGAGTTTTAGCCACTGGACCACCAGGGAAGTCCCTACTTAGATTTTTATAAATCTAAATTAAAAACAAAGAAAAGAAATCATTCAACTTTGTGGAAACTTATCAATTCTCTTAAGGTGTTACAAAGTACTTATAATAAATTTAAGCAAGCACTGTCATATTCACAATTTCGTTTGCAACAGCATAGCAACTGAAGTTACTGTCTCAAAATACCTTATGCGTGGCAGCTGCAGAGCCAGGTCCTTGTCTCATGCCAGAAACCATGGATAAACCACTGCAACTAGGTGCTCTATGGTGGCCTGAAAGACCTGTGGGTCCAGTTTTCATAACTGTTTTTGAACGAGGCAGTGAATTACTAGCATGTGTTAACGGATCTTTTCTTTTTGGAACAGCTCCACTTTCTATCAAGGAAAAAATAAAGTCATCATGGTCAGAAAATTAAAAATAAAGTCATCATGGTCAGAAAATTGTGGCTAAACATTATAAAAGTTAATATAAGGACCAGTACAAATTTGAAAGCTAATAATATTATTTTTATTTCAGTAGTATCTCAAAATAAGACTTCAGTCAGAACATATACTAAAGTATTTGTAACGATTGTTACTGGGTGTGGGCAAGATTATGAGTATTTAGCCTTTTCCTTTTCCTGGGGTGTAATTTTCTTCTAAGAAATACATATTTGTCATAAAAAGAAATAACTCTTTGTGGTGGCAGGAGGAGGATACAAAATGGTACCAAGAAAATAAAGCTGCCAAAATTTTTTTCTGTTTTGTTTTATTTAAAAGCTGTCAAAAATTAAAGAACAAAACGTAGTAAAGGCACTAGGGGTAGGCTGTATGGGGGTGGGGGGGACAAATAGCACATCATTCCAAACTTCTCAGACTACAAAACAGTGTGAAAATCCAATCTGTGCCACCAGAAGAGTTTCAAAAGTATAAAGACATGGTTAATATGCCAAGTATTTAATGCTATGTTACCAGGTGGCTCAGTGGTAAAGAACCCACCTGCCAATGCAAGGAGACACAGGAGATGTAGGTTCGATCCCTGGGTGGGGAATACTACTCGTTCAGTATTCCTGCCTAGAGAATCCTATGGTCAAAGGACCCTAGCAAGCTACAGTCCAAGGGTGGCAAAGGGTCAGACATGACTGGGCACGCATGCATGCACATATAAATAAACAAGTGTAAGATATTTTCTAATAAGTCTAAAAGGTCACATGACCTACCTGCTCTGCTCTTCTACATAAATTACACACTTTAAACGTTCAAATCTCACTGCTTCTAAATAATATTTTCATATACTATATAACAAACATCAAAGTTTATTAATAGCAATGTTCATTGTTAAATCAGTCAGCAAATTAGAGTAGCCCAAAGAAAAGACTAGCTTAAAGACAAAAGCCTTATCGTTGCTTTGTCATAATATCCCTTAATGTAGCTTAAGGAAACTCCAAAGAACGGAACTTGCTTCCAGTGTAGGGGGCATGGGTTTAATCCTTGATTGAGAAGCTAAGATCCCATATGCCACACGGTGTGGTGAAAAAAATAAAAAAAATTTTTAAAGTACAGTAAAATAACCAAGGGTTCTTTTCCAACAAATAAACACAATGTTCTGTACCATTTGTTCAAGGAACTAAAGGATAATGACCCTATAAGAAAAACCAGGAAATCAATCCAGAAAAATAGAATGACAACAATTAAAAGCCAAAGTGTGAATAAAAGCAAGATCCATCTAGGGTGGTAAGTATTTATCACTCACTTCAAACAAGGAAAAGGAGACTGGAGAAGAATTTCTACAAATAGAAAATACACAGTCCTAAGATTATAAAAATGGATAAAAATTTTTACAAGGAACTGTGAGGATGATAGCAGACTTCTCATAAAAGTAACAAAGGTCAGCAGGCAACCAAGTGTGCTCAAAATGCTGAAGGAAAAAACAACGTTAACTCTCATCTATTCTATATTCCGGTGACCAGCCAAGTAAGGACGAGGGTGTTTTTAGACACTATGCTGAGAGAGTTCACGATCTACAAAACTTCATTAAAAGAAATATTAAAGCAGGTCTTTTAGTTAAAAAGAAGCTAGAGAGCAAGAAAAAAAAAATCAGACAACTTGAGGGGAGGAAAAATGGAAATTGAGATGTAGAAAACAAACTTATCATTACCAGGGGTAAGGGCAGGGAGGGGAGATTGGGATTGACATATACATGCTGCTATGTATAAAGTAGATAACCAATAAGAAATTAATGTACAGCATAGCAAACTCTATTCAATATTCTGTAATGGCCTGTATAGAAAAAGGATCTAAAAAAGAGTGGATATATGTATAACTGATCCACTATGCTGTACACCTGGACCTAATATAACAATGTAAATCAGTTATATATAATTGATTTAAATAAAAATTTTAAATACAAGAAATCTTTAAATTTTTTTTATTACATATAAATAAAGAAAGCAGTTTTCTTATGGTCCATACTATGAGTTTTCTGTTACAATTTGAACAAAGTAATATTTACTTCAATAAAATTTAAGCACTGGACACAAAACTAATTCTGAAAAAGTTATCAGTAAAACTAGACAACATGTCAGGGAACTTAGGAAATGAAGATTCCTTCCACCCAAACAAAACAAGACAAAAAAACATTTAATTTTCTATAGGAGCTGATATGATGCTCAAAGCTTATGGGAAACAAATTTAACCCATAGTGAATAATAATATTCTAATGTTTCTCCTGTGTGAACTCAGCTTCAAATTTTTCCAACAGGGGTTATGACTAAATACTCATTCATTGTATAAGTGAAATGTATATGCACTGAAAACTGATATATCATTAAAAAATTAAAATTACTGTCTCAAAAAACACTGCTTTATAAAAACCTGGTACAGGTACCCATAGGAAAAAACACCAAAGCTCAAAATAAAATAGAAACAAAAGAATATCTTAATAATTTAGGAAAATGAACCTTCACATTTTATCATCTCAAAACTTGGAGGTTGTAAAATATGCAAATATAACATGTTGAGAATGGTTACACCTATTTGTTACATGTTTACATACCATGAACGGCAAGGATGCTGTATTTTCTACACAGCCCTGTGTGAACAAAAACCAATCAAATCTATCACTGTAAAATCAAGTCAATGTTATCAGGTTAAGCAGGGCTTTACTTTGCATGCAAGCTTTATTATTTGACATGTTAGTTAACCTAAACCCACCTGACTGGAGATGTCCATTACGGCATGTCAAGTTAGTACTGTCATTATAGACGTCCGTTTGTGACTTGGAAAATTGCAAACTTGGTTGCAGCTTCTCTATGCAACAGAGGGGGGTGTAAAAAAGAAAAAAATAAACAAACAGAAAACAACATAATAAAAAATGTTTATGTGAAAATTAAAAATGATTCAAGGTGTTAAAAAGTTATATAGTGAAGGATTTTGCATTTATATAAAATTATCTTTAACAACATAACTAATTAGCAAAAACTCAAACATTAAAATAGCAACAAAAATAAATGAGTGAATGACTATATTCAAAATATGCATTATTCAGGTTTGGTAACCTAAGGCAATTCTCTAACACTACTATCACCAGTAAACATTGCCTGGATATCCAATACATCCAAATCATTGTACAGGGAGAACAGGATAGAGTTAGAAAGAGAACATTAAGAAGACTTTACAGAGAACGTGGGTTGTGAGTTGGCTAGGATGTGGAAAGATTTTTTTTTAAAAAAAGGACATCTAATCAGCAAAAAAGAAATACAATAAAGCAGAAAGGAATAAGCAAGCTGCAGAACTGTATGTACAGTACCCAACCATTTATTTAAACACACATGTATATTTGTATATATAAAAATTCTCTCTAAAAAAGACCCAGAGAAACTGGTAAATACCAGCTGCCTCTGGGGAGGGGAAATGAGTGGCTGGGACATAGTATGGGATGGATGCTTTTCCAACTTCTCAAAATTTTTGGCATGTGCATATAGTATCTATTTTTAAATTAATCAAAGATTTTAAAGGATTATATCAACCCTACCCTTCCCCTCCAGTTCAAATTACAATGTGATCCTCTCCAGATCTGGGTCTCTACGTCTAGGACCTGAAGCCCCAGAGTGTAGCGGTTTGAACTTTCTTGCCACCCTACATCATTGCTGCACTCTTTTCCTAGTCAAATCACCCCATATTGCTAACGGATGAACACCTTGCCCCACCACTCATTCACTAGTATGAACTTGCTTCAGCACTAGTTTCACAAGGGTTTTATTTATTAAATAAATGAGGGTTTTATTTATTAAATAAAGTAATACATAAAGGACCTACCTGGGCTTCATTTATATTAGGGCTAAATTTTGACCATATCTATTTTATTGAAATACTCCAAGTTATCATGACTCTTTTTTTAAATGATTTATTTTTATTTATTTATTTGGCTCTGCAGGATCTTAGCTGCAGCATGTGAACTCTTAGTTGAGGCATGTGGGATCCAGTTCCCTGACCAGGGATTGAACCCAGGCCCTCCTCATTGAAAGCACAGAGTCTTAGCCACTGGACTGCCAGGGAAGTCTCTCATTACTGATTCTTATCTCCAGTACTAAGAAGTCAATGAAACGTAGCACACATATACTGACTCTCTTAAACTTTCATTTCTAAGGTCAGACAAGCAGGCGCCATGCTTGGTTTATGGTACAAACAAACATGCCTTTGGGACAGGTTAAATAGCAGCTACCCTCTCTGCACAAAGCACAAAGCTTTTGTATCCTAGAACTGGATGATACAATATACCTTGGAGCCCTTTTATTATTGTTAGTTAACAGATAGGTCATCTGATTTTTCTCAAAGATAATACTCATCAAATCACCATATTGAGAAAGAAACCATTTGTGTTGGTCAAAGACATAAATTAGAAAAAACTGATTTGTAAATGTCTTATTTATCAATTAGCACTCTCTTCAACATTCTCTTCAATGTTAACAAAAAGGTCACGTAAACATTCATTATATAGCCAAAAGAAACAGAAACAAATCCTTAGTTCTAATTACTAAGAATAAAAAACCACAGAACTTGTTTGTAGGGTTTACATTTATATGTGTGAAAACGCATGCATATACAATAGCAGGACAGAGTTTATGAGAATCTGCTCCAGTTCATTTTTTTTTTAAGAAAGTAAACTTAGTTTAATGCTTCCTTTCAGAATGACTAAAGGTCAGAGATTAACCANATTTATATGTGTGAAAACGCATGCATATACAATAGCAGGACACAGTTTATGAGAATCTGCTCCAGTTCATTTTTTTTTTTTTTAAGAAAGTAAACTTAGTTTAATGCTTCCTTTCAGAATGACTAAAGGTCAGAGATTAACCAATGATTTAACATAAAACAAGTCACCTTAAAAAACAACAACAAAAAAAACCCAAGTCACCTTGCTTGTTGATCCCCTCATGGGCAACCCCCACACAATCATCTCAGTGATCTACTTAGAAGGGAAATCTTAACACATAACTCCTGGACTTAAAACCCTTTAGCAGCTTCCTGCTGCCCACAGATCAGCACCGAAGCTCCTTGATATGACCAGTGAGGTCTGCCACAATCTGCCTACACTTCTCATGCCTGAGCAATCCCAAATTCACCTCTCCATCAGCACCATGATTTTCCTTGTCTCTCAGTCTATGTTCATGCTGTTAGTTCCTCCTGGAATATCCTTACTCCCAAACATTAATAACTTTTATGTATCTTTTAAAATCCCCACTTCAGGTTTTACTTCTTCCAGGAAGACTTCTTAGACATGTGTTTTCCCATCTCCACAAATACATACGTATCTCCATCCTGCAGTGATGATTTATCTATTTATGCCTCCTCCATTATATTTAGAGCCTTAAACATAATATTTTATCCAATCTATCAGTAAATCTGTTTGCTCAAACTTCAAATATAATATTAATTCACCTGATGGTTACTCCTGGTATCACCCTAGTCAAGACTCTATTTTCCCCCAGCTTACCATAACAGTTGTCTTACTCATACTATTGCAACAGTATAACCAGGGATCCTTTTCATACAGAGGTCAGATGATGTTATTCCTTTCCTAAAATCCTTCTAACTGCACCCCACTTCACACGTGGTAAAAGCTCAAATCTTCATAGTGCCCTCTAAAACCCTGCCTGTTGTCAAGACCCTCCCCTCCCCACCTCCACCATCAGCTCTTCGATCTCTACTATATTCTCCTTGCTCTGGCGCACTGGTCTCTTTGCTGTGTGCTCAGTCATGTCCAACTCTTTGCCACCCCATGGACTGCAGCCCGCTAGGCTCCTCTGTCCATGAGGATTCTCCAGGCAAGAACACTGGAGTGGGTTGCCATTTCCTTCTCAAGGGGGTCTTCCCAACCCAGAGATTGAACCCAGGTCTCCTGCATTGCAGGTGGGTTCTTTACCGTCTGAGTCACCAGGGAAACTCAAACATGTCAGATGTGTTTTCTTAAGGCTTTGCAGCAGCTCTTACTTCTCCGCAGACATTCTTCTCCCAGACACTTGCAAGACCAACTGATGTCAGCTTCTCAAAGAGGCATACGCTGACCATCCTATTTAAAGCTAAAAATTCAGACCACCTCTCATCTACTCCTAAACCCTTGTACTGTATTTCATGCTTTCTTTTCTCCATGTATTTATCACCATCTAACACATGGTATAACTTGTTTATTCTATATGTCTATTGCCTATGGACACTATTCCTCCTGCTAGAATATAAACTCTATGACACAGGGATCCTTGTCTATATCCTAAGTGCTTACAATATGATAACCACCCAATAAATATTTCCCAAGTTAAGAAATAAATTCAGTTTATATCCCTTGGTACTGTTATCTGGTACAGAGTAAGGATTTAATAACTGGACACTGAATAAAGCTAAATTTTTTTAAAAGAGCAACTACCAAGTATACCAAGAAGTCAGTGCCAAAATTACCTTTCTATTTATAGCAGGTTTTACACTTAACCTTTGCTCTAAGGTTCACTTTGACTAAATTAAAGATATACACAGGAACTCTTCCCTACCTCTCTCAGAGAAGATATATCCTCTCAAACCCTGTGTAGGGAACTCCCAATATCATTCTTTATCCTAATTGGATACCTATCAGCCATCCCAACTCTGAAAGGCTCCATTTTTTAAATAGCACATGATACTCACACTCTACTGTGCACTTTTGCACACTTCTTCTCTACTGTCTTTTGTATATAAATTCTGCATTCTCAGAAGACAGGAATATGTTGATGATGTCTTTTACTCCATCCTCTTTTTTTNTAAAGATATACACAGGAACTCTTCCCTACCTCTCTCAGAGAAGATATATCCTCTCAAACCCTGTGTAGGGAACTCCCAATATCATTCTTCATCCTAATTGGATACCTATCAGCCATCCCAACTCTGAAAGGCTCCATTTTTTAAATAGCACATGATACTCAAATACACTCTACTGTGCACTTTTGCACACTTCTTCTTTACTGTCTTTTGTATATAAATTCTGCATTCTCAGAAGACAGGAATATGTTGATGATGTCTTTTACTCCATCCTCTCTTTTTTAAAGTAATGTCTTTCATGAATGGACATAACGATATTTTTAATAACAGACAACAGCATCCAAATATTAATTCTATTAATACCTAGCTTCATGTTATATTACTATTATATATCCTTTTTGTCCATTATTCTAATAACACAAATAAGAAATTACAAAGCTGCATTTAAAGACAAGTCTACAAACTGATGAGCTGCTTCTAATTTTTTACCATATCACAACTTATAATAAAAGATTAAACACCAGCTATTGTTCAATTTGAAACAAGTTATAAAATGTTCCATAATCAAACAATCTACATCACATATATTGATACTCTGTATATATACTACAAGGTGTTACAGCTAAAACACACAGAAAGGACCAATTAGGACAACTAGGTAATTATTTTACTACAACAACCCTTGATGTACTATAACACAGTAACCCTCACTTAAGAAGGTGAACCCTGTCAGCCACAGGAGCCAGGAGAACACTGTCTTGTTAGCTATCTGAAAACAGTAAGGGCTTCTTTTTCAACAATGTGGGGGGGGGGGAATTTATAAACACAACAGACCATGTAAGAATGAATGGATGAATGACTGAATGAATAAAATACAAATGCATATATACTACTCAAAAGTAGGGGTGGTGATTACACACAGGCAAGGAGCATTTCTGAGTACTTGCTTACTCAACAATTTATTGGTCACAAATATGGTGAGACAGTAACTATCTATCAACCTCATGTTACGAATGAAATAAAAAAGACCGAGACATGCTAAATAACTTATCAAAATTGCAGAGCAACAAATAAAGTCTGCCTGTTTGCCAAGCTTCTATACTATCTGTATCACTTCAAGCTGTGGTAGAACCAACCACCCAAGAAGGGTGGGTTTTAGTTCCACTTTGTTTCAAGGGTAGATTTACTGTAACATATTTTTAAAGCCTATACCATCAAATAGAAAATGAGAAGGTTCTCATTATAGTCCTTTTTCAACTGATAAACACAGAAAGAATGACAATTACAATGTCACTGGGCACAAGTCATCAACTGCTACTAACATCATTAAGAACTACTGATGGATAAACACAAAACCACCTATCAAGCAGTCTTATCATTAAGAAATAAAAATCTACTTTCAATCCAATTAAGGCTCTATATTCAAACATCAATTTACAGGGAGGACAAGAATATATTAAAAGATAACATGGATATACATGCAACAAAATGGAGACTATAGGAAAAACTATGTGGCAAAGATTTGGTTCATAAACAAATAAATCACAAGAAAAAAAACAACAGATGTGTATATTTAAAAAAAGGCACACAGAATAGATCTTGAGATTCGGATTCACACAATTAAGTTATAAAAAAATAGGAGCAGTTATTAAATTATGAGATACTGACTGCACATTATATATTAAATCTAGAAACTGACCTTTTTTGGCTATTACTTTTATGTTTGTATTAAAAGAACTATTTATTTTTTTAGGTGTGATAATGGTATTTTGGCAATTTTTCCCCCTGGTGGTCATGTCCATGACCCCATTTAATACAGCTTCCTCAGAAGGCGGAGTCATTACCTTCATTACCTATAATGAAATGAGTTTTCTTTTTGAAGGTTCCAAGTACAAAGCAAAGTGAAAAATGAAAATGATACACAGGAAATAAGGGAAGAAGGGAAAGAAGGGGAACATAAGAAGGTATATTCTTCTCACTTTGGGAATTTTATTTTTAAAGCATCTTTATCTTTTGAGATATAATATAAAATATTTATAAATGAAATAAAGATATCAAGATAGTTTCAAAACAGTAATATGAAGCTGGGGAAAGTGGGCAGGGATATAAACTGGGGCTTGCAAACATTTTTTGTAAAGAGTCAGAGAGTAAATATTAAAATATTTTCAAAAGTTATATATTAAGAGGCTTTGCAGGCTACATGATCTCTGTATCAACACCTCAATTCTGTCACTGCAGCACAAAAGCCATCAGATAATATACAAAGAAATGAGAGCAGCTTTGTGTCAACTTAGAAAAACAGGCAGTGTACTGAACTGAGTCCATAGGCTATAGTTTGCCAATCTTGAATCAAGGCCAATGAGTGATAGATAATTAGTTCAATATGCTCTTTTCTGTATTTTAAAATTTTCATGAGTTAAAAAAAGACTAGAACACATTTTCAAGTGTGTTCTTGTGTGACCATTGATCCAGTGTGACCACTGATTTATTTCTAACTACATTTAGAATTTCCTAAACACAGATTTCACATGTATTTCATTGCAGTTATACAATTCATTAATTGATACCTAATAGTTGTAAACGGTCCTTGGCCATAACTAAATTAGTCATCATTTTCGCCTGAAGGCGTCTAGCTCTTTCACACTGTTCACCTGAAAGAAAAAGCAGAAAAAAATAATTAAAGTATCTACATTTATCTACTAACACTGCTTCAAGATAAATTATCATAACAACTAATCTGAAGAGAAGTCATTGTCTTTATAAAGAAATTTTAAAATATCATTTTCAAATAATATCTTAAAAAAATCAGTTATAGTTCCTTATGATAGTATCAGACTTAATGTGGCATTTCATGGATTTCACGGCTTACGAGACATATTTTTTCCCCTACATTTAAAAATCGCTGAAGTTGGGAAGTGCTTTAACACCAGTGCCAACCTACTAATGCTATTAGCCAGACTACAGTCACAACATAGCTTGTCACTGCCTCTGCATACAAAAATTTGGTCATAAATATTAATATTTCTATTACAGCTATATCTAAATAAGATCAAGACAGCAAACTGAATAAGGTTAAAATTCAAATTCTATGTGATAAGAAGAGAGTGTTAATAGTTTAATTGACATTTTTTTCTCTTAGTGGTACAATCAAAGACATCTTCAATGAAATATTTTTCTCATAACTAACTCATTTTCTTTGATCTCTTCTTCTATACATTTGACAAAAATTAGCAAATATATTTTGTACATAATTTATAGGTGATGCTCATAAACTCATGAAAGTCTCCAAGACCCAACCTCCTTGCTCTCTTTTATATAGGAGACCAGCTAGAGAAATAGTCAAAATAGAAAGGAGAAAGAAAAAATCATGGTAAATATTGGACACATTGTAGTTATTGGAGATTAGTTGATATAAATTATAGAATCAGTCAGCCAGATAAGATATCTGCTGGGTGGACTGATCCCTAAGGCTAAGATTCTTAGCCCATGTATTATAATTTCTGCTTCTGAATTTATCAGAGCTGTGATAGCCGAAGTACTTTACTCATTTAATAGTGTCACATATCAACACATATTCACATACAGTATTTAAGAATTCAGGTTCTGAAGCCAGACTGCCTGAGTTCAAATCCTGACTCTACCTCTTCATGCCTATGAGACCTCAGGCAAGTTATTTAACTTCTTCCCACTTAAGGTTTTTAATCTGAAAAATAAGAATAACTGTAGCAGCTTCAGAGTGTAGGGCTGTGGTGAAATTAAAAGAGATGGTAAGTATGAAGCACATAAAATGATGCTTCAGTACACAGTATGTGTGCAAAAATTGTTGTCTATATATTTAACAATAATATTAGACTCTGATTTTTACTTTGATGTGACAGAAAAGATGAAAAATAACTACTTTGATTTTAAAAGCTCATGTGTTAGAAAAAAAAACAAAAACCATGACCACTCATATCCTAATATGCAGTCAAGCATTACCCACAGTACAAAAGGGGGATCTGTGGATTCACTACTTCCCTGCCTTGACAGCAAGGAAAGGATGAGATTTCAAAGCCAGGGCTACAAATAGGGTTAAAATATCATGAATTGTGGTTCCAAGGAGGACACAAGTAACATACCATTTTTAATCTTGCTGCTATAGGTAATCAAGTTTAAGCATATTTGGTCATAGCTTCATTTTTAGCACAGGTAATAAAGCATTAACTGTAAGACTAGAAAGAGTTAACAGTGACATTTGAAAATCTGTTAAATACTTTTATTTAAATAAACATATCTGAAATCAGTGCAATCATGTGAATATAATTTGGGATGCCACTAAATAAATGTAAATACAACCTTACCTTGTCCTGTAACTACGACGGCTATTCCTTTTTCTAGTTCTTCAATACCTTTCTTATACCATTCCACAGCTTGGTCCTTTTGTCCTACTTTAAAATAAAAACAATAATTTGTATAAATCATGTGTGTGTTTGTGTGTGTGTGTGTGTGTGTGTGCATGCACTAAGTTGCTTTAGTTGGGTCTGACTCTGTGTGACCCTATGGACTATGTAGCCACGTGACCCACGGAAGATCGTGGTCTCCTGGACTGCAGACAGATTCTTTACTGTCTGAGCCACCAGCGAAGCCTAACCTAAGAATACACTAAACATTTTCCAAAGCATGCTCTTTTTAGTCACAGATGAAAAAAGGCGGAAAGGTTGTGATCAAGTAAGCCTGAAAACTGTTACTCTGTGACTTCTTAGTACTTCAGCATTCTAATGAATAAGTGGCTCTGCAAGAGAGGAATACATATCTCAGTGTTTCTCAATTTCAGAGCAGAGAGTCTTTTGTTGTTTACTATCTCATGGTATTGATGCTTAAAACCACACTAATAGTGTGTTAGAAAAATAAACTTGACTCCTCAAGATTTTACTTTAGATAAATGGTTTTAAACATGATTTCAATATTAATGAGAAAAAAATAAGCACTGTTTAATTGTATTCAAATATGATATAACATGTTCATTGTTGGGTGATCCTTGCAAGAGTTAGTTTTTATTTAACAAATGACAGTACCATGAGAACTGGCATAAAAGGTCGCAAATGTGGCCATTTAGTAACACATTTCTATTTTCTTTGAAACATAACATTTATTCTTGATTCAAAATTAAGCTCTAGAAGGAACTAAAAATTCAGCATGATCAAAATATGTGTAGAATATTTCTTTAAAGTGGTAACAAGTATATGCAAATTTCATTGGTTTTGAAAATTTCTTGGTCCTTAGAATCTGCAACGCCTCATAAGTGGCTAATACAGAGATACAATAAAGCAAAGGTGGAAATCATCCATAAAAACTGCTTTTCGTTTTTCCCAACTCATGTCCCTATTTAATTAAAAATTCCCATGCTATTCTTCAATATGATTTGAAATGTCAAAATCAATAAAATATCATGACTCTCTTGATAACAAAGAATAGATGAAGTCCTATTATAAACATCACACACAATAACTAAGAAATGCTGTTGGGCTTTGCTGGTGGCTCAGTAGTGGGGAATCCACCTGCCAGTTCAGGAGACACGGGTTTGATCCCTGACCTAGGAAAATCCCACATGCTGTGGAGCCATAAGCCTGTGCGCCACACCTACTGAGCCTGTGTTCTAGAGCTCAGGAGCCCCAACAACTGAGTCGAAGTGCTGCAACTACTGAAGCCCNTCAGATAATATACAAAGAAATGAGAGCAGCTTTGTGTCAACTTAGAAAAACAGGCAGTGTACTGAACTGAGTCCATAGGCTATAGTTTGCCAATCTTGAATCAAGGCCAATGAGTGATAGATAATTAGTTCAATATGCTCTTTTCTGTATTTTAAAATTTTCATGAGTTAAAAAAAGACTAGAACACATTTTCAAGTGTGTTCTTGTGTGACCATTGATCCAGTGTGACCACTGATTTATTTCTAACTACATTTAGAATTTCCTAAACACAGATTTCACATGTATTTCATTGCAGTTATACAATTCATTAATTGATACCTAATAGTTGTAAACGGTCCTTGGCCATAACTAAATTAGTCATCATTTTCGCCTGAAGGCGTCTAGCTCTTTCACACTGTTCACCTGAAAGAAAAAGCAGAAAAAAAATTAAAGTATCTACATTTATCTACTAACACTCCTTCAAGATAAATTATCATAACAACTAATCTGAAGAGAAGTCATTGTCTTTATAAAGAAATTTTAAAATATCATTTTCAAATAATATCTTAAAAAAATCAGTTATAGTTCCTTATGATAGTATTAGACTTAATGTGGCATTTCATGGATTTCACGGCTTACGAGACATATTTTTTCCCCTACATTTAAAAATCGCTGAAGTTGGGAAGTGCTTTAACACCAGTGCCAACCTACTAATGCTATTAGCCAGACTACAGTCACAACATAGCTTGTCACTGCCTCTGCATACAAAAATTTGGTCATAAATATTAATATTTCTATTACAGCTATATCTAAATAAGATCAAGACAGCAAACTGAATAAGGTTAAAATTCAAATTCTATGTGATAAGAAGAGAGTGTTAATAGTTTAATTGACATTTTTTTCTCTTAGTGGTACAATCAAAGACATCTTCAATGAAATATTTTTCTCATAACTAACTCATTTTCTTTGATCTCTTCTTCTATACATTTGACAAAAATTAGCAAATATATTTTGTACATAATTTATAGGTGATGCTCATAAACTCATGAAAGTCTCCAAGACCCAACCTCCTTGCTCTCTTTTATATAGGAGACCAGCTAGAGAAATAGTCAAAATAGAAAGGAGAAAGAAAAAATCATGGTAAATATTGGACACATTGTAGTTATTGGAGATTAGTTGATATAAATTATAGAATCAGTCAGCCAGATAAGATATCTGCTGGGTGGACTGATCCCTAAGGCTAAGATTCTTAGCCCATGTATTATAATTTCTGCTTCTGAATTTATCAGAGCTGTGATAGCCGAAGTACTTTACTCATTTAATAGTGTCACATATCAACACATATTCACATACAGTATTTAAGAATTCAGGTTCTGAAGCCAGACTGCCTGAGTTCAAATCCTGACTCTACCTCTTCATGCCTATGAGACCTCAGGCAAGTTATTTAACTTCTTCCCACTTAAGGTTTTTAATCTGAAAAATAAGAATAACTGTAGCAGCTTCAGAGTGTAGGGCTGTGGTGAAATTAAAAGAGATGGTAAGTATGAAGCACATAAAATGATGCTTCAGTACACAGTATGTGTGCAAAAATTGTTGTCTATATATTTAACAATAATATTAGACTCTGATTTTTACTTTGATGTGACAGAAAAGATGAAAAATAACTACTTTGATTTTAAAAGCTCATGTGTTAGAAAAAAAAACGAAAACCATGACCACTCATATCCTAATATGCAGTCAAGCATTACCCACAGTACAAAAGGGGGATCTGTGGATTCACTACTTCCCTGCCTTGACAGCAAGGAAAGGATGAGATTTCAAAGCCAGGGCTACAAATAGGGTTAAAATATCATGAATTGTGGTTCCAAGGAGGACACAAGTAACATACCATTTTTAATCTTGCTGCTATAGGTAATCAAGTTTAAGCATATTTGGTCATAGCTTCATTTTTAGCACAGGTAATAAAGCATTAACTGTAAGACTAGAAAGAGTTAACAGTGACATTTGAAAATCTGTTAAATACTTTTATTTAAATAAACATATCTGAAATCAGTGCAATCATGTGAATATAATTTGGGATGCCACTAAATAAATGTAAATACAACCTTACCTTGTCCTGTAACTACGACGGCTATTCCTTTTTCTAGTTCTTCAATACCTTTCTTATACCATTCCACAGCTTGGTCCTTTTGTCCTACTTTAAAATAAAAACAATAATTTGTATAAATCATGTGTGTGTTTGTGTGTGTGTGTGTGTGTGTGTGCATGCACTAAGTTGCTTTAGTCGGGTCTGACTCTGTGTGACCCTATGGACTATGTAGCCACGTGACCCACGGAAGATCGTGGTCTCCTGGACTGCAGACAGATTCTTTACTGTCTGAGCCACCAGCGAAGCCTAACCTAAGAATACACTAAACATTTTCCAAAGCATGCTCTTTTTAGTCACAGATGAAAAAAGGCGGAAAGGTTGTGATCAAGTAAGCCTGAAAACTGTTACTCTGTGACTTCTTAGTACTTCAGCATTCTAATGAATAAGTGGCTCTGCAAGAGAGGAATACATATCTCAGTGTTTCTCAATTTCAGAGCAGAGAGTCTTTTGTTGTTTACTATCTCATGGTATTGATGCTTAAAACCACACTAATAGTGTGTTAGAAAAATAAACTTGACTCCTCAAGATTTTACTTTAGATAAATGGTTTTAAACATGATTTCAATATTAATGAGAAAAAAATAAGCACTGTTTAATTGTATTCAAATATGATATAACATGTTCATTGTTGGGTGATCCTTGCAAGAGTTAGTTTTTATTTAACAAATGACAGTACCATGAGAACTGGCATAAAAGGTCGCAAATGTGGCCATTTAGTAACACATTTCTATTTTCTTTGAAACATAACATTTATTCTTGATTCAAAATTAAGCTCTAGAAGGAACTAAAAATTCAGCATGATCAAAATATGTGTAGAATATTTCTTTAAAGTGGTAACAAGTATATGCAAATTTCATTGGTTTTGAAAATTTCTTGGTCCTTAGAATCTGCAACGCCTCATAAGTGGCTAATACAGAGATACAATAAAGCAAAGGTGGAAATCATCCATAAAAACTGCTTTTCGTTTTTCCCAACTCATGTCCCTATTTAATTAAAAATTCCCATGCTATTCTTCAATATGATTTGAAATGTCAAAATCAATAAAATATCATGACTCTCTTGATAACAAAGAATAGATGAAGTCCTATTATAAACATCACACACAATAACTAAGAAATGCTGTTGGGCTTTGCTGGTGGCTCAGTGGTGGGGAATCCACCTGCCAGTTCAGGAGACACGGGTTTGATCCCTGACCTAGGAAAATCCCACATGCTGTGGAGCCATAAGCCTGTGCGCCACACCTACTGAGCCTGTGTTCTAGAGCTCAGGAGCCCCAACAACTGAGTCGAAGTGCTGCAACTACTGAAGCCCTGCAACTACTGAAGCCCAGGTGCCTAAAGCCCGTGCTTCAAACAACAGAAGCCTCCGCAATGAGAAGTCTGCATACACCACCACAAGCGGGTGGCCCCCACTGACTGCAACTAGAGGAAAGCCTGCTCAAGAACGAAGACCCAGTACAGCCATAAATAAATTGATCAAAAAAAGAAAAGCTGTCCCCTTATCAGTGTGTACCTCCGACCACCTTCCTCCGCCCTCTCTCAAATAAATCACTAACTAGATTCGGCCCCTTAGGATATTTTCTTTCTTACTATGGTACCATTAATATTTTACAGTGTCTGATCCAGAATAAGTGCTCGATAAGTACTTGATAACGACACACAAAGAAATTATTAAGCATTTCAGTCAATTCAAGCTATGTAGATGCTTATTTCCCAGTTTTTTGTTAAAAAAATCTGTTTACATTTTTTGTTTTATAATTTAAAAAGAAGCAAATTACAAAAATCAGTAAAATAGCGTTTGCATTCTGAGTGGTAGGAATATTGATAATAATGTCACATTTGCCTTAGAATTTTAAAAATAAAGTGCAATTTAACAGATACAACAGAAGCTCCCTTTGTTGCTCCTCTTCCCATTTCCATGCTCCTTCCCTTCCTGGAAATCAGTATTAAGAACTGAGTGCCTATCCTATTTGTACATTTTTTTCTATTGTTCCTATTTGTATCACTTTATTTTAAACATATACATTGTTTCTGAGACTATGTAGCTATATAGAGATCCAGTTCATTCATTTTGACTTCTGTATAGTATCCTATCCAACTATTTCCTATGAAAAGATATGTAGGTTTCCAGTTTTCCAATATTTCAAATAATGTTACAATAAACAGTCTTGCACCTGTCCCTTTATATATGTCAGTTTTTCTAGAATATAAATATATATATATGCTTAAGAAGTAGAATTGATGAGTCATAGGTTCATCACATATTAACTGGAAATCAACAAAACAGTTTTTGAAAGTGCTTGTGCCAATTTATACTCCTATTAACAGTGTATGACTGTCTCACTGGCAACATCTGAACAAAATCTTTTATGAAATTTTGACACATTACATGGAGGCAAGTGAAATGACTGATTCTGTACAAATAAACTCACATGCTCAATAATTACTCAATTACCTAATATTCTTTGGTAATAGGAAGTTGATTTACTGCCTTATTTGATTCTAGGATGTCAGTATGATAGTAGAAAATGAAAATGCAGAGATTATCTCTTATCTAAAAGTACAAGACCACTGGAAAAAGGAGAGATGTATAAATCAATGGACCAGAAATACAGAAATAGACCCATACAGACCTTATTGATCTGACTTTGACAAAGATGACAAGGTAATTCAAAGGAGAAAGAAGAGCTTTTTTAAAAAAACAATACTGGAATAACAGGTATCTATAAGCAAAATAATTTCACATGACATACAAAAATTAACTTAAAATGGGTTATAAACCTAAATGTAAAACCTAAAGATATAAAATTTATAAAAGAAAACAGACAAAATTCTTTGTGATCTTGGCTTTAGGCCAATCAGAAACCTTAACAAGAAAAATTGATAAACCAGACTTCATAAAAATTAAAAGCTCCTGCCCTTCAAAAGACAGAGTTGACAATATAAAGACAAGCCACAAACTGACAGGGAGAAAATATCTGCAAACAATACGTCTAATACAGGTCTTGTAACCAGAATATATACAGAACTCTTACAATGATATTTTAAAAAGTCATTAAAAAATAGTGTGCAAAAGATCAAAACATACACTTTACCAAAGAAGAGAGCACAAGAAATAACGTTCGACATCATTAGCTATTAGGGAACTACAAATTAAAACCACAAGATTTTAATTTTGAATGGAAAAAATTACAAGACAAAGTATAATGAATTTCTCATACATTTGCAGGGGTGACTATAAAATCATACGGCCATTTTGGAAGAGTCTGGTCTTTCCTCATNTTTATTTTAAACATATACATTGTTTCTGAGACTATGTAGCTATATAGAGATCCAGTTCATTCATTTTGACTTCTGTATAGTATCCTATCCAACTATTTCCTATGAAAAGATATGTAGGTTTCCAGTTTTCCAATATTTCAAATAATGTTACAATAAACAGTCTTGCACCTGTCCCTTTATATATGTCAGTTTTTCTAGAATATAAATATATATATATGCTTAAGAAGTAGAATTGATGAGTCATAGGTTCATCACATATTAACTGGAAATCAACAAAACAGTTTTTGAAAGTGCTTGTGCCAATTTATACTCCTATTAACAGTGTATGACTGTCTCACTGGCAACATCTGAACAAAATCTTTTATGAAATTTTGACACATTACATGGAGGCAAGTGAAATGACTGATTCTGTACAAATAAACTCACATGCTCAATAATTACTCAATTACCTAATATTCTTTGGTAATAGGAAGTTGATTTACTGCCTTATTTGATTCTAGGATGTCAGTATGATAGTAGAAAATGAAAATGCAGAGATTATCTCTTATCTAAAAGTACAAGACCACTGGAAAAAGGAGAGATGTATAAATCAATGGACCAGAAATACAGAAATAGACCCATACAGACCTTATTGATCTGACTTTGACAAAGATGACAAGGTAATTCAAAGGAGAAAGAAGAGCTTTTTTAAAAAAACAATACTGGAATAACAGGTATCTATAAGCAAAATAATTTCACATGACATACAAAAATTAACTTAAAATGGGTTATAAACCTAAATGTAAAACCTAAAGATATAAAATTTATAAAAGAAAACAGACAAAATTCTTTGTGATCTTGGCTTTAGGCCAATCAGAAACCTTAACAAGAAAAATTGATAAACCAGACTTCATAAAAATTAAAAGCTTCTGCCCTTCAAAAGACAGAGTTGACAATATAAAGACAAGCCACAAACTGACAGGGAGAAAATATCTGCAAACAATACGTCTAATACAGGTCTTGTAACCAGAATATATACAGAACTCTTACAATGATATTTTAAAAAGTCATTAAAAAATAGTGTGCAAAAGATCAAAACATACACTTTACCAAAGAAGAGAGCACAAGAAATAACGTTCGACATCATTAGCTATTAGGGAACTACAAATTAAAACCACAAGATTTTAATTTTGAATGGAAAAAATTACAAGACAAAGTATAATGAATTTCTCATACATTTGCAGGGGTGACTATAAAATCATACGGCCATTTTGGAAGAGTCTGGTCTTTCCTCACATTAACACATTCTCACCACATGATCTAGCTCTTCTTCTACATATTTACCCTAACAAATTAAAACATCAAAGACCTGTGCGTGAATGTTCACCAACTTTATTCATAAAAGCTAAAATCTGGAAACAACCCAGATGTCCACCTTTCATGAATGGGTTAACAAAGTAGGGTACATCCATACACAGAATACTACTCAGCAATAAAAAAGAACAAAATACTGATGCATGTAGGAACAGAGATGCATCTCAAAAACATGCTAAGTGAAAAGAGCCTAACACAAGAGGCTACACACTGTATGATGCCATTTACATGACAAAACTACAGGGACAGACCAGACTGTTGACTGCCAGTGGCAAAGGGTGGGTGCAAAGGGATCAACTAGAAAGAGACCCAAGGGGGCTTCTGGGGTGACAAAAGATCCCATATACTGACTGTAGTGACAGTTGACAAAACTGTTTGTCAGAACTCACTGAACTATACAGATCCCTAAAAAAAAGTAAACTTTACGGTATGTAAATTATAAAAAGTGCAATACTCTAGCATTTAGATATAAGAACATTTATTTTGAGTTGGATAATAATACCAGTGCTAAAATTTTGCTTACAAGAATAAGATTAGAAGAGAAAAACTAGAAAAATATTTTTAAAACATCCATTTGAAGGGATCAGAGAGTTTTCAAAACAGTGAAAATTACCAAAATTTGGAAGGAGAGATCATTTCAGACCCATTAGGATGGTTGTTTTGAAAATTACCAAAATATGAAAAAGAGAAAGGCCAAAGAGATGAGTCTACCATCCGGGGCACTCCTCTGCTTAAATGAAGTGAAACTCGCTCAGTTGTATCCAATTCTTTAAGACCCTATGGACTGTAGCCTGCCGGGCTCCTCTGTCCAAAGATTTCTCCAGGCAAGAATACTGGAGTGGGTAGCTTTTCCCTTCTCCAGGGGATCTTCCGAACCCAAGTCTCCTGCATTGCAAGCAGATTCTTTACCATCTGAGTCACCAGAAAAGCCCAAGAATACTGGAGTGGGTAGCCTATCCCTTCGCCAAGGAGATTTTCCAGACCCAGGAATCAAACCAGGGTCTCCCACATTTGCAGGCAGATTCGTTACTAGCTGAGCTACCAAGGAAGCCTGTCATCAATTCTGAAGGCGAATGTGACCAGACTCGTGGAACTAAGTTGACAAAAAATGAATTCTAGGGCATGCCCAAGAGAATTAGTGGCAAAGATTCCTAAATTTTGATTGGGCCCTTGCATCAGTGAAAAAGGCTAGCTTGCATATGGACTGACACCAACATTCAAATCACTTAAATCCCTTAAGTTAGGGGAATCTACAGCCTATAACCTTTGATAACCACCCTATTGACTAAATTTTTTATATATATTTTTCATTTTGGATACATCACATGGCTTGTAGGATTTTAGTTCCCCAGGATTTGGTTCCTGAACTTGGGTCCTGGCAGTGAAAGCAACAAGTTGTATCCATGGGACTGCCAGGGAATTCCCCCTTTTGACTAAATCATGGCAGAAAAAGAAAAATTTACAATGATCTCCAGCACACAAAAGGTCTTCAGGATGCTTCAGCAGTTCTTGGTTTCCCTTATACATTTCCCTCTCTCCTATATGGGCCCCAATAACATTCAAATTCAACCAACAAGACTACATCAAATCAAGAGAAGAAAGGGATGGCAGAAGCTTCCAATCAATGGTTGCAGTTGTAGCTGAAACTATTAGCCAGTAATTTGAACTGCATACATATATGGCTCATAATCTAGGAACTACATAATCTATGGACAACAGTGGCCCAAGGGTCAAATACAGTCAGCTTTCTGTTTTTCTATATAAAGCTTTACTGGATCACATTCTCTATACATTGAAGGGCCTAGGCTACTCCATTTTGTTAACAGAAAAACTCCATTTTGTAAGGTTCCAGGAAAAGAGCCTTTGAAAATCCAAGAGACTTTGGAAATCCCCTGACCTCACCCCACTACCCTTGAGCCAACTGGACCCCAGACCAGAATCTCCTGACTTGACGTTCAGGGACTGGTGGTCTACCTAGGTAATGGGAACCAATCAGGACCCGTGGCCAGCCTGGGAAATGGGAACCAATCAGAACCCGTGGCCAGCCCAGGAAATGGGAACCAATCAGAACCTGTGGACAGCCCAGGAAATGGGAACCGATCAGAACCCAACACCTAACCCTTCCACAGAAGGTAACCAATTAGACATCCCCCAACCCGGAAACTCCCACTTTTCAAATTTCTCCCTCGAGAATATAAGCAATGTAACCCAGAGCTCAGGGCTCCTCCCTATAGCCACTGCGTCGGTATCAGTGGGAGCCCCAGCTCGAGCTTGGTCATAAAAACTCTCTTGCTTTTGCATCGGTGGTCACTGGGAGATTTCGCAACTTGGGCATAACATTTGGGGGCTCATCTGGGATCTTCCACTGGCTCCACTGGAAGACCGATCTGGACAGTCATTTGTAGCCAATAAGCTTTTTTCTGTCTTTCATTTTTGGCAGGGCCTGGTTACTGAGACCGGTATACGACTCAGGTGGACGCGCCGAAGAGTCAACGGTGGGGGTCACTGGGAGACGTCCCCGACCCTGGCGTTGGGGGACGGAGTACCCATGTGCTCTATAGATGATAGCGGGTTGCTCCCGCTGAATGGCCAGAGGCCGTCGTCGTTCGGTTTTACCTCCGGAGGTGTATTTTTCCTGTCTCTCTGTCTGTGTGACTGTTCGTACTGTCTGTGCTAATTTACTAACATCTAACTGGTCCTGGGACGATGGGGCAATGCCATTCTAGCCCCACACCTCTATCCTTGGTTACTGATAATTTTAAGGAGGTCAAGGTGCGCGCTCATGACCTCAGTGTAGAAATTAAAGAGAATAAATTAATCACTTATTGCAGCACAGAATGGCCGACCTTCCATGTAGGCTGGCCCTCAGAAGGCACCTTTGACTTGGGAACTGTACACTGAGTCCGAGCTATCATCTTCCGACCGCAGATCAGACACCCTGACCAAGTTCCCTATATCATAGTATGGGAAAATATCATATTACGGCCCCCTTCTTGGGTAAAACCTTTTTTGCCTCAACAGGGATCTTCTTCTGCTCAGGCGTTGGTGACACGTGTAGCAAAGAACCCGAAGAATCCCAAGGAACCTGAATCAACGGCACAGCTATACTCTATCTTGCAGCAGGGAACAGAAGAACTTCTCTTTCCTCCAACCCCCCGGACCACCGCCAGCCCCCGCCATTCCTTCTCCCAGGGACGAAACACGGGAAGGGGGGGGCCCCACACAAAATACTCGCCACTGGCAAGCCAGGTCCCCGGAGGGGCCAGCAGACTCTACCGTTGTCCTCCCCTTACGAGTGGCCGGCTCCCCCCGATGAGGCAGGAAACCAACCTCATCAGTACTGGCCCTTCTCTACTAGTGACCTATGTAACTGGAGATCCCAGAATGCTAAGTTCTCAGACAACCCTAGAGACCTAACTAACCTTCTAGAGACTGTGCTTTTTACTCATCAGCCCACCTGGGACGACTGCCAACAGCTGCTCCAGATTCTCTTCACCACAGAAGAGAGAGAGAGAGTACAGAATGAGGCCCGTAAAAGGGTCCCAGGGGCAAATGGAGAACCCACCACTAATATAGATGAAATTAACACCTCTTTTCCTTTATCGCAACCCAACTGGGATAACAATACAGCACAAGGTAAGGAGAGGCTCCGGGTCTACCGCCAGACTCTCTTGGGCGGGCTTAAGGCAGCTGCACAGAAACCTACTAACCTAGCTAGAGTGGGAGATGTTCAGCAGGGCCCCACCGAGAGTCCAGCAGCCTTCCTAGAGAGGCTAATGGAGGCCTTTAGACAATACACCCCCATGGATCCAGAAGCAGAAGGCACTCAGGCTGCTTTGATAATGCATTTTGTCAACCAGGTGGCTCCTGACATTAGGAAGGAGTTACAGAAACTTGAACGCCTGGGTGAAAAGAGTATCCAGGATTTAATAACAGTAGCAGAAAGAGTCTACAACACCAGAGAAACCCCTGAGGAAAAACAAGCCAAAGCGGCAGATCACCAAACCCGTAACATGGCACGCATCCTGCTGGCTGCAACAGTTCCTGACTTGGGAGAGAGGGAGTGCCAGTTGCGCTGCCTGGCTGCTGAAGGCAAGAACCGTCCCTGTACTCGACCAGCACTAGGAAAGAACCAATGTGCATGTTGTAAAAAGGAAGGACATTGGGCCAAGGGATGCCCTAAGAAAAAGAGGGGACCACGAAAGACCCCCATCCTGGCCATTGAAGAACTGAGCGATTAGTGAGGACGGGGTTTGGTGCCCCTCCCTGAACCCAGGCTAACCCTAAGAGTGGAGGGGGCCCCAACTGACTTCCTTGTCGATACAGGGGCTCAATATTCAGTTTTGATAGAGCCCCGGGGAGAACTGGCCGGAAAGACCTCTTGGGTGCAGGGGGCTACTGGAATGAAACAATACCAATGGACTACTCGAAGATCAGTGGACTTGGGTGCGGGCCAGGTATCCCACTCTTTCATGGTCATTCCAGAATGCCCCTTCCCTCTGTTGGGAAGAGACCTGCTGACCAAAATGGGGGCCCAGAGTCACTTCCTCCCAGGGAAAACCAAAATACTTGACCAGTCAGGCAGACCGATCCAAGTACTGACCATTCAATTAGAAGATGAGTATCGGCTGCACCAGAAACCTATACCGCCTCTGGTAGACATTCAAAAATGGCTAGATGAATTCCCCAAGGTGTGGGCCGAGACAGGGGGAACTGGTTTTGCCGAACACCGCCCTCCCGTATATATAGATCTTAAGCCAGGGGCCGACCCCGTCCGGGTCCAACAATACCCCATGACCCTGGAGGCCCGAAAGGGGATCACCCCCCATATCCGCAGGCTCCTAGTCCAGAAAATCTTGAGACCCTGCCAGTTGGCCTGGAAGACCCCCTTGCTCCCTGTCAAAAAACCAAATTCTCGTGACTATCGGCCAATGCAGGATTTACAGGAAGTCAACCGCCGAGTTTTAGATATTCACCCTACTGTGCAGAACCCATACAGCCTCCTGAGCTCTCTCCCACCAGACCATCACTGGTATACGGTCTTAGATTTAAAGGATGCTTTCTTCAGCCTCCCCCTGGCGCCCAAGAGCCAGGACCTTTTTGCTTTTGAATGGTCTGACCCGGAAGAAGGAATCAACAGCCAGCTGACCTGGACCCGGCTGCCACAGGGATTTAAGAATTCTCCCATCATCTTCGATGAGGCCCTCCATGAGGATCTGGGTGAGTTCAGACAACAACACCCCCAAATAACCTTGTTACAATATGTAGATGACCTCTTAATTGCAGCAAAGGACCAACAGACTTGCCTTATGGGCACCGGAGAACTATTGCGGACCCTTGGAAAATTAGGGTACCGAGCCTCAGCCAAAAAGGCACAGATATGCCAACCAGAGGTCACCTTCTTAGGGTATGTTTTAAAGGAAGGACAGAGATGGCTGTCAGAGGCACGAAAGGAGACGGTACTCAAAATCCCTACCCCAGATTCACCTCGAGGGGTGAGAGAATTCTTGGGGTCCGCTGGGTTCTGCCGTCTTTGGATCCCAAATTATGCAGAACTGGCTAGACCCTTATATGAAGCCACAAAAAGTACCACCCCTTTCAGTTGGATGGAGTGGATGGAAACTGCTTTCAAGACTATTAAAACGGCCCTGCTGTCAGCCCCCACCCTAAGGTTGCCTTACGTTACAAAACCCTTTCTCCTCTATGTAGATGAAAAACAAGGAGTGGTAAAAGGGGTACTGATGTAGCATCTGGGGCCTTGGAAGCGGCCAGTGGCTTACTTGTCCAAACGCCTAGACCCCGTGGCATCAGGCTGGCCCCCATGCCTCCGCGTGATTGCAGCAGTGGCCCTAATGGTCAAGGATGCAGACAAACGGACACTGGGGCAAGAGTTGCGTATCACCGCCCCCCATGCCATTGAGGGCATACTAAAACAACCCCCAGACAGGTGGATCAGCAATGCTCAGCTGACCCACTACCAGGGATTACTGCTAAACCCCTCCAGAATCATCTTTCTGCAGCCTACTGCTCTCAATCCGGCTACACTGCTTCCTAACCTGGATTTGGAAGCCCCAATCCATGACTGCAGTGACATACTCGCCCAGGTACATGGAATGCGAGAGGACTTGCAAGATCACCGTCTAGCGGATGCTGAATTTACCTGGTATACGGATGGAAGCAGTTTCGTCCGAGATGGGCTCAGGTTATGCAGGGGCAGCCGTAACCAAAGAAATCCAAATCGTGTGGGCAGAAGCACTACCTCTGGGCACTTCGGCTCAAAGGGCTGAACTAATCGCCCTAACAAAAGCCCTCCAGTTGGGGAAGGACAAAAAAGACAACATCATTACTGATAGCCGATACACCTTTGCTACTGCCCATATACACGGAGCCATCTACAGAGAGAGAGGCCTCCTCATGGCCAAGGGAAAAACGATAAAAAATAAAGAAGAAATAAAAACTCTCCTAGCAGCATTATGGCTGCCTAAAAAACTAGCCATAATACACTGCCCAGGGCACCAAAAGTCAGACACCCTGACCTCAAAAGGAAACAGTTTGGCAGACAGAGCAGCCCGAGATGCAGCCCAGGGCACCGTGACAGTAGCCACTCTTCAGTTGCCTGACCCCGGGAGCCCTGTTCTGCCAGCTCTACCCAACTACTCACCAACAGACTTAGACTGGATAAGAAGTTTGCCTATGACCCAACAACTGGCCGGGTGGTGGCGGGCAGCGGACAGCTCCCTGATCCTCCCGGAGGAACTAGGAAAGCAGGTGTTACTGAGGATGCATCATGCCCACTCACCTGGGAACCTGCAAGATGCAGGACCTGATTAGACATGCCAAGATTACCATGACAGACGTTAGATCGACGATAGAAAATATCCTATCAACCTGCAAGGCCTGCCAGCTCACCAACGCGGCCCGTCATCCAGCCAACCATGGGTCTCGAGAACGTGGGAGTTGGCCAGGAGCATATTGGGAGGTGGACTTCACTGAGGTAAAACCGGGCAAATAGGGATACAAATATCTACTGGTATTCATAGATACCTTCTCAGGGTGGATAGAAGCCTTCCCCACCAAGAGAGAAACAGCACAGGTGGTGGCCAAAAAGCCAACTGAAGACATCTTGCTGAGGTTCAGGTTTCCTGCACAGGTGGGGTTGGACAATGGGCCAGCCTTCGTGTCTCAGGTAAGCCAGGGGGTAGCCCGGGCTTTGGGGGCTAGATGGAAGCTTCACTGTGCCTATAGGCCCCAGAGCTCAGGACAAGTAGAGAGGATGAATAGAGCACTCAAAGAAACATTAACAAAACTAGTTGCTGAGACTGGCGGGGACTGGGTGGCTCTCCTCCCCTTTGCCCTATACCAGGTGCGAAATGCTCCCTATCAACTGGGACTTGATCGAAATTATGTACAGGATACCTCCCCCAATAATTCCTAACCTAAAAACAGAGGTGTGAAAAAAGATAGATGATCAAAAATTACTCTTTTGTCTCTGGTCCTTACAATACTCCCACAGGGACACGTGGAGGAGGCTCAAGGCATTATATGAATCAGGCCTACCACCTGAACCCCATCGCTACCGGCCAGGAGACTGGGTGTACATGAGCCGCCATCATCAAGAGACCCTAGAGCCCAGGTGGAAAGGGCCCTTCCTAGTTGTCTTGACAACACCCACCGCTCTCAAGGTTGACGGCATATCTACTTGGGTTCACTATACCCACGTACAGCCTGCAGACCTGTTCGCCCTAAGAGAAGAGTTCCTCCCCCAATGGAAGACCAAGCTGGACAAAACAAATCCACTCAAACTCAAGCTACAAAGGTGATAAAAGTACTGTTCATACTGTTGTCTCTATGGCTTAGTGCTGCCGCTAACCCTCATCGACCAATGAACCTGACTTAGATGATTCTAAGCGCAACTACAGGAGAAGTAATTAACTCCACCAGGGCCATTCATCCCCAAAACACCTGGTGGCCGGACTTGGAATTCGACCTCTGTCTTCTGGCCGCAGGATCGTGGGACATTGGCGAATGGGAGGTAAAGACACCTGGCAAGCCCGAATATGGGGCTGGCATTGATAGGTGTAATACTTGGTCCCCCACTAACTCGGCCTGGGTGCAGCCACTACATCCAACGGGCACGCTTACGGGAAACACCCTTCTATGTGTGCCCCGGAGGGAGACGGGACCGGGCGACCATCAATAACTGTGGGGGGGGCTGATAAGTTTTATTGCGCCGATTGGGGATGCAAGTCAACAGGGACAGTCGATTGGGAGCACCCTATTCATGGTGACTTGATTACCTTGGGTGGCGTTCCGGGGCCCACTGGGTCAACCGGGGGACATGGAAGGGGGTCCCTCATAACTGGGCCTTGTATGAACTTTCTTTGCAATCTGGTAAGGCTCAAATTCTCAACTGAAGGAAAAAAGTTCCCCGGTTGGGAAGCCAGACAGTCCTGGAGCCTCTGGCTATATCAGCCAGGATATGACAATGGGTTGCTGTTAACCGTCAGGTTAAAAGCAGAACCCATACAGATCGGTCTGAATCAGGGCACAGGGCCCAATTCAGTCCAAGAGCCTACCCACGCCCCCTTTCGGCCCGCCCACACCCCTGCTCAAAAACCTACCCAAACGCCTCCCAGGCTCTATATTACTAATACAAGCAACTCTCCTCCAGTTAGCTTTACAGGACCTAACATTAAGGACGATCAGAACCCATTATTTAATATGATAATCAACTCCTATAGGGTCCTAAATTCCACTCGCCTGGACCTGACTAACAGTTGCTGGTTATGTTACGACATCAAACCCCCCTATTATGAAGGTATAGCTGTCCCAGGAGTTTACGTTCAAACCAAAAACCACAAAGCTTGCCGATGGCAGCAAAAAGGAGACACCAGATTAACCCTCCAACGAGTAACCGGGCGGGGCCTTTGCATAGGAAATGTCCCCCAAACCTACCAACACCGCTGCAATTCTACAGATTCTGTAGCGACAACCGGGTACCTGGTGCCTCCCCAAGAGAATTGGTGGGCCTGCTCCACAGGCTTAGCCCCTTGTGTTCACAGGTAGGTGCTAAATAACTCCAAAGATTTCTGCGTATTGGTACTAATAGTCCCCTGACCTATCATTCCAATGATAAAATCCTCCCGAAACTAGAAGCTTCACACCGGTCCAAGAGAGAGCCAGTCTCAGCCTTAACCCTCACAGTCCTACTAGGCTTAGGGGCAGCTGGGGCAGGAACTGGGATAGCCTCTTTAATAGTGCAAACTCAACTCTATTCTAGCCCAAGAGCAGCCACTGATCTTGATATCGAAAGACTAGAAAGCTCAGTCAGCGACCTCCAAGAGTCACTGAATTCTCTGGCAGAAGTGGTACTGCAAAATAAAAGGGGATTAGATTTGGTTTTTCTCCAACGAGGGGGCCTATGTGCTGCGTTAGGAGAAGAATGTTGTTTTTATGTAGATCACTTGGGGGTAGTCAGGGAGTCGCTGGCCAACATAAGAGAAGGGCTGAGTCAGAGAAAAAGAGAAAGAGAAATGTCTCAAACCTGGTTTGAATCCTGGTTCAATTCATTCCCCTGGTTCGCAACTCTCATATCCTCCTTAGTGGGGCCCCTGATTATCTTGTTACTACTGCTCACCTTCAGGCCATGCTTACTAAATAAATTGGTGGCCTTCATTAAAAGCCGCATCAACACGGTACAGCTCATGGTACTCAAATCCCAATTATGCGGCCCTACCAACGGTCCCCTTAGTAGAAGACAATATAGAGCTGACCACAGACCCATGATTGGGTCTGTCCTGGATCCCAGGGAAGGGGGGAATGAAGGGCCTAGGCTACTCCATTTTGTTAACAGAAAAACTCCATTTTGTAAGGTTCCAGGAAAAGAGCCTTTGAAAATCCAAGAGACTTTGGAAATCCCCTGACCTCACCCCACCACCCGGAGCCAATCGGACTCCAGACCAGAATCTCCTGACTTGACGTTCAGGGACTAGTGGTCTACCTACATAATGGGAACCAATTAGAACCCATGGCCAGCCTGGAAAATGGGAACCAATCAGAACCCGTGGCTAGCGGGAAATGGGAACCAATCAGAACCTGTGGCCAGCCCAGGAAATGGGAACCAGTCAGAACCCAACACCTAGCCCTTCCACAGAAGGTAACCAATTAGACGTCTCCCAACCCGGAAACGCCCACTTATCAAATTTCTCGCGTGAGAATACCCTATATAAGCAATGTAACCCAGAGCTCAGGGCTCCTCCCTACAGCCGCTGCTTCGGTATCGGTGGGAGCCCCAGCTCGAGCTTGGTAATAAAAACTCTCTTGCTTTTGCATCGGATATCGGCTCCCTGGTGGTCACTGGGAGATTTCGCGACTTGGGCATAACAATATGAATGTTGAATAGTTGTGAAAAAGCACTTGAACAATGGTTCAACAACAAAAACAAACGAGGGCTTCCCTGGTGGTTCGGTGGTCAAGAATCCTCCTCCCAAGGCAGGGGACACAGGTTCAATCCCTGCTTTGGAAAAATCCTACGCACTGAGGGACAGCTAAGCCCATGCACCACAGCTACTGAGCCTGTGTCCCAGAGACGGGAGTCACAACAACTGAGCCCACAGACTGCAACTACTGAAGTCAGAGCGCCTGGAGCCCATTCTCAGCAACAAGAGAAATCACTGCAGTGAGAAGCCCACCCGCTCACAACTAGAGAGTAGCTCCTGACTTGCTGCAACCAGAAAACGCCCATGTGCAGCAACAAAGACCCAGTGAAGACATAAATAAATTCTTATAAACGAACGCAAAAATGGGCAAAGAACTTTAATAGACATTTTCTCCAAGAAGATATGCAAATGGACAATAAGCACACGAAAAGATGCTCAACATCCTAAGTCATTACGGAAATGCAAATCAAAACTATGATGTGGTACCACTTCTCATTAATTAGCATGGCCATTATTTTACAAAGTAAACAAACCTTGAAACTAACCAATGTGGAGAAATTAAAAACCCTTGTGCTCTGGTTTCGGGAATGTAAAAATGCAAGGCTGCTGTGGAAAGCAATTTGGCAGTCCCTCAAAAAATTAAACATAATAATTAACATATGATCCCACAAGTCTACTCCCACGTGGTTACTCAAAAGCACTGAAAGAGGGGCTCAGAAACTTGTATACCAATATTTATAATATTATTATTTTTTTAGCTACACCTTACAGCATGCAAGATCTTAATTCCCAGACCAGTGATCAAACCCATGCCACCTGCACTGGAAGCACGGAATTTCAGCCACTAGACCACCAGGGAAGTCCCTAGAGCAGCATTATCAACAATAGAGAGAAACAATCCAAATATCCAGTAGCAGATGAAAGGATAAACAAAACATGGCATACACAGAGAATGGAATATTATTCAGACCAAAAAAGGCCTCAGCATTGCTTATAGATGCTGAAATGCTAAGTGAAGTGTCAGACACAAAAGGACAGATACTCTGTGATTCCACTTATATGAGGTACCCAGAACTGGAGAAATCACAGACAGAATGCAGAACAGAGGCTATCAGGGACTGGGACGAGGGAAGGATACAGAAGGGGAAATGAGGAGTTATTGTTCAATGGGTGCTGAGTTTTGGTTTGGGAGTGTGTAAAGCTCTAGAAATGGGCAGTAGTAATGGTTGCACAATACCGTGAATGTACTTTTCTTTCTTTTTTTTTTGGCCATGTGACATGCAGGATCTTAGTTCCTTGACCAGGGATCGAACCATGCGTCCTGTCGTGGAAGCATGGAGTATTAACCACTGGACTGCCAGAGAGTCCCCTGTGAATGTATTTAATGCCACTGATTCCCACACTTTAAATCACTAAAATGGCAAGTTTTGTTATCTATGTTTTACCACAATAAAAAAAATTACTAAATGACCCATTACAGGCAGTTTGTTGACCCCTTGTATACAGCAATGAAAATGAACAATTACTGCCAAAAATAACCTCAAAGATTAATCTGACAAGCATGAAGTGAAATGAAAGTCACTTAGCAGTGTCTAACTCTTTGCAGCCCCATGGACTGTAGCTCACCAGGCTCTTCTGTCCACAGAATTCTCCAGGCAAGAATATTGGAGTGGGTTGACATGCCCTTCTCCAGGGGCTCTTCCCGACTCAGGGATCGGACCCAGGTCTCCTGCACTGCAGGTAGACTCTTAACCATCTGAGCCACCAGGGAAGCACCCTGACAAGCATAATGTTGAGCAAAAGCAGCCATACACAAAAAGAACGCCAACTGTATGATTTCATTTTTAAAGCTGATTTATGGTGTAAGAAGATAGGAACTGAAGATACCTGCGTGCAGGGTGTGGAAAGGTGGTAAGCAGAAGGGAGGATGAGAAAGGCAGGCTTCCAGAGCAATATTCTATTTTTTGACCTGGTGAGGTTTCAAACTGCTATATTCACCTTCATAATTCATTAAGCAATACACAAAGTGTGTACTTCGTGTATACTTTAATAGAAGTGTACTTAAAACTGAAAAAAAATACAAGAGGAAGATTAAGTATTTTGAAATGGAGAGTCCCTACACATTAAGTGAAAGAGGTTACAGATGAGTTTCTATGCAACATAATTCATTTTCTTCTAATTATTTATGTTTATGTAAGTAGACAAAGTCAGGAAACTTAGTAATCATCTAAGGATAAGATTACAGAAGATTTTCACTTTCTATATTTGTGCATTATTTTAATTTTTGATGTGTGTTACTGTACAAGCAACAAAAATACTGATGATATCCATCTTTAAATAAAGATAAGAATACTGGACTAATTTGTGGATTTATCTATTGCATCTTTTTCTTCTTCACATGTTAGTAGTACCCAGATTGCCACTGAGAAGATCAAAACACGAGCAGCTTGGGTAGAAAGGATGTCAGTTTGCAACTATATGAGTTAGAAGATAGAGATTTAAGTCCTTGCTCCATCATTTAAAAGCTCTCTAACTTTGGGAAAGTCAGGCAATCTCTCTGAGCTTTAGTTTCCTTACCTAAAAACAAGATGACACTGCTTTTACTTAACTCCCAAGTTGTGGCAAAGATCAAATGAAACAGGGCACGGGATAATATTTTAATAAAAGAGATATGTAAAAATTACTTTGGCATATTTAATAAATCTGTTGATAAATATACATCCTTCTACTGCAGAGCTGTATGCACAGTTTTATTTTTGCTCTTAAAGCCCACTGTTTTTACTCATCTATTTCGTCCTTCTTAAGCAACATTCTACAAACAACTCCAGGAAATAAGTATATCCATTTTCCTACACAATTTTCTGCTAGCAACCTGCAAGTGTCACATTTGAAAGTAACAGGAATCTTTAAAGACCTTACAGTAGATTTTAATGTGTGCTAATCCACAATGAACTATAGAGGCTATGAAGCATCAGACTGACAGCTCCCAGGTTCATTCTCTCATAGTTCACTATCACAGAAAGGATCCTTTCTATTGCTTTAATTCAGCAAAAAGGCCATATTTGCTTTCATGTTCAAGCATCAAGGTTTATTTCTGAAATGAAGATGTATTTTGTTCCTCATTTAACTGGAAAGGTTTTCAACCCCATGTAAAGAAATCATTACAGTTTTGGACATTTTCTTTAACCTTAAGAATTTAAACTTATTTTCTAAAAAAATCTTTTGTATTTACTACAGATGTATGGTGGATAATTTTAACTTTTGTGCATTATCAGTATTTCCCAAATTCAAGAGCTTGTATTTTGGGTTTCCCAGGTGGTTCAGTAGTGAAAAAAAAAAAAAAAAATCCATCTGTCAATGCAAGAGACACATGTTCGATTCTTGACCTGGTAAGATCCCACATGCCTTGGAGCAACTAAACCTCTGTACTGCAACTATTGAGCCTGTGCTTTAGAGCCTGGGAGACACAAATATGGAGCCCATGTGTTCCAACTACTGAAGCTGGAGCTCCCTAGAGCCTGTGCTCTGCAACGAGAGAAGTCACCACAATGAGAAAAGCCCATGCACCACAACTAGAGAGTAGCCCCCACGGGCCACACTTAGAGAAAAGCCCACGCAGCAGTGACGATTCAGCATAACCAAAAATGCATTAAAAAGAGCCTGTATTCATCTATGAGTATGTACATAAGAACAAAAAATTCATTTTATCTCTTTTGTAATAAAAAGCTAGGATACTGAGGCTAAGAAGAGACTTCCATTTGTTTTTTCTGAACTAAGAGTCATAATTAACAAATATATTTTTATATCACTTTTTAGATAATTCTTCTTCCCCAAATCACAGGCTGTTTCCTAAAAGGAAGATAATAAAAACTAGATATCAAGGTTTAACAATGTCAAGCGTAACCTCTAGAGGCTGTAACCTTAAAAGAACTGTAAAATTAAGAATAGTAGTTCCTATTTTCTGAGGATCTACCGTGCACAAGTACTGAGTATTTCACAAACATTATTCAGTGTAGTAGTAAGTAACTTGCCCAGGATCCTGTACAGTCAGAATTCAAATGTCAATTTGGGTAAGAGGCACTGCAGTTTAAAAAGGACGAAATTAGACCCTCAGAACTGAGACAATGAAAAGCAGCCCCTGACATCCAAGAGGGAGCACCATCAACTAAGCCTTAGTGTAACAAGGAAATGATTTGACGTTACAACTGTGCCTTGGTGTTATACTGAATATAAACAATTTCATAGAACATCAGACAGGTCCACTCTGTAATCATGATGAATGAAGGTAAAAACAAGACTACTCTGCAATCATGTCTATAAACACACACAAAACATGAATACCGCCCAAGCCGTGAAACACCAAACAGCCTTCTCTTTGGGCTAATGAGTGCCTCTCAACCAACCATAGCTTCATCCTCACTCTAGTCTCCCCTTCTGTATCAAATTTAAGAAACTTAATTACAGAATGATCCACAATTCCTGAAAGCATCCAATCCAGAGCAAAACCTTGCTTCCATAACTCCTCAAAAATCACTGAATACAAGCCCAAATTACACACATTCTTTCTAGTTGCCTTTTCCTGAGATAAGGGATGGTTCCCCACGGTGTGTGTTCTCTTGGCTACAATAAGTAATACATCCCACTTTTTAAGCCACAGGTGTGTGTTCTAGTGATAGTGCACTGAAAGGCACTGGCAAAATTCACTTAAGAACAACAACAGTTAAGCACAAAATATCTCCACTTCAGCATAAAATATCTGCAAAAGAGCAGAAAGATGTGAATAAGCATAATCTGTCTATGCTATATCCATATAGCTGTACAACATTTATTAGTCCCAAGAAAACCTCGATTTTGACATTTTTCTTTCCTTATTTACCAGAACAAACTGTTGAGTTTGAGTGTGCTCAAAGATGTTTTATTCTACAGGGTATCAAGCGTGAGCAGTTGTTAAGTCACAAAGCAAGAGCCAAAAAAAAAAAAAAAAAGGCTAGGTCAGCTTATTAATACCTTCACTACTATTATATAGGTCAAGAGAGAGGAAAATTAGTAGAAAAACAGAGAATCTATACTTTGCCAGAGTGAAAAATCCAACTATTATTGGGTAGAGCACAGAGAATAAGCTAGCAGAAAAAAGGCAGGAAGGGTTAGCAAAGATCCTTCTTTGATAATTTAATACTTGTTTACTGTCATCAGGATGAGTAAAACAGAACAAGGGAGAAAGTTCCTAAGAATGGCTGCCTTTTGGGCTTTAGTGGAAATGTCACTCCATATTCTTGCAGAGAAATATGAAATGTTTATTGTATATTTAATAAAAAGTAATGTTATTCTCTGGGAAAAGTATGATATTATCAGAATGTCAATCCATCAGAAAAATTTTTTCCTTGTTCTAATCATTTAAAGCAGAAATGAGGCGCAAAAAAATTGCCTGAAATCAATCCTTTCAAATTGATGTCTCACAGTTTTTAGGAGTAAAAGAAAATATACCAGATCTCCAGATCTGATACTTCTGATTTCTACTCTCTAGCTTCACCGTCTGAAAATAGATGTGGATAAGCAAGTATTCTGTGTGTGTTGGGTTACATGAAATTATAAAATTATACAGCAGTTAAAAATCTCTTTTAAATAAAAACCGACTAGAAATTTTAAACAGAAAAGGATTTTATTTAGATAATTTCTATCCTTGACGACAGATGCTACATGCAGCCCTATCTTTATCTTGAGAAACTGACACTCTCTCTCATACAACACACTGGGCCCTTGCTGTCTGCCAAGTCCTACGTATCTGAGGTAATTGAACCACACCTAGAGAATCTGTACCACTGTATTACTCAGGAAACTTCAGGCTTGTCTACCTATCTACCTGTAGGAGCCATGCAAAGCATGTTAGTTCATGTTCTGGTTAATCCGAAGAACCACTATTACAACCTCCTTTTCTCCCCCAAGTATTCCAAGGGGCCCTTGGAATTACACAATAGAGAACCTGCTTAGTATAAAATAAAAGTATGAAATTATGAATCTGTTCACCTAAACTCTGTTCCTAATTCTGCTACTGTGCATTTAGTCTTTAAATTCCAATTTCTCCAGATATACAGCTGATATCATAGGTTATCAGTTTTCCAAAGATGTTCAACAATAAATAAAACAGCCACAAATCATTTAACTCCTTGGGAAAAAATGAAGGATGTATATGAAAGAATACACACATTTTTTTAAGAATACACACATTTATTAATCACATAAGAAACATCTTAACACATCTCACTGGAGAGGAAGTAATTTTCTCTCAAGTTAACATCTAGAATGCAGAGCTGAGCAAATTAACTGGTATTCAATAAATGCTCTAATGAACAAACTTCACATAATCTTTTATTAGGTGAATAGAATTTGCTGTGCTATTCTTTTCTATTCAAAAATAGCATGGTTTTAGATAATCTAGGCCTTTATGAAAGTTCAGCATCACAGTTAGGTATGCCATAAAAAAATAAAATTCAAAATAGTCACCACATAAACAACATTTACATATTACTTTGTTAAAATAAGATTTAATTTGGCCTTTATTATTTGAAGGCACCAAGTGTGTCAATTACCTAACATCATGAAAGTCTGAAATAGCCCACTTCACCTGCTGGAATAAAGTGGCTTTCATATATTTATAAACTAAGTCAAATTATCAAGGGAAAGGGAATGCAGGACATTACTAGCTCCTTAATGATTCAGGGGCTACCCGGCTACCCAGAGTTAGGAAATTTGTGAAGACTATCTATTCAATTCATTTCTATTTGTTCATATGTATTTTGATGCAGGAGGAAAGAGAGAGAATGAAATTCTCCTGGAATTAAGTTCTGTATTGTCAAGGATGCTAGAAAGGCAAACAGACCTCAAATATGAACTCCTGCATCTACTGAATTAAGGTTAAAATATAAAAACTTTCAATATACTCAAGGGAAAATCTGAGATAAAAGAGAACCACAACAATGTGAACTCAGTTTTACTTCACTTTTAAAGGAAAATGAATATAACTAATTTGCTTCAGTTTGAACAAATTTCCTTTGGAATATAATGCAGCAGTTGTAGAACTCAAACTAAAGAGATATAATTGCCTGTTCTGATGTCCATTTTAGAAACTAAAGTATAAATAAAGCTAAACCTTTGAAAAGAAACATTATCTGCTGAAAAAGAGTGAAATATGTGATACATAGATTGCTGAAAATATTTATACTTAAATATTTTAAGAGGACTTAAATATAATAGAGGCATATATGTGATACCCAAAGATAAATCACCAGCATGAAATCCAAGGTCTGAATTCCACTTCCATCATTTACCCCTCACATGGAACTGATTTCTCTTTAAGAGTCTAGGACCTTTTTTTAAAGCCTAAGTTTTCGTTGATCTCTCTTGCTACCTCCCAAATCCCAACACCCAGTGTTAACAAAATTTCCTTGTGTGTACTGGCATTCTCTTTTCAAATACAACAAATGATCTACCCTCAAATATATCCCTCTATTCAACTTTTGACCTAGACTAGTAAACTTCGCGGGTAGTGCAATAAACAGTGCTTCTCTACAAAGGGATAATAGTATATGCTTCTTCATCCTCCTCAGGTGATCTTAGATCTTCCTTAAAGGTGGTAAATAAAGTAATTAATTAAAAATTTCCCTCCAAAAACACAGTATTCTTTTCTTAAATGTGGCTCCTTTCTTCAACTTTTTGAAGCCTCCTCTCTGTCCTTTCACTCCAAGCCCATGAATACCTGCCTCCTTCCTTAAAGGAAATAGATTTCAATGAAACGGAAAATCTAGAACAGTTTGTGGAGTTAGTAGTGGAGACACTACAAATGAACTGCAGATCGCTTTTTTTTTTTTTATACTAATGAACAATGCAAAAGAGTAGTTAGAGGGAAAAGATCTCCGCAAACTGGATTTAGAGATTAAAGGAGGGATTTTCAAAATGTTATAATTTCATTTATCATCTCCCATAAAAATTTTTCATTGAGTGAGTGAAAGTTGCTCAGTCGTGTCCAACTCTCTACGACCCTGTAGACTACACAGTCCATGGAATTCTCCAGGCCAGAATACTGGAGTGGGTAGCCTTTCTCTTCTCCAGGGGATCTTCCCAACCCAGGGACTGAACCCAGGTCTCCTGCACTGCAGGCGGATTCTTTACCAGCTGAACTATCAGGGAAGCCCAACAGTATCTTCACCTCAGGGGGTAATTGTGATTAAACAGATTACAGAGGCAAAGACAAGAAAATAGTGCCTGGCATATAAAAAGACTAAATGTTAGTTTAAAAGAAATCTGAAGAACGTGGTACCCTTGCTTTCATCCAGAAACAGAAATCTTTACATTTTACTGTAAAACAGTATGTATAAACTAACCCTATTCACTCAATATTTCAATTTAGAAACTTCGAATGGAATACTTGGAATATTCATTTAGATGAGATCAAATCAACCATGGGCAAACGTTTTATACTAAAACAGAATTTTATTGAAAATATTTAGAAGTCATTATACTGATAAAAATAACTGTCATGAAACTTAAAAAATAGTGCAAATTCAGCTGTAATCTATATGCAGCTGTTCCTTTCAAAATTAAGTCACCATTTGTTCTCTTTTTCTGACACTACAGTACTTTGCTTTCCACTAAAAGCCTGTAACGAGGAACAGCTTCTTCAATATCAAAACCTTTTGGAAACCTGGCTCAGAGCAAGCCCCTCACTGTTTACAGCGCTCGAAAGGATCTGTGTGGTCACTCTAGGACAACTGTCACTGTCAGCAAGCACGTCTAGGCGTCTCACTGGGACTCGGGTCATACAGAAACGTAGGTGTAGGCTAGCATCCGAAACAAAGTCAGCGGCTAGCGTGCCTGAAAGGGGAGAGCTTTTTCAGCTGAGACTCATAAAGGATGCCCCAGGAAGCGGTCTCGCAGGGCAGATCAGTTTCGGGGGCGCCCGCTGGCTCCGTCAGGAAAGGGACGCAGGTGTTGCCCTCCCTCGGCGACCGCACCGCTTTCTTCGCGGCGCCGCCGCCCCCTCCCCCCAGCTCCCCATTTACCTTTCTCGTCCTCATCGATGCGCAGGGCGACGGAGATGTACTCGAAGGCCTGTTTGTGGAATGCTCGGACGCGCTCGGCCTCCCCGCCTGGCACCGGTGCCGGGGGCGACGCCGAGGCCGGCGCGGCCCCGGAGCTCCTCTTGGCGGCCATGAGGGCGCGGGAGAAGCGCTGGCAGAGCCACACGAAGAGGAGCCCCAGGTGGAAGGCGACCAGGCGCAGCAGCGCGAAGCCTACGAACAGCGGGTAGGAGAAGTAGTACAGGTTCCGCTTATGCGGCGACTGGGGCGGAGGGGCCGGCTTGGGGGCGGGACGGGAGCGGGCCAGGCAGGGGGGCGGAGGCCTGGGAGGCACCGGGCTGCTGGGGCCGCCGGAGCCTTTCTTCTTCCCTCGTCCACCCGGAGAATTCATTCACAGCTCCCACTGCCGCCGCCGCCATAACCCGCCTCCCGCAGACCGACGGCGGCCAAGCGACGGCGGCGGCCACTGGGACGGCAAGGGCCACAGACCTCCGCGCGCCCCGGGTCCCTGGCGCTGTGCACCTCCGCGCGCTGGTCGCCGGCCCCGCCCCTTTCTCCTCTCTCGTCCAGGAGCACAACCCCTTCTCCTCCTGCGGTCGGTGGCTCCTGCCCCTCCCTCTCTCTTTCCTCTCGGCCGCTCGGTAGCTCAGAGCCGCGGCCGGGAGCGCAAGCGCAGCCCTCCCGACTCTTTCTCTGGCGCGTGCGCGCACGTCGCCGTCTTTGTTGCCCTGAGCTCCTTGTGCGCGTGTGCGCCGTTCGCCATTCCGTTCTTTCCCTCGCGGAACTACATTTTCCAGTATGCAGTTCGGCCTACTTAGCCCTTAGGGACCCGTAGCTCAATCGATTTCGCTGACCCTGGTAGCTCGGTATCAGGGCACCTAGACCATCAACTCAAGAAAGGGACCGCTGCAGCTTGGGGTTCCTCGGCTAGTTTGCAGGACTTGCGGTGTCATCGTTTTCTTATATTTCTTCCAGCATTTTCTGCCGGTCTTCCATAAGGAATGGTTGATCTCAATTTCACCGCAAAAAGTAATGGGTCCAATCTAGTATTTATTAACTAAGAAGACAGAGGTTGTAGGACCCTCAAAAACGTCAGGTCACTGAAAACGAAAATGTTAGTTCATTGGGATGAAATAATCGATTCGAGAGATTTAATTAAATTGGTACGTATTTATGACCAACATAGACAGCATATTGGGCTTCCCGGGTGGCTCAGACGGTAAAAAACGTCTGCCTACAATGTGGGATACCTGGGTTCGATCCCTGAGTCGGGAAGATCCCGTGGAGATGGAAATGGCAACCACTCTTGCCTGGAAAATCCCACGGACGGAGGAGCCTAGTAGGCTACAGTCCATGGGGTCGCAAAGAGTCGGACACAACTGAGCGATTTCACTTTCAGACACCATATTAAAAAGAGAGAGATTACTTTGCCAACAAAGGTCCCTCTAGTCAAAGCTAAGGTTTTTCCAGTAATCATGTGTGGATATGAGAGTTGGACTATAAAGAAAGCTGAACGCCGAAGAATTGATGCTTTTGAACTGTGGTGTTAGAGAAGACTCTTGAGAGTCCTCTGGACAGCAAGGAGATCCAACCAGTTCATCCTAAAGGAAATCAGTCCTGAATGTTAATTGTAATGTCTGATGCTGAAGCTGCAACTCCAAGACTTTGGCCACCTGATGCAAAAACTGACTCATTTGAAAAGACTCATTTCCCTGGTGCTGGGAAAGATGGAAAGCGGGAGGAGAAGGGAACGACAGAGGATGAGGTAGGTGGATGGCATCACAGACTCAATGGACATGAATCTGAGCGAGCTCCGGGAGTTGGTGATGGACAGGGAGGCCCGGCGTGCTGCAGTCCATGGGGTCTCAAAGAATCAGACACGACTGAGTGACTGAACTGAATTTAACTAGATGTCTAGTCTGAAGAATTAATTTCAATAAGGGAATTTTTAGGTTTTGCATGGTAGTCATTCCTTACTTCCTCAGGAATCCAGACTGGACTTTTTTTTTTCTGTTTTTCAAAATCTGCTCGAGGTCCTTTCCTTTGGAGAACTACCTCTGCTGCCAGTATTATCCTGAGCTGCAAGCGCAGAACCTCACCTCCCAGGTCACAGAGGGAAAACACTAGGAAAGCCCCAGGTTACCCATATTGTCCTAGAAACTGGAATCTTACATGAAGACACACTGAGATAGGAGGTAAGTTAAGAACTGAGTGCTCTAAAGAGCTGCTCTATCAGTTCATATCATTGAGATGTTCAGAACTACCAGGTTCCTGAGCTGGTCACTTACTTGATAACTTATCTCAAAACTATTGAATCTGTTTCTCTGTTTTTCTCTTCTCTTTCTCACACTCCCTCTCTCCTTCCGCCATCTCTTTTTTGCTCTCTCCATCTATCACCCTATTTTTTTTTTTTTTGGTCTCTTCTCTTTCTCTTTTTACTTGGGTTAGCCCCAGTTGTTTCTTGTTGCCCCAAACTAAGGAGTCCTAATTGATATAAAGACTTAATCTTTTACAGTGTAAAGTTTACAAATCCTTCCAAGAAACTCCACATTCTGGCCACATCTTTACCTAACTTTTGTGCACCACTGCTGCTGCTGCTGCTAAGTCGCTTCAGTCGTGTCCGACTCTGTGCGACCGCATAGACGGCAGGCCACNTCTGAGCGAGCTCCGGGAGTTGGTGATGGACAGGGAGGCCCGGCGTGCTGCAGTCCATGGGGTCTCAAAGAATCAGACACGACTGAGTGACTGAACTGAATTTAACTAGATGTCTAGTCTGAAGAATTAATTTCAATAAGGGAATTTTTAGGTTTTGCATGGTAGTCATTCCTTACTTCCTCAGGAATCCAGACTGGACTTTTTTTTTTCTGTTTTTCAAAATCTGCTCGAGGTCCTTTCCTTTGGAGAACTACCTCTGCTGCCAGTATTATCCTGAGCTGCAAGCGCAGAACCTCACCTCCCAGGTCACAGAGGGAAAACACTAGGAAAGCCCCAGGTTACCCATATTGTCCTAGAAACTGGAATCTTACATGAAGACACACTGAGATAGGAGGTAAGTTAAGAACTGAGTGCTCTAAAGAGCTGCTCTATCAGTTCATATCATTGAGATGTTCAGAACTACCAGGTTCCTGAGCTGGTCACTTACTCGATAACTTATCTCAAAACTATTGAATCTGTTTCTCTGTTTTTCTCTTCTCTTTCTCACACTCCCTCTCTCCTTCCGCCATCTCTTTTTTGCTCTCTCCATCTATCACCCTTTTTTTTTTTTTTTGGTCTCTTCTCTTTCTCTTTTTACTTGGGTTAGCCCCAGTTGTTTCTTGTTGCCCCAAACTAAGGAGTCCTAATTGATATAAAGACTTAATCTTTTACAGTGTAAAGTTTACAAATCCTTCCAAGAAACTCCACATTCTGGCCACATCTTTACCTAACTTTTGTGCACCACTGCTACTGCTGCTGCTAAGTCGCTTCAGTCGTGTCCGACTCTGTGCGACCCCATAGACGGCAGGCCACCAGGCTCCCCCATCCCTGGGATTCTCCAGGCAAGAACGCTGGAGTGGGTTGCCATTTCCTTCTCCAATGCGTGAAAGTGAAGTCGCTCAGTCGTGTAGGATCTTCAGTGACCCCGTAGACGGCAGCCCACCAGGCTCCTCTGTCCATGGGATTTTCCAGGCAGGAGTACTGGAGTGGGGTTGTGCACCACTACACTCTTACAAATATAGGCCATTACAAAAATGACCTGTTCCCTGTTTCCCTCTTACTACTCCCCACCCCTTTTCCTGCCTCTGTTCCTCTGCCAGTTCCTCATTCTGAAATGCCCTCTCTCTTTCACATCTGATTAGTTAAATTCCTAAAGTCTCTCTTTTGAACCTGTGGTATGATTCTGTTGTGTGAAGATTGATTTATACAGTTATCATGTAATATATGATATATCCATTGTTCTGCATCCAAATTCAACCAATGGCAGGTGGAAAATATTTGAAAACCCAGAAAGTTCCAGAAAGCAAAATTTGAATTTGCCACAGGGCCTGCCACTATTTGCATAGTAATTACATTGTATTAGGTGTTGTAAGTGACCTAGAGATTATTTCAAGTATATGGTAGAATGTGAGTTGTTCTGTCGTTCAGTCGTGTCTGACTCTTTGCAACCCCATGGACTGCAGATCGCCAGGCTTCCCTGTCCTCCACCATCTCCTGGAGTTTGCTCAAACTCATGTCCATTGAATTGGTGATGCCATCCAACCATCTCATCCTCTGTCCTCCCCTTCTCCTCCTTCCTTCAGTCTTTCCCAGCATCAGGGTCTTTTCTAGTGAGTCAGCTCTTCACATCAGGTGGCCAAAGTATTGGAGCTTCACCTTCAACATCAGTCATTGCAGCGAATATTCAGGGTTGGTTTCCTTTAGGATTGACTGGTTTGATCTCCGTGCTATCCAAGGGACTTTCAAGAGTCTTCTCCAGCACCACAGTTCAAAAGCATCAATTCTCTGCATAGGAACCTGGAATGTGAGGTCCATGAATCAAGGTAAATTGGAAGTGGTCAAACAGGAGATGGCAAGAGTGAACACTGACGTTTTAGGAATCAGTGAACCAAAATGAACAGGAATGGGCCAACTTAATTCAAATAACCATTATATCTACTATTGTGGGCAAGAATCCCTTAGAAGAAATGGAGTAGTGATCATAGTCAACAAAAAAGTCCAAAATACAATACTTGGTTGCAATCTGAAAAATGACAGGATGATCTTGGTTCATTTCAAAGACAAACCATTCAGTATCACAGTAATCCAAGTCTATGCCCTCAACCTCTAATGCTGAAGAAGCTAAAGTTGAATGGTTCTGTGAAGACCTACAAGACCTTCTAGCACTAACACCAAAAAAAAAAAAAAAAAGTCCTTTTCATCATAGGGGGCTGGCATGCAAAAGTAGGAAGTCAAGAGATACCTGGAATAACAGGCATGTTTGGCCTTGGAGTACAACATGAAGCAAGACAAAGGCTAACAGAGTTTTGCCAAGAGAACGCACTGGTCATAGCAAACACGCTCTTTCAACAACACAAGAATGTGAGTGCATTCTATTAATACACAAATACTATGTCATTTTATGTAATAGACTTGAGCATCCCTGGCTTTTGATATTGGGGAACAGAGAAATGACTGTATAGCATATATATNTCTGAGCGAGCTCCGGGAGTTGGTGATGGACAGGGAGGCCCGGCGTGCTGCAGTCCATGGGGTCTCAAAGAATCAGACACGACTGAGTGACTGAACTGAATTTAACTAGATGTCTAGTCTGAAGAATTAATTTCAATAAGGGAATTTTTAGGTTTTGCATGGTAGTCATTCCTTACTTCCTCAGGAATCCAGACTGGACTTTTTTTTTTCTGTTTTTCAAAATCTGCTCGAGGTCCTTTCCTTTGGAGAACTACCTCTGCTGCCAGTATTATCCTGAGCTGCAAGCGCAGAACCTCACCTCCCAGGTCACAGAGGGAAAACACTAGGAAAGCCCCAGGTTACCCATATTGTCCTAGAAACTGGAATCTTACATGAAGACACACTGAGATAGGAGGTAAGTTAAGAACTGAGTGCTCTAAAGAGCTGCTCTATCAGTTCATATCATTGAGATGTTCAGAACTACCAGGTTCCTGAGCTGGTCACTTACTCGATAACTTATCTCAAAACTATTGAATCTGTTTCTCTGTTTTTCTCTTCTCTTTCTCACACTCCCTCTCTCCTTCCGCCATCTCTTTTTTGCTCTCTCCATCTATCACCCTTTTTTTTTTTTTTTGGTCTCTTCTCTTTCTCTTTTTACTTGGGTTAGCCCCAGTTGTTTCTTGTTGCCCCAAACTAAGGAGTCCTAATTGATATAAAGACTTAATCTTTTACAGTGTAAAGTTTACAAATCCTTCCAAGAAACTCCACATTCTGGCCACATCTTTACCTAACTTTTGTGCACCACTGCTGCTGCTGCTGCTAAGTCGCTTCAGTCGTGTCCGACTCTGTGCGACCGCATAGACGGCAGGCCACCAGGCTCCCCCATCCCTGGGATTCTCCAGGCAAGAACGCTGGAGTGGGTTGCCATTTCCTTCTCCAATGCGTGAAAGTGAAGTCGCTCAGTCGTGTAGGATCTTCAGTGACCCCGTAGACGGCAGCCCACCAGGCTCCTCTGTCCATGGGATTTTCCAGGCAGGAGTACTGGAGTGGGGTTGTGCACCACTACACTCTTACAAATATAGGCCATTACAAAAATGACCTGTTCCCTGTTTCCCTCTTACTACTCCCCACCCCTTTTCCTGCCTCTGTTCCTCTGCCAGTTCCTCATTCTGAAATGCCCTCTCTCTTTCACATCTGATTAGTTAAATTCCTAAAGTCTCTCTTTTGAACCTGTGGTATGATTCTGTTGTGTGAAGATTGATTTATACAGTTATCATGTAATATATGATATATCCATTGTTCTGCATCCAAATTCAACCAATGGCAGGTGGAAAATATTTGAAAACCCAGAAAGTTCCAGAAAGCAAAATTTGAATTTGCCACAGGGCCTGCCACTATTTGCATAGTAATTACATTGTATTAGGTGTTGTAAGTGACCTAGAGATTATTTCAAGTATATGGTAGAATGTGAGTTGTTCTGTCGTTCAGTCGTGTCTGACTCTTTGCAACCCCATGGACTGCAGATCGCCAGGCTTCCCTGTCCTCCACCATCTCCTGGAGTTTGCTCAAACTCATGTCCATTGAATTGGTGATGCCATCCAACCATCTCATCCTCTGTCCTCCCCTTCTCCTCCTTCCTTCAGTCTTTCCCAGCATCAGGGTCTTTTCTAGTGAGTCAGCTCTTCACATCAGGTGGCCAAAGTATTGGAGCTTCACCTTCAACATCAGTCATTGCAGCGAATATTCAGGGTTGGTTTCCTTTAGGATTGACTGGTTTGATCTCCGTGCTATCCAAGGGACTTTCAAGAGTCTTCTCCAGCACCACAGTTCAAAAGCATCAATTCTCTGCATAGGAACCTGGAATGTTAGGTCCATGAATCAAGGTAAATTGGAAGTGGTCAAACAGGAGATGGCAAGAGTGAACACTGACGTTTTAGGAATCAGTGAACCAAAATGAACAGGAATGGGCCAACTTAATTCAAATAACCATTATATCTACTATTGTGGGCAAGAATCCCTTAGAAGAAATGGAGTAGTGATCATAGTCAACAAAAAAGTCCAAAATACAATACTTGGTTGCAATCTGAAAAATGACAGGATGATCTTGGTTCATTTCAAAGACAAACCATTCAGTATCACAGTAATCCAAGTCTATGCCCTCAACCACTAATGCTGAAGAAGCTAAAGTTGAATGGTTCTGTGAAGACCTACAAGACCTTCTAGCACTAACACCAAAAAAAAAAAAAAAAAGTCCTTTTCATCATAGGGGGCTGGCATGCAAAAGTAGGAAGTCAAGAGATACCTGGAATAACAGGCATGTTTGGCCTTGGAGTACAACATGAAGCAAGACAAAGGCTAACAGAGTTTTGCCAAGAGAACGCACTGGTCATAGCAAACACGCTCTTTCAACAACACAAGAATGTGAGTGCATTCTATTAATATACAAATACTATGTCATTTTATGTAATAGACTTGAGCATCCCTGGCTTTTGATATTGGGGAACAGAGAAATGACTGTATAGCATATATATTATTTAAAGAAAAAATAAACAGCTTCTATTTTAAGAAAAAACTAATGTAACCTGTTCTTTGAAGCACTCTGTGTTTCCCCTCCCTAATCTCAATCTCTTTTCTTCCCTCCAGAGGAAGACACTATTCTGAATTTGGGGCTTTGTGGTTTTTCATTCCATATGACCTTCAGGATCTTAGTTCCTTGGTCAAGAATCAAACCTGTGCCCCTTGCAGTGGAAGCATGGAGTCTTAACCATTGGAATGCCAGAGAATTTATCTGAATTTTGTTTATTTTCTTTCTTTTTTAAAAATTTTGTTTAAAAAAATGTTTCTTAAAAAAGAAAAGAATTCTTTTCCTCTTAAAAAAAGAGTAAAAAAAAAAGATCTCTTCCTTTTTTACAAATCCTTATGTCAAGGGCTGACTTTCAATAGACTGAAGTGAGGGAGCTATTCTGCTACGTACGAAACAGAGGCAGGTTGTCTATGAATGATTTAGCACCAGGTTCCCCAGGAACGTGCGTGATAGGCAAGGGGATATCCTAAATTTTGTACTCATCATTTTTCTCCTTTTCATTTTAGTTTCATGTGTACATTAACATGTATAAACATGTTATGTAGTTGCCTGGTTTTTACCTTATACAAATATAATCTTATTGCACATATTCTTCTTAATTTGATTTTTCTGTTCCATATTAAGTGTTTGAGGACTTCCCTGATGGTACAGTGGCTGAGAATTCTCCTGCCAATGCAGGGGGCACAGGTTTAATCCCGGGTCCTGGAAAACCTCATATCTACCGAGTCTGCATTCTATAGCCCTTGGACTGCAATTACTGAAGCCTGCGTGCCTAGAGCCTGTGCAACAAGAGAAGCCACCACAAGGAGAAGAATGTGCACCACAGGAAGACTTGTTCCCACTTGCTGCAACTAGAGAATGCCCATAAACACCAATAAAGACCCAGCACAGCCAAAAATATAAATAAATAAGTATCCGAGATCCCTTCTTGTTGGTTTGTATAGCTATAGTGTATTTGTTTTCACTCAACTGTTGAAGGGTATTTAGTTTGGTGGCAGTTTTGTTTTCTCCCCCTAACTAATTTCTTAACGTAGCCAAGACACAGCACAATAGTAGAGCGGTTCTGGAGTCCGACTACTTGCATTCAAATCCCTGTGCCACTACCTTCTTGTACTAGTGACTCGGCTGGCCTCCACGTCTGTAGTTCAACTTCCACACCTATTACATAACAGAGTAGTAGCCAGTGCCTGGAATGAAGTTGCAGATGGATATTTGTTAAATGAGTTCTCCCACATCTATACATATATTATAATCCAAGTGAAATAAAATACCGACAAGTTTCTGAGCACTCTTTGCTCTTTCCCAGGACCACAGTTATCCTCAGGTCATTTTTCTTTCTCTTAGAATTGATTTTCCTCCTACTTCCACCATCAAAATCCTTCAAGGCTCTAATACTATCTTCTTGATAAATCCTCCTGTTACCACTTCTAGCAGAAATTATATTTTTAAAATTCTTTTAACAATATGGTTATGATAGCTCAGCTGGTAAAGAATCCGCCTGCAATGCGGGAGACCTGGGTTCGATCCCTGGGTTGGGAAGATCCCCTGGAGAAGGGAAAGGCTACCCACTCCAGTATTCTGGCCTGGAGAATACCATGGACTGTGTAGTCTACAGGGTCGTAGAGAGTTGGATACAACTGAGCAACTTTCACTCACTCACTCACATGTTACTCTGTGGTTCTTCTAATATATAGTTTGTGTTATTTAAATACTTTATTACCTCCTGATATAGTTTATAAATTCTTTTCAAGGCAGTGGCCAAACTTTACACATTTTGGTTCACTTTCTGCACCTAGCCTGATGCCTTGCTTATGGTACTTGTTTAATAAATATTAATATTTTGAAAAACAATTCAAATATGGTAATTGTTGTAGATATCTGTTGCTATGGGCTTTTCTGGTAGCTCAGCTGATAAAGAATCCACCTGCAGTGTGGGAGACCTGGGTTCGATCCCTGGATTGGGAAGATCCCCTGGAGAAGGAAACGATTACCCATTCCAGTATTCTTGCCTGGAGAATTCCATGGACTGTATAGTCTATGGGGTCTCAAAGAATCCGACATGACTGAGCAACTTTCACTTTCTGTTGCTATGTAATTAACCACTCCCAAACTTACTGACTTAAGATAATCATTTTTTTACTCACAGTTCTGTAAGTCAGCAACTTGGACTGCTTGTGGCAGGGTGGTTCTTCTGCTGGCCTTGCCTGGGTTCATTTATATGAATGCAGTAATCTACTACAGGCTTGACTAGGGCTGGATGGTGTAGCTATCTTCATTCACGTGTCCAGAGGCTGCTGTTGGCTATTGGCTTGGGACATGTATCTCCAGCAGAATATTATCTTCTTTTTTTGTAACTTTTTATTTATTTATTTTATTTTTGGCTACACTAGATTTTCCTTGCTTTGCATGGTCTTTCTCTAGTTGCAGTGAGAGGGGGCTACTCTTCATTTCAAAATGTGCCTCTCATTGTAGTGGCTTCTTTTGTTGCAGACAACAGGCTCTAGGCACACAGGCTTAGTAGTTGCGGCTCACAGGCCCTAGAGTGTAGGATCAGTAGTTCTGTGGGTTTCCACAGCATGCGGAATCTTCCCAGACCAGGGACTGAACCCATGACCCCTGCATTAGCAGGCAGATTCTTACTCACTGCACCACCTGGGAAGTCCCACCATACTTCTTTATATAGCGTCTGGCTTCCAACAGAGCATGAAAGGAAGATGTAAATCCTCTTTAAGCCTAAACTTCAAAGTCGCATAATGTAATTTCTGCTGCATTCTATTATCAAAGCAGTCATATGGCCAACCTCAATGGAAAAGATGGGAAAATAATTCCATATCTCAATGGAGTAGTAGCAAAGTCACATTGCAAAGAAGTGTACATGTATGGATGAAAGGAATTATTGTGGCCATCTTTGCAAGTAATCTACCACAGTGATTGTAGGTAGAATTTCCTTTTACCTCGATTTCAGATTAGAATCTAAGAAAGCATTTCCCAGCCATTTTGCTGAGTCATCAAAACATTTCTAGTTCCAATCATGAGGTACAGTAACATACTTATTTAAGGAGACAACAGCAACAGTAATAATGATGATAACTACTACTATTAGCTAACATGTATTGAACCCATATTCTAGGCTAAGCAGGTTAACTTGACTGTTGTAGTCAATCACCACTATTTTAAGCCTTATTGCCTCCATTTTTCAAAATAAGGAATTTGAGGCTCCTAACAGCCTGTTAGTTGCCCAACATCATGTATTAATTAATGACACAGGCTACTTTAGGGTTTTAAGTTTAAAATCTAGGCCTCCAAAGGAAAACACTTGTATATAGACTGTTTATATTTTATTAATCTTGAAATATATGTATCACTAGCCCCTGAATCGAGAGTGATCTTTCATTCTTGAGCCTCCAGGTATTGGGTTTTTGGCCCCCTGACTCCCACTTGCTAGATCTCTGCTATCTAGTTGTTGTTAACATTGACTGCTTTTCTATACCTTCCTCCCCACCCCCGCTTTTTTTTTTTGGTTTGATAAAAATATGGGCTTGAGAGAAAGACAGGTTGATGTTTTGGTTCTGTCACTTACTGGTTGTGTGATATGGATCAAATCCTTTAACTCATCTGTAAAATGGGTAGAATAAGAATTAAATTACAAAATAAAAGAATATATCTAAAACCTCCTGCATAATACCTACAATGTAAGAAGGCTCAGTAAATTTTATTTGTTTCTGTCTCTTCTATGTACAGTGCCATTCCAGAATTTATACTCTACTGGGATCTGATTTTTCAATAATCTCAGTCCACATCTTCTGCCTCTTGGAATTATATCCCAGTCAAATCCATTTTCTCAATTGACATCTTTTAAAACTTGTCTCAAGAAAAATAATGCCTGGATATTGTTGACACTGTTTATTTGCTAAATCATGTCTGACTCTTTGTGACCCCGTGGGCTGTAGTCCACCAGGCTCCTCTGTCCATGAGATTTCCCAGGTAAGAATAATGGAATGGATTCTCATTTGCTTCTCCAGGGGATCTTCCTGACTCAGGGACTGAACCCAGGTCTCCTGCATTGGCAGGTGGATTCTTCACCACTGACCACCTGGGAAGCCACCTAGCTATTACCCTGGCTTTATAATCTCCCTGCACTGAAGGTACTGACCTTCTCAGCCATTTACTCTATAGCGTGACAACTTCCCCATTTTCAGATGGCAAGAACTTGCAGGACACTTAATCTTGAAGGGAATCTGGGCCAGTTTCACCAGGACAAAAAGGAGGACCTGAGTACTGTGCTAACTAATCCAGGACATTGGTCACTTTATCACTTTAACCCATTAATTTATTTAGAAAGAGAGTACCACTTAATAGTTGTTTTATATATATAAATCTCTTTCTCTTCTAAGAAATTCCCCAACCTTCAGTTTGAAAGATGCTGAATTATTTAAAGTAGGGACCTATGACCCTTATTAAGGATTTCTTTTCAATTAATAATAAAAAAAGTAAAATGAAGTGGTGCACCTAGAACCAAGAGAAGAGATAACTGATTTTGAAAAAGGCAGAAAATGTAAGAGAGAAACATTAAACACAGTTGGAGATTAGAAATGGCAAGAGTAGAGTAACAATTAGGGAATTTTTATCCTATAGCTATGTTTATAAGCAAAAACATGAAAGAAAGAAAGTAAAATCACTCAGTCATGTCTGACTTTTTGTGACCTCCATGGGGTCACAAAGAGTAGGCTACCAGGCTCCTCCATCCATGGGATTCTCCAGGCAAGAGTACTGGAGTGGGTTGCTAAAACACAGTTGTGGACAATTAATCATTTCCCCACATTGTGAAATATATTTATTCATTTATTTGTTCAACAAGCATATTAAGCACAGACAATCTGCCAGGTGATGAGTAAGGTGCCAGGACACAGGGAATAAGAGCAAGTGTACAGTCCAATACATGGCTAAAAAACTTAAATAGCAAGTAGCAACAGTGGTCAGACATATATATATATAAATTCTATGTGTGGATGTGAAATTCAAAAATGTATATATGATGTGAATAACAAAGATTTTGAAAAATAAATAAATGCTTAAAAAATATTTTGAGAAATTAAAGAGTAGCATGCCCTTATTAAATGTGACAGCTGTAATTAGGCTCCAGCTCTTTGCCTTTCAGAAATGTGTGCCTCTGTTGCCAAAGTTTTAAAACATTTAAAGAGAAACCAGAATTCTGAATTTTTATGCGAAATTTATTGCTAAGGAGATGTCCGCTCAAAATTTGAAAACAAACAAACCAAAACAAAACTGAAGCACCAGTTTGTGATTCTCTAGTTTGCAGAGGATTTGTTACTATGGAAAGTGTGGATGAGCTCATGGTTTTGAAATAGTAGTAGATGTAACAGTATAAGTTGTTACCTAATTTGCTCAGCTCAGTTTTTAAAGCTGTGAGGCTATGGAGGCAGAGCAGAGTCAGTTAACACAGGATATTAAATGAATGCGGTAGAATGGCAGTCTAAATTACCAGAAGATATATTCAGTCATCACTCTAAATAAGATACTTGGGTATGTAAATATGTTACATTTCTATGTTTATGGTGGGCAAGGCATTTACTCTGACATACATTAAAAGGAGAGTAATAGGAATTGTTAGCACTGGATGACTGTTGGGACACATAAAAAAAGTCTTGTTTCCCAGAGTGGTTTCCATTGTAGTTTCAGAAACTCTGCATTATCCTTGAGATCCTTTTTATCAGATAAGCTTGATTCCTATACTGTTTGTAAAAGTATTTACTTATTTTTGGCTGCAATGGGTCTTTGGTGCTGTGCACAGCCTTTCTCTAGTCACAGCAAGCAGGGGCTCCTCTCTAGCTGTGGTGCGAGGGCTTCAGTAGTTGTGGCACAGAGGCTTAGCTGCCCAAGGCATGTGGAATCTTCCCAGATCAGGGACTGAACGCATGTTCCCTGCATTGGCAGGCAGGCTGTTTAACTGCTGGACCACCAGGGACGTCCTCAATGCCTATATTCTGGTATTTGTTGTTGTTCAGTCGCTTAGTTGTGTCCCACTCTTTGCCACCCCATGGACTGTAGCACACCAGGCTTCCCTGTCCTTCACCATCTCCCAGTGCTTGCTCAAACTCGTGTATTGAGTTGGTAATGACATCCAACTATCTCGTCTTCTGTCATCCCCTTCTCCCCCTGCCTTCAATCTTTCCAGGCATCAGGATCTTTTCCAGTGAGTCAGCTCTTTGCATCAGGTGGCCAAAGTTTTGGAGCTTCGCCTGTAGCATCAGTCCTTCCAATGATTATTCAGGGTTGATTTCCTTTAGGATTAACTAGTTTGATCTCCTTGCAGTCCTAAGGGACTCTCAAGAGTCTTCTCCAACACATATTTTTATAACATATTTTTGCAAGGATACCTGAGTTTCTCCATTTAATTTCTTCATCAGTGAAATTATGTTAATTGGAATTATGTCCCCTTGGCCCCATTCCTCCCTGCTTTGCCGAAATAATTATTCTTCGGTCCAACTTGCTCCAAGGATACCTGCTTGCATTTATCTCAACTTCATGTGAACTCCTTCAGAATTAATCTGAAGGATTCAGATAGCTAGTATTCATCTGTATTCAGTTATCTTATATTGACATTTAAATGTCTGATCTAGGTGAACTAGAATACAAAGTTATGAGGGCAGGCACTGTAATTTATATTTATCTTAAACTCTCCAAGAGTGGAAGATCTCCATGTTTACCTCCAGGTTTGGTCATTTACTAGAAATACTCACACAATTCAATTTCTATGATGGCTCAGATGGTAAACAATCTGCCTGCAGTGCAGGAGACCTACATTCAGTCCCTGGGTTGGGCAGATCCCTTGGAGAAGGGAATGGCTACCCACTCCAGTATTCTTGCCTGGAGAACTCCATGGACAGAGGAGCTTGTTGGGCTACAGTCCATGGGGTTGCAAAGAGTCAGACATGACTGAGAGACTTTCACTCACTCACTCATACGACTCAGAATGGAGTCTTATTTGCAGCTCTGATTTATTACAGCAGAAGAATACAAAGCAAAATCAGCAAGGGAAAAGGCACATGGACAAAGTCTGGAGGAAACCCAACATCAACTTCCAAGAGCCTTCTCTCAGTTGAGTATACCATTCCACCAGCAGTGAGATCTGAGAGTATGTGTGAAATGCTCTCTATCAGGGACACTCATCAGAAGTTCAGTCCTGCTGATCATGTGGTCATCCTCTGCCTAACACATACCCAAAGTCCCAACTCCTAGAAGGAAAGCAGGTGCTTAACATAAACCATGTTGTCTGCACAAACATTTTAGACTCAGTGAGCCACTCTCATCATATAGGGAAAGTTTTATATCAGTGTTGTTATTTAATCACTAAGTTGTCTGACTGTTTTTGCACTCATGGACTGTAGCCCACCAGGCTGCTTTGTCCATGGGATTTCCCAAGCAAGAATACTGGAGTGGGTTGCCATTTCCTACTCTAGAGGATCTTCTTGACACTGAGATCAAACCCACATCTCCTGCATTGGCAGGTGGATTCTTTACCACTGAGCCATTGAGACCCCATATATCAGTGTAGGGAACAGTTTACTATTCAAATGCCTAGACACCAGCCAGTCTTTTAAGCAGGCCTTTCCAAAGCCAGCAGTCTCAGGCCTGCTATGTTAACTCTTTTCTGCAGATGCCCCATAAATAGGAGGGTAAAGGGAAGAATGAGCTGGAAGACTTTTTCTTTTAATGCTATCATATAACCGATGAGACTCATTACTCATGTAAATATTCTTCCTCATTATTGCCAGTGTTACATACAATAAAGTGATGTATTTTCCAATTTAAAAAATTTATCTAAAGATTTCTGGCCTCTATTTTTTTTCCCACTTTTTCCCTGGGGCATGCGGGATCTTACTTCCTATACCAGGGACTGAATCCATGCTACCTATACTAGAAGTGCAGAGTCTTAACCACTGGACCACCAGGGAAATTCCTGGTCTTTTAACTTTTTTTTGCAGGTGCATTTGTGTATTTCCCTATTGCTTACTCCTTGGAAGGAAAGTTATGACCAACCTAGGTGTTGGAGAAGACTCTTGAGAGTCCCTTGGACTGCAAGGAGATCCAACCAGTCCATTCTAAAGGAGATCAGTCCTGGGTGTTCATTGGAAGAACTGATGCTAAAGCTGCAACTCCAATACTTTGGCCACCTCATGCGAAGAGTTGACTCACTGGAAAAGACCCTGATGCTGGGAGGGACTGGGGGCAGGAGGAGAAGGGGATGACAGAGGATGAGATGGCCGGATGGCATCACCGACTTGATGGACATGCGTTTGAGTAAACTCTGGGAGTTGGTGATGGACAGGGAGGCCTCGCGTGCTGGGATTCATGGGGTTGCAAAGAGTCGGACATTACTGAATGACTGAAGTGAACTGAAATGAGACAGCATATTAAAAAGCAGAGACATTACTTTGTCAATAAAGTTCCATCTGGTCAAGGCTATGGTTTTTCCAGTGGTCATGTATGAATGTGAGAGTTGGACTATAAAGAAAGCTGGGTGCCGAAGCACTGATGCTTTTGAACTGTGGTGTTGGAGGAGACTCTTGAGAGTCCCTTGGACTGCAAGGAGATCCAACCAGTCCATTTTAAGCAGATCAGTCCTGGGTGTTCATTGGTAGGACTGATGTTGAAACTGAAACTCCAGTACTTTGGCCACCTGATGTAAAGAGCTGACTCATTTGAAAAGACTCTGATGTTGGGAAAGACTGGGGGCAGGAGGAGAACGGGATGACAGAGGATAAGATGGCTGGATGGTATCACTGACTCAGTGGACATGGGTTTGGGTGAACTCCGGGAGTTGGTGATGGACAGGGAGGCCTGGCGTGCTGCAGTTCATGGGGTCACAAAGAGTCGGACACGACTGAGCGACTGAACTGATGTTTGCTATTATTAGTGGTGTTTCACCTGGTTTCTATTCATAGGCATGATGGGGCTTTCTCTTTCTCTTCTGCATCAGGTGGTCCTCAGTGTGATTGGAGATGGCAGGGATGAGCGTGTTCTGGGCTTTTTAATTTCAAAACAAATTCATGACTTTGGTAAAAAACAATAATAACAACAAAAGAAAAACAACCAAAAACAACTCAAACACTATAAGTTTGTAGAAAGCATCAATTTATTTACCTTCCACATTTTCACTCTCCACAGGTAACCACTATTAATAGTTTGTTGTATATCTCTCCAGGCTTTTTTCTATGCATATACAAGTATGTACATGCAAAAAAAAAAAAAAAGATCTCACTACACAGATTTCCTACAACATGTGTTTTCAGATAAAATTATGTTGTGAATGTTTAACATGCCAGTAGCTATAGATGTAGATTTATATAGCTATGACAAAACTAGACATATTAAAAAGCAGAGATCACTTTGCCAAACAAGGTGCATATAGTTAAAGCTATGGTTTTTCCAGTAGTCATGTAGAGATGTGAGAGTTGGACCATAAAGAAGGCTGTGTGCTGAAGAATCGATGCTTTTAAATTGTGGTCCTTGAGAAGACTCTTGACAGTCCCTTGGACTGCAAGGAGATCAAACTAGTCAATCCTAAAGGAAATCAACCCTGAATCTTTATTGGAAGGACTGATGCTCCAATGCTTTGGCCACCTGAGGTGAACAGTCGACTTACTGGAAAAGCCCCTGATGCTGGGAAAGATTGAGGGCAGGAGGAGAAGGGGATGACAGAGGATGAGATGGTTAGATAGCATCACCAACTCAATGGATGTGAAACTGAGCAAACCCCAGGAAACAGTGGAGGCCAGAGGAGCCTGGCAGGCTATCGTCCAAGAAGTCACAAAGAGTTGGACATGACTTAGCAATTGAACAACAACAGCACCGTAGATCTACCTCATTCTTTTCAATGGCTGCACAGTAGTCCACTGTACTGAGATATCATAATTTAATCTATTCCCAAATTCTCCCACTAAAAACTGTAGTATAGTATCTTTGTATCCTTGTGTTCTATGGGATAAAATCCCAGAAGTATAACTGTTGTGTCATTCTCTTGTCATTCCATTTCTTTTGTCGTAAGCTTGTAATGAGTATGAACTCCTTTCAGAATACACGATAGTGAATTTTTGCTAACTCTTCAAATTCATTCCCTTTCTTCCCTCTTCCTAGTCATTCTAAGGTTTTCCCTTGGGAAAACCTCTCCTGTCCCACTGCATAGCCATCATGCAATTCAGGTGGGATTAACTATCACCAGCTCATATCTGACGCAACCAGCTCATGTCAGGTCAAACCAAGATGGACAGGTCATGGTGGAAAATTCTGACAAAATGTGGCCCACTGGAGAACGGAATGGGAAACCACTTCAGTTTTCTTGCCTTGAGAACCCCATGAACAGTATGAAAAGGCAAAAAGATAGGACACGGAAAGATGAACTCTCCAAGTCAGTAGGTGTCCAGTATGCTACTGGATATCAGTGGAGAACTAACTCCAGAAAGAATGAAAAGATGGAACGAAAGCAAAAATAACACCCAGTTATTCTCCTCCTGCCCCCAGTCCCTCCCAGCATCAGAGTCTTTTCCAATGAGTCAACTCTTTACATGAGGTGGCCAAACTATTGGAGTTTCAGCTTTAGCATCATTCCTTCCAAAGAACACCCAGGACTGATCTCCTTTAGGATGGACTGGTTGGATCTCCTTGCAGTCCAAGGGACTCTCAAGAGTCTTCTCCAACACCACAGTTTAAAAGCATCAAATCTTTGGTGCTTAGCTTTCTTCACAGTCCAACTCTCACATCCATACATGACTGCTGGAAAAACCATAGCCTTGACTAGACAGACCTTTGTTGGCAAAGTAATGTCTCTGCTTTTGAATAGGCTGTCTAGGTTGGTCATAACTGTCCTTCCAAGAAGTAAGCGTCTTTTAATTTCATGGCTGCAGTCACCATCTGCAGTGATTTTAGAGTCCCCCAAAATAAAGTCTGACACTGTTTCCACTGTTTCCCCATCTATTTCCCATGAAGTCATGGGACCAGATGCCATGATCTTAGGTTTCTGAATGTTGAGCTTTAAGCTAATTTTTTCACTCTCCTCTTTTTATAGTAGTGGTTAAAGTCATGATCGCTAGAGCTAGAGTGTCTGAGTTTGAAAATCTGACTCCTCCACTTGCTAGCTATAGGTCTGTAAATAGTTACTCTTCGCATTATATCTACTACTGTGGAAAAGAAACCCTAGAAGAAATGGAGTAGCCATCATAGTCAACAAGAGTCTGAAATGCAGTATTTGGACGGAATCTCAAAAATGACAGAATGATCTCTGTTCATTTCCAAGGTAAACCATTCAGTATCACAGTAATCCAAATCTATGCCCTGACCAGCAATGCTGAAGAAGCTGAAGTTGAATGGTTCTATGAATACCTACAAGACCTTCTAGAACTAACACCCCAAAAAGACGTCCTTTTCATTATAGGGGACTAAAATGCAAAAGTCGGAAGTCAAGAAATACCTGGAGCAACAAGCAAATTTGGCCTTGGAGTACAGAATGAACAGAGCAAAGGCTAATAGAGTTATGTGAAGAGAATACCCTAGTCATAGCAAACACTCTCTTCCAACAACACAAGAGAAGACTGTACACATGGACATCATCCAATGGTCATACAAAAATCCAATTGACTATCTTCTTTGCAGCCAAAGATGGAGAAGCTCTAAACAGTAAGCAAAAACAAGACTGGGAGCTGACTGTGGCTCTGATCATGAACTCCTTATTGCCAAATTGAGACTTAAATTGAAAAAAGTGGGGAAAACCACTAGACCATTCAGGTATGACCTAAATCAAATCCCTTATGATTATACAGTGGAAGTGACAACTAGATTCAAGGGATTAGATCTGATAGACTAAGTGCCTGAAGAACTATGGATGGACATTTGTGACACTGTACAGGAGGCAGGGATCAAGACCAAGAAAAAGAAATGCAAAAAGGCAAAATGGTTGTCTGAGGAGGCCTTACAAATAGCTGAGAAAAGAAAAGCTGAAGGCAAAGGAGAAAAGGAAAGATATACTTATTTGAATGGAGAGTTCCAAAGAATAGCACGGAGAGATTAGAAAGCCTTCCTCAGTGATCAATGCAAAGAAACAGAGGAAAACAATAGAATGGGAAAGACTAGAGATCTCTTCAAGAAAATTAGAGATACCGAGGGAACATTTCATGCAAAGATGGGCTCAAGAAAGGACAGAAATGGTATGGACCTAACAGAAGCAGAAGATATTAAGAAGAGATGGCAAGAATNAAAAAAAAAAAAAAGATCTCACTACACAGATTTCCTACAACATGTGTTTTCAGATAAAATTATGTTGTGAATGTTTAACATGCCAGTAGCTATAGATGTAGATTTATATAGCTATGACAAAACTAGACATATTAAAAAGCAGAGATCACTTTGCCAAACAAGGTGCATATAGTTAAAGCTATGGTTTTTCCAGTAGTCATGTAGAGATGTGAGAGTTGGACCATAAAGAAGGCTGTGTGCTGAAGAATCGATGCTTTTAAATTGTGGTCCTTGAGAAGACTCTTGACAGTCCCTTGGACTGCAAGGAGATCAAACTAGTCAATCCTAAAGGAAATCAACCCTGAATCTTTATTGGAAGGACTGATGCTCCAATGCTTTGGCCACCTGAGGTGAACAGTCGACTTACTGGAAAAGCCCCTGATGCTGGGAAAGATTGAGGGCAGGAGGAGAAGGGGATGACAGAGGATGAGATGGTTAGATAGCATCACCAACTCAATGGATGTGAAACTGAGCAAACCCCAGGAAACAGTGGAGGCCAGAGGAGCCTGGCAGGCTATCGTCCAAGAAGTCACAAAGAGTTGGACATGACTTAGCAATTGAACAACAACAGCACCGTAGATCTACCTCATTCTTTTCAATGGCTGCACAGTAGTCCACTGTACTGAGATATCATAATTTAATCTATTCCCAAATTCTCCCACTAAAAACTGTAGTATAGTATCTTTGTATCCTTGTGTTCTATGGGATAAAATCCCAGAAGTATAACTGTTGTGTCATTCTCTTGTCATTCCATTTCTTTTGTCGTAAGCTTGTAATGAGTATGAACTCCTTTCAGAATACACGATAGTGAATTTTTGCTAACTCTTCAAATTCATTCCCTTTCTTCCCTCTTCCTAGTCATTCTAAGGTTTTCCCTTGGGAAAACCTCTCCTGTCCCACTGCATAGCCATCATGCAATTCAGGTGGGATTAACTATCACCAGCTCATATCTGACGCAACCAGCTCATGTCAGGTCAAACCAAGATGGACAGGTCATGGTGGAAAATTCTGACAAAATGTGGCCCACTGGAGAACGGAATGGGAAACCACTTCAGTTTTCTTGCCTTGAGAACCCCATGAACAGTATGAAAAGGCAAAAAGATAGGACACGGAAAGATGAACTCTCCAAGTCAGTAGGTGTCCAGTATGCTACTGGATATCAGTGGAGAACTAACTCCAAAAAGAATGAAAAGATGGAACGAAAGCAAAAATAACACCCAGTTATTCTCCTCCTGCCCCCAGTCCCTCCCAGCATCAGAGTCTTTTCCAATGAGTCAACTCTTTACATGAGGTGGCCAAACNCAGAGGATGAGATGGTTAGATAGCATCACCAACTCAATGGATGTGAAACTGAGCAAACCCCAGGAAACAGTGGAGGCCAGAGGAGCCTGGCAGGCTATCGTCCAAGAAGTCACAAAGAGTTGGACATGACTTAGCAATTGAACAACAACAGCACCGTAGATCTACCTCATTCTTTTCAATGGCTGCACAGTAGTCCACTGTACTGAGATATCATAATTTAATCTATTCCCAAATTCTCCCACTAAAAACTGTAGTATAGTATCTTTGTATCCTTGTGTTCTATGGGATAAAATCCCAGAAGTATAACTGTTGTGTCATTCTCTTGTCATTCCATTTCTTTTGTCGTAAGCTTGTAATGAGTATGAACTCCTTTCAGAATACACGATAGTGAATTTTTGCTAACTCTTCAAATTCATTCCCTTTCTTCCCTCTTCCTAGTCATTCTAAGGTTTTCCCTTGGGAAAACCTCTCCTGTCCCACTGCATAGCCATCATGCAATTCAGGTGGGATTAACTATCACCAGCTCATATCTGACGCAACCAGCTCATGTCAGGTCAAACCAAGATGGACAGGTCATGGTGGAAAATTCTGACAAAATGTGGCCCACTGGAGAACGGAATGGGAAACCACTTCAGTTTTCTTGCCTTGAGAACCCCATGAACAGTATGAAAAGGCAAAAAGATAGGACACGGAAAGATGAACTCTCCAAGTCAGTAGGTGTCCAGTATGCTACTGGATATCAGTGGAGAACTAACTCCAGAAAGAATGAAAAGATGGAACGAAAGCAAAAATAACACCCAGTTATTCTCCTCCTGCCCCCAGTCCCTCCCAGCATCAGAGTCTTTTCCAATGAGTCAACTCTTTACATGAGGTGGCCAAACTATTGGAGTTTCAGCTTTAGCATCATTCCTTCCAAAGAACACCCAGGACTGATCTCCTTTAGGATGGACTGGTTGGATCTCCTTGCAGTCCAAGGGACTCTCAAGAGTCTTCTCCAACACCACAGTTTAAAAGCATCAAATCTTTGGTGCTTAGCTTTCTTCACAGTCCAACTCTCACATCCATACATGACTGCTGGAAAAACCATAGCCTTGACTAGACAGACCTTTGTTGGCAAAGTAATGTCTCTGCTTTTGAATAGGCTGTCTAGGTTGGTCATAACTGTCCTTCCAAGAAGTAAGCGTCTTTTAATTTCATGGCTGCAGTCACCATCTGCAGTGATTTTAGAGTCCCCCAAAATAAAGTCTGACACTGTTTCCACTGTTTCCCCATCTATTTCCCATGAAGTCATGGGACCAGATGCCATGATCTTAGGTTTCTGAATGTTGAGCTTTAAGCTAATTTTTTCACTCTCCTCTTTTTATAGTAGTGGTTAAAGTCATGATCGCTAGAGCTAGAGTGTCTGAGTTTGAAAATCTGACTCCTCCACTTGCTAGCTATAGGTCTGTAAATAGTTACTCTTCGCATTATATCTACTACTGTGGAAAAGAAACCCTAGAAGAAATGGAGTAGCCATCATAGTCAACAAGAGTCTGAAATGCAGTATTTGGACGGAATCTCAAAAATGACAGAATGATCTCTGTTCATTTCCAAGGTAAACCATTCAGTATCACAGTAATCCAAATCTATGCCCTGACCAGCAATGCTGAAGAAGCTGAAGTTGAATGGTTCTATGAATACCTACAAGACCTTCTAGAACTAACACCCCAAAAAGACGTCCTTTTCATTATAGGGGACTAAAATGCAAAAGTCGGAAGTCAAGAAATACCTGGAGCAACAAGCAAATTTGGCCTTGGAGTACAGAATGAACAGAGCAAAGGCTAATAGAGTTATGTGAAGAGAATACCCTAGTCATAGCAAACACTCTCTTCCAACAACACAAGAGAAGACTGTACACATGGACATCATCCAATGGTCATACAAAAATCCAATTGACTATCTTCTTTGCAGCCAAAGATGGAGAAGCTCTAAACAGTAAGCAAAAACAAGACTGGGAGCTGACTGTGGCTCTGATCATGAACTCCTTATTGCCAAATTGAGACTTAAATTGAAAAAAGTGGGGAAAACCACTAGACCATTCAGGTATGACCTAAATCAAATCCCTTATGATTATACAGTGGAAGTGACAACTAGATTCAAGGGATTAGATCTGATAGACTGAGTGCCTGAAGAACTATGGATGGACATTTGTGACACTGTACAGGAGGCAGGGATCAAGACCAAGAAAAAGAAATGCAAAAAGGCAAAATGGTTGTCTGAGGAGGCCTTACAAATAGCTGAGAAAAGAAAAGCTGAAGGCAAAGGAGAAAAGGAAAGATATACTTATTTGAATGGAGAGTTCCAAAGAATAGCACGGAGAGATTAGAAAGCCTTCCTCAGTGATCAATGCAAAGAAACAGAGGAAAACAATAGAATGGGAAAGACTAGAGATCTCTTCAAGAAAATTAGAGATACCGAGGGAACATTTCATGCAAAGATGGGCTCAAGAAAGGACAGAAATGGTATGGACCTAACAGAAGCAGAAGATATTAAGAAGAGATGGCAAGAATACACAGAAGAACTGTACAAAAAGATCTTCACAACCCAGATAATCACGATGGTGTGATCATTCACCTAGAGCCAGACATCCTGGAATGCAAAGTCAAATGGGCCTTAGGAAGCATCACTACGAACAAAGCTAGTGTTGGTGATGGAATTCCAGTTGAGCTATTTCAAATCCTAAAAGAGGATGCTGTGAAAGTGCTGCACTTAGTATGCCAGCAAATTTGGAAAACTCAGCAGTGGCCACAGGACTGGAAAAGGTCAGTTTTCATTCCAATCCCAAAGAAAGGCAATGCCAACGAATGCTCAAACTACCACACAGTTGCACTCATCTCACATGCTAGTAATGCTCAAAATTTTCCAAGCCAGGCTTCAACAGTATGTGAACTGTGAACTTCCAGATGTTTAACTTGATTTAGAAAAGGCAGAGGAACCAGAGATCAAATTGCCAACATCTGCTGGATCATCAAAAAAGCAAGAGATTTCTAGAAAAACATCTACTTCTGCATTATTGACTATGCCAAAGCTTTTGACTGTGTGGACCATAACAAAGTGTTGAAAATTCTGAAAGAGATGGGAATACCAGACCACCTGAGCTGTCTCCTGACAAATCTGTATGCAGGTCAGGAATCAACAGTTAGAACTGGACATGGAACAACAGACTAGTTTGAAACTGGGAAAGGAGTACGTCAAGGAGTACGTATATATTGTCACCCTGATTATTTAATTTATATGCAGAGTACATCATGAGAAACACTGGGTTGGATGAAGCACAAACTGGAATCAAAATTGCCAGGAGAAATATCAACAACCTTAGATATGCAGATGACACCACCCTTAAGGCAGAAAGTGAAGAACTAAAGAGCCTCTTGATGAAAGTGAGAGTGAAAAAGTTGGCTTGAAACTCAACATTCAGAAAACAAAGTTCATGGCATCAGGTCCCATCACTTCGTGGCAAATTGATGGGGAAACAGTGACAGACTTTATTTTTGGGGGCTCCCAAATCAGTGCTGATGGTGACTGCAGCCATGAAATTAAAGACACTTGCTCCTTGGAAGAAAAGTTATGACCAACCTAGACAGCATCTTAAAAAGCAGATATTTTTACTTTGCCAACAAAGGTTCATCTAGTCAAAGCTTTAGTTTTTCCAGTAATCACGTATGGATGTGAGAAATGGATTATAAAGAAAGCTGAGCGCCGAAGAATTGATATTTTTGAACTGTGGTGTTGGAGAAGACTCTTGAGAGTCCCTTGGACAACAAGGAGATCCAAACAGTTCATCCTAAAGGAAATCAGTCCTGAATATTCATTGGAAGAACTGATGTTGAAGCTGAAACTCCAATACCTTCGCCACCTGATGCGAAGAACTGACTCATTTGAAAAGACCCTGGTGCTAGGAAAGATTGAGGGCAGTAGAAGAAGGGGTGACAGAGGATTGAGATGGTTGGATGGCATCACCCACTCAATGGACAGGAGTTTGAGTAAACTCTGGGATTTGGTAATGGACAGGGAGGCGTGGCGTGCGGCAGTCCATGGGGTGGCAAAGAGGCGGACACGACTGAGCGACTGAACTGATATTCTTTTCCGGCTTGTTAAATTTCCGTCTGATATTTTTTCCGTAAGAATTATTCAGCAAGTTTTTTCGGTTCCGCGAAGAAGAGCTTTGGCAGATTTCAGGCAGCACCGAGGGATGGCCGGGCCGAACCCCTGATAGCTGGTCTATTCACTGTGTCTGCAGATGGGGTGGCGGCTGCTCTGCGTAGGCAGGTCAAGGAACGATTGTTTCGCAGACTGCGGGCCACACCTTGGTCAGGACGCTGCTTATCGCAGACAGCACGTTATACTTAACAACCCTCCCGGTCCTTCCCAGCTCGGCCCGGCTGTACAGTTCTGCGCAGGCGCGGCAGTCGTGCGACATCCGCCACTTACGGCGGAAGCGGTTTGTGCTTGGAGTTGGCGCGGTGCAGGGCTCTTAAGAACGAACGGCTTGGGCGCGGGTAATCAGCTCCCTTTCCCCTTTTCCCCGCCTCTTCTAGGTTCTTGGGAGTATCGCGGAGCTACCGGACCTGATGCGGGCGCCCGGTCGTGGACGGTCCTATCCTGCTCCTCTACAGCTCGGGGTGCTCCCGCGCCCAGGTGGGGGTGAGGGGCGGGGTCGGGACTGGGTTGGGCTCCATCCTGGCGTCTTCATCTTAAAATCTCCCGGGTAACTCATGGTTTTTCTTGTTTTCCAAGACTGGTATCCAGGGAGTGTGACTTGCAGGGTCAGCCATGGAGCCAGAGCAGATGCTGGAGGGACAGACGCAGGTACTGGGAGGCCCTGGATTCAGGGTGGCGGTGTGCAGCACGGAAGAGTGGCTGATTCCTCTGTGACTTGTGTTTTGTTTTCTAGGTTGCAGAAAATCCCCACTCTGAATATGGCCTCACAGACAACGTGGAGGTAACTTGCCCAGTTCCTGTGCCATATCTTTGCGTCTCTTTAGAGCTGCAGAAAACTTGGGATCCATTTTTGCTAGGTTGCTTTGCACAAGGGAAAACTTTATCGTCATCAACCAAATAGTGTCAGATTATGGGCAGCTTATTTTATTAGCAGCACTAATGCTTCGTGGTATGTAGACGTACAGACTGAGTCCAGAGGTTGAACTTTGATATAGAGAAAGAAACATTACTAACGAAGATTGTCAGAATCGTTTTGCTTGGTGGCTGTTTATGTTCTGTTGGAATATTGCAGTGGAAAAACTGTACATTACAATTAGGAAACCCATTATTTTTGTAGCAGATAGTGTGCTGGTGAAGTCAACATTTAGTCAAGGTTGATATCTTTGCAGAGTTCATTGGCAGGAGACATTGGAAGCTATAACACAGGTAGTAGACACTGTTTTTGCCTTTCATGGTTAAATCTGAATTTAGAGAGTACATGTGCAAAGCTGTATACAAAACGAGTATACTTTTATAGAGCTTTTTCATGCAGGTATTAAGAGGTTACTTTCTAAAAGAAGAGGTTACTTTGTAAATGAATGCTAGAACAGTTCAATTAACCAGAGCTACCCACTCCTGTGTTCTTGCCTGGGGAATCCTGGCGACGGGGAAGCCTGCCGGGGAAGCCTGGTGGGCCGCCGGGTCGCCCAGAGTCGGACACGACTAAAGCGACTTAGCAGCAGCAGCAGCAGCAGGTGGAATTGGTGAGGAATATAGAGAAAGTGTGTGTGTTCTATGGGGGAAAGAAAGACATCAGTAATTAAGTTTGGATAAATGAGGGCAGGAGCATTTCCAAGTACAGTAATAATAGTAATAGCTACTCGTATTAGCGCTGAGGAACTTTTGTGTATTTTCCATCTTGCAAGGCTCAGAAAAGTTGTCTAAGTTCACCAGGAAGAAAGTGAACTGTGTTTTAAACCTAGGCAGGCTGCCATTTTTGAGGTGGGATTAAATTATATTGCTCATCTTGATCAACTCCAGAATTCCCTGTCATGTGGAGTGATTTCTCTGTGCCTGTAAATTGCCAGGATTCTTTATTGGTTTGATATCAGGATTAAGAGAATTTGAATCTTCATGATGCAGTTTTTTACTGAGCTGCTATGCTGAGTCAGATGAAGATGCTCTATGCCGCTCAGTGTTTCAGTCATTTAAGAGGATTGTTTTTAGGCATCAGTGCAGTCTTTTGTTGGTGCTTGTATATGGAGGCAGAGCCATGATACAGTGATACCAAATATACTTTTTTCAAACCTTCAGACCAGTTTCCATAGTACAGTGAGAAAAAGGGAAAGTGGAGTGAATGAATGATGATGCTACATTATTTGGTGATTGGTTTTCTTGCTTCCATAATTTTGAAATGCCTGTTCTTGCCTGTTCTTTTATGAGTTCATGATGATAGTAAAATAATAATTATGCCTGTTTGTTTGTGAGGTTTTACTTGGTTAAATAAAGTTAACAATCTTGTTAGTCCCTCCTTTCAATATGTTATTGTTAATTTACTTGTTTGTGATATCTCAAAGTCTGGAAATCACTGTTCTACAGCAGCTGCTTTTCTTTTTAGAATTTGATTTTATTTTGATTATTGACTTATAATTTTTTTGGTGGTTGCTTTAGGACTTGTACAGAAGTTTAACTTCCACAATTTACCTCCAAGTGGTATCATATCTTTTCATGTATGGTATAAAGACCTTACAACAGTATCCTTCCATTTTTTCTCTCCAGGCCTTTATACTGTTGTTATCACATATTATATTTCTGCATATGTTATAAACCCTGCAATTGATTGTTTTTATTTTTCTTTAAAAAGTCAGTTATCCTTTTTATTTAAAGTTTTTAAAATTATTTACTTAATATTATAGTTACTTTATTGCTCTACAAAATTTAATTTTTAAAACCATCAGGTTACATAATGATAATGAGACTGCTCCCTTCACAATCAACTGAAATTAATGGGCTTCTCTAACTTCAGTCTTTTCAGTTAAGTCGCTCAGTCACGTCCAACTCTTTGCGACCGCATGAATCACAGCATGCCATGGGCCTCCCTGTCCATCACCGACTCCTGGAGTTTACTCAAACTCATGTCCTTGAGTCAGTGATGCCATCCAACCATCTCATCCTCTGTCGTCCCCTTATCCTCCTGCCCCCAGTCCATCACAGGATCAGGGTCTTTTCCAGTGAGTCAACTCTTCGCATGAGGTGGCCAAAGGATNTGATGCCATCCAACCATCTCATCCTCTGTATCCCCTTCTCCTCCTGCCTTCAATCTTTCCCAGCATCAGGGTCTTTTCTAGTGAGTCAGTTCTTCACATCAGGTGGCCAGAATATTGGAGTTTCAGCTTCAGCATTAGTCTTTCCAATGAATATTCAGGACTGATTTCCTTTAGGAGGAATTGATTGGATCTCCTAGCAGTCCACAGGACTCTTCAGAGTCTTCTCCAGCACCACAGTTCAAATCATCAATTCTTCGGCACTCAGCCTTCTTCACAGTCCAGCCATGCTGTGACTAGACAGACCTTTGATGGCAAAGTATGTCTCTGCTTTTTAATATGCTGTATAAGTTGGTCATAACTTTTCCTCCAANAGGGTCAGCCATGGAGCCAGAGCAGATGCTGGAGGGACAGACGCAGGTACTGGGAGGCCCTGGATTCAGGGTGGCGGTGTGCAGCACGGAAGAGTGGCTGATTCCTCTGTGACTTGTGTTTTGTTTTCTAGGTTGCAGAAAATCCCCACTCTGAATATGGCCTCACAGACAACGTGGAGGTAACTTGCCCAGTTCCTGTGCCATATCTTTGCGTCTCTTTAGAGCTGCAGAAAACTTGGGATCCATTTTTGCTAGGTTGCTTTGCACAAGGGAAAACTTTATCGTCATCAACCAAATAGTGTCAGATTATGGGCAGCTTATTTTATTAGCAGCACTAATGCTTCGTGGTATGTAGACGTACAGACTGAGTCCAGAGGTTGAACTTTGATATAGAGAAAGAAACATTACTAACGAAGATTGTCAGAATCGTTTTGCTTGGTGGCTGTTTATGTTCTGTTGGAATATTGCAGTGGAAAAACTGTACATTACAATTAGGAAACCCATTATTTTTGTAGCAGATAGTGTGCTGGTGAAGTCAACATTTAGTCAAGGTTGATATCTTTGCAGAGTTCATTGGCAGGAGACATTGGAAGCTATAACACAGGTAGTAGACACTGTTTTTGCCTTTCATGGTTAAATCTGAATTTAGAGAGTACATGTGCAAAGCTGTATACAAAACGAGTATACTTTTATAGAGCTTTTTCATGCAGGTATTAAGAGGTTACTTTCTAAAAGAAGAGGTTACTTTGTAAATGAATGCTAGAACAGTTCAATTAACCAGAGCTACCCACTCCTGTGTTCTTGCCTGGGGAATCCTGGCGACGGGGAAGCCTGCCGGGGAAGCCTGGTGGGCCGCCGGGTCGCCCAGAGTCGGACACGACTAAAGTGACTTAGCAGCAGCAGCAGCAGCAGGTGGAATTGGTGAGGAATATAGAGAAAGTGTGTGTGTTCTATGGGGGAAAGAAAGACATCAGTAATTAAGTTTGGATAAATGAGGGCAGGAGCATTTCCAAGTACAGTAATAATAGTAATAGCTACTCGTATTAGCGCTGAGGAACTTTTGTGTATTTTCCATCTTGCAAGGCTCAGAGAAGTTGACTAACTTGTCTAAGTTCACCAGGAAGAAAGTGAACTGTGTTTTAAACCTAGGCAGGCTGCCATTTTTGAGGTGGGATTAAATGATATTGCTCATCTTGATCAACTCCAGAATTCCCTGTCATGTGGAGTGATTTCTCTGTGCTTGTAAATTGCCAGGATTCTTTATTGGTTTGATATCAGGATTAAGAGAATTTGAATCTTCATGATGCAGTTTTTTACTGAGCTGCTATGCTGAGTCAGATGAAGATGCTCTATGCCGCTCAGTGTTTCAGTCATTTAAGAGGATTGTTTTTAGGCATCAGTGCAGTCTTTTGTTGGTGCTTGTATATGGAGGCAGAGCCATGATACAGTGATACCAAATATACTTTTTTCAAACCTTCAGACCAGTTTCCATAGTACAGTGAGAAAAAGGGAAAGTGGAGTGAATGAATGATGATGCTACATTATTTGGTGATTGGTTTTCTTACTTCCATAATTTTGAAATGCCTGTTCTTGCCTGTTCTTTTATGAGTTCATGATGATAGTAAAATAATAATTATGCTTGTTTGTTTGTGAGGTTTTACTTGGTTAAATAAAGTTAACAATCTTGTTAGTCCCTCCTTTCAATATGTTATTGTTAATTTACTTGTTTGTGATATCTCAAAGTCTGGAAATCACTGTTCTACAGCGGCTGCTTTTCTTTTTAGAATTTGATTTTATTTTGATTACTGACTTATAATTTTTTTGGTGGTTGCTTTAGGACTTGTACAGAAGTTTAACTTCCACAATTTACCTCCAAGTGGTATCATATCTTTTCATGTATGGTATAAAGACCTTACAACAGTATCCTTCCATTTTTTCTCTCCAGGCCTTTATACTGTTGTTATCACATATTATATTTCTGCATATGTTATAAACCCTGCAATTGATTGTTTTTATTTTTTCTTTAAAAAGTCAGTTATCCTTTTTATTTAAAGTTTTTAAAATTGTTTACGTAATATTATAGTTACTTTATTGCTCTAGACAATTTAATTTTTAAAACCATCAGATTACATAGTGATAATGAGACTCCGCTCCCTTCACAATCAACTGAAATTAATGGGCTTCTCTAACTTCAGTCTGTTCAGTTAAGTCGCTCAGTCACGTCCAGCTCTTTGTGACTGCATGAATCACAGCATGCCATAGGCCTCCCTGTCCATCACCGACTCCTGGAGTTTACTCAAACTCATGTCCTTGAGTCATTGATGCCATCCAACCATCTCATCCTCTGTCGTCCCCTTATCCTCCTGCCCCAAGTCCATCACAGGATCAGGGTCTTTTCCAGTGAGTCAACTCTTCGCATGAGGAGGCCAAAGGATTGGAATTTCAACTTTAGCATCATTCCTTCCAAAGAAATCCCAGGGTTGATCTCCTTCAGAATGGACTGGTTGGATTTCCTTGCAGTCCAATGGACTCTCAAGTGTCTTCTCCAACACCACAGTTCAAAAGCATCAATTCTTTGGCGCTCTGCCTTCTTTACAGTCCAGCTCTCACATCCATACATGACCACTGGAAAAACCATAGCCTTGACTAGACAGACCTTTGTTGGCAAAGTAATGTCTCTGCTTTTGAATATACTATCTAGGTTGGTCATAATTGTCCTTCCAAAGAGTAAGCGTGTTTTAATTTCATGGCTGCAGTCACCATCTGCAGTGATTTTGGAGCCCCAAAAAATAACGTCAGCCACTGTTTCCACTGTTTCCCCATCTATTTCCCATGAAGTGATGGGACCAGATGCCATGATCTTCTTTTTCTGAATGTTGAGCTTTAAGCCAACTTTTTCACTCTCCTCTTTCACTTTCAACAAGAGGCTCTTTAGTTCTTCTTCACTTTTTGCCATAAGGGTGGTGTCATCTGCATATCTGAGGTTATTGATATTTTTCCAGGCAATCTTGATTTCAGTTTGTGCTTCTTCCAGCCCAGTGTTTCTCATGATGTACTCTGCATATAAGTTAAATAAGCAGGGTGACAATATACAGCCTTGACGTACTCCTTTTCTTATTTGGAACCAGTCTGTTGTTCCATGTCAAGTTCTAACTGTTGCTTCCTCA